>WOXC01008129.1:0-62737 GCA_011680675.1 Gymnobelideus leadbeateri
AAAGTGACAAATGCTGGAGAGGATGTGGACAAATTGGAACACTAATACATTGCTGGTGGAGTTGTGAACTTCTCCAACCATTCTGGAGAGCAATCTGGAATTATGCCCAAAGGATTATAAATAATTTCATACCCTTTGACCCAGCCATACCACTTCTAGGGTTATATCCCAAAGAGATCATAGTAGTGGGAGGAAGAACCATATATACAAAAATATTTTTAGCAGCCCTTTTTGTGGTTGCAAAGAATTGGAAACTAAAGGGGTGCCCATCAATTGGGGAATGGCTAAACGAGTTGTGGTATATGAATGTAATGGAATTTTATTGTGCTATAAGAAACGAGGAGGTGACGGATTTCACAATTACCTGGAGAGACTTATACAAACTGATGCTGATCAAGAAGAGTAGAATCAGAAGAAATTTGTATACAATCACAGACATACCGTATCTGTGACGACCAACTATGACATACTGGACTCTTTTCAGCAATGCAGTGATATAAGTTAATCCCGAATGACTCAGGAAAGTGAGAAATGCGCCATCCAGAGATATAACTAGAAAGAACTGAGCCTGAATCCTGATGGAAGCAAACTAAATGATCTTGTTCTTCTCATTGTTTGGTTTTACTTTTTCCTTACCATCTTTCATCCCACCTAGTACAATATGCCTTTGTAATTGGAATAATGTTTAATATGAATGCATTTGCAGACCCTATACTGTACTATATGCTGTCATGAGGGGAGGGGGAGGGAAGTAAAGGAAATTTGAAAATCAAGGAACTATGGAATTGAATCTTGTTAACTGAAACTAAACTAATAAATTAATTAAAAAAAATCTTACAGAAATGAATGTTGAAAAAGAAAAACAATCTTCTTAGAAGGGGTCAGTTGGCTTAAACAGACTACTGTGTATTTGACCATGACACAAAAAAAGGTTAGGAATCCCCTGCACTGGTCTATGCATAAATGGCCCCATAAATAAGACACAAGAACTTCAATGGCCTCTATTCTCTACCAAACCAGATCTTACTTACTTCCTTGGATTTATGGTACACTGTAACACCCCAGTCTGGATTAGGCTATGCTAGAGTATTACACACTGGCTTTCCCTCCACTGGATCACAGCATACTGGATTACACACAGGATGGGACCACATTGGGTGATACTACATTAGATTGCATCACAATGGATTACATTTCACTGGCTCACACCATACTTGGGATCAGTTTGCACTATACTTAATACTGCAAAAGCTCAGACATTTTTCTTCAATCCTTCATTAAAGTCCGTTAAGTGAATCTGCCAGAGAAACAACTTTGTTTTTGTTTTATTTTTCATTTGGTGACTGAACAAAATAAAATTTATCTGGCTTTTTATGGTCTAGCAAGGAAAGGATGTGGTAACAATGAGTTAGATCCCGTATTATGCTGCCAAATATTTACCAACTGGCTGGGACAGGCAGGGGGCAAGGGAGGAGGACTGCGGGTGACAGGGAACCCCTGTATAGATGACAGGCTTTCAAATCTAATCTGCATTATTAACTTTTTCTCCATTACTCTTCTAAGTCTAACAATCAACAAAGCAATAAATCAAGTCAAAAAATTATTAAAAAATATTATTTGTTGTATGAGATGGCTCTTTGGGACAGAAAGGGAAGAATAGTGGGGATAATTATGATGATGTAAGAGACAGAAAACATCAATAACTTATTATTTTTAGAAACCATAATAAAGAAACCCCCAAGAATTATCAAGATAGGTGGCTACAATACATGTCTGGTGATTTGTGTAAGCAAAATAATACTGTCAAAAGGAACCTTAAATGTATTGGCAAAGGTTACAGTCTTGGACAAGAAACAAAAGACCATAGGGACCGGGTTGTGTTTTTCTTAAGACTGTTTAATGAAGGCAAGAGATACAAAAGAGAAAATTTGATTTGGGGAGTGGACAGCTACAAAAGAAGGTGGTGCCTGAAAATTGGATTTGGACATCTGGACCACAGCCGAAAATATCACAGACTCCTGACATGAATGAAGAGCATCTAACCATGACTGGCAAAAATGGATTTGTCTCATGTCTTACAATCTCATCAAAGGGGCATTAAAATAAAAGGGATGAGAGAAAGAGATAACTACCTATGTATATTGACCAATCTAGATACCAAAAAGAGTATTTACAAAGAAGGAAGAATAAAGTTTGAAGTGCCCCAAATTTCATAGGAGACAAAATCCAAAGAAATAACCAAAATTAAAACCTGAGCCATCAAATTTATATACACAAATTCCAAAGTTCAGACAGTGAGAAACAGGAACTAGAGGTTATGACATAAGGAGGCAAATTTGGTTTCACATGCATCACTGAGACTTGGTGAGATAAAACCTATGTCAGGAATATGGTTCAGCAAGAGTATATCAAATTCAAAACAAATGAGGTAGGTAAGAGGGAAAAAAGTAGATTTGTATATTAAGAAGGTATATTCATATGGGGAAATCTGTGAACCAGAAGGAGGAAACATGGAGGAGAGCACTTGGGTGAAGATTAACCAAAAGAGGAACACAAGCAATTTTATCATTGGAGTAAACTACAGACCACCTAGAGGGAATGGAAATAAATGAGGTATCTTGGAAACAGATTCCAAATCTGGCATAGAATCATGATATAGTAATAATGGGAGACTCATCTAGACATCTATTGGAACTCTCTCTCCTCCTCCTCTTCCCCTCCTCCTCCTTCTTCTCTCTCTCCCTTTTTCTCTCTTTTCTCCCTCAAAAGCAGAGGCACGAACAGCTTATTGAATCTTCTTTAATTATGATTTCATCCTTCCAAAATGTAACAGAACCAACAAGAAGAATTCTATTATGGATCTGATTCTAACAGAGATGAATAGTTTGGTAAGACAGAAATTCCCTTAAGGGAAATTACCACTCCATTCTAGAGAAGAGGAAAACCAGTAATAGTCTGACATGCACCTTAGATTTTGAGAAAGTAAATTCCAAAGGAAGGATACAAAAGATTTCATCACCTAAAATCCTACAGGGATGTCATTCCAAGAAGAATGGAAAAGTCTCAAGAATGAAATTCCAAAAACACAAAAGGCAAAATTCCAGTGTGGAGGAAAAAGAGGAGTCTGGAGGGTCCAGTGTGGATATATGGAGAATTCACCAACCAAATTAGACTTAAAAAAAAAAAAAAAGGTTTTGGGGGGGGTGGGAATGTGGGTGGATGTGGGGGTAGGGTGGGGGTGTGTTATATAGAAGACAGGTGAGAGAGCATGGCATAGGGTACAGAGACTTGTTCTTAGTGTCAGAAAAACACAGGTTCAAGTCTTACCTATAACACATTCTTGCTGTGACCCTGAGCAAATTACTCAACCCTCCCAGTGCCCAGGCAACTTGCTAAGACTAAATTATCCAGTAGATACTGATGTGCCATTGTAGAGGGAGTTTCCTCAATGTAATTCCATATTCCAATGAAATCAACAGTCCAAACAAAAAACAAAAAATGTAAGGAATAGGGGAACAAGAGCAGGTAACAGCATGACCATAAGAGGGTGGCATAGTTCTATAAAACAGTATCAGAAGTGATTAAGTTCAGGGTAGACTGGACCTAACAAGAGGAGTTAAGGTGGCAGTGAAAGTCAGTTGCAGATAACAGAGACTATAAAGTATTAAATCAAATGTCTAATCCATGTAATGCTTTTTTTCTTGTTCTTGTGTCTGATTCTTTGTGAACTCACTTGGGGTTTTCTTGGCAGAAACACTGAGTTCTTTGCCATTTCCTTTGGCAGCTCATTTTACAGATGAGGAAACTGAGGCAAAAAGGGTTGACTTGCCCAGGGTCCCACAGCTGGTACATATCTGAGGCCTGATTTGAACTTCGATCTTCCTGACTCCAAGCGCAGTGCTCTGTCCACTGAGCCACCTGGCTGTCTCTGTAATGCCTTGAGAAAGGGTGACTGAGTTCTTCCAAATGGAATTAGGGGAGCAGTTTGCCTTTGGCTGGGCTCAACCACAGCCCTGAATGGTCCTTAAGTAGCAAACTTGCCAGTTTTGAAGCACAGCTTGAGGGAGGAGGGAACTTGGTGGGTGTGACTCCTATGCTATTAGCACAAGGCAGCAAGAAGGCTGCACCCCCCCACCCCATCCCAACATGGACAAAGTATTACAGCAGAACTATTTTCTACCTGGGTATACCATATATGCCACATTCAGCAAAGCAATAGAGAAAGCCTATATGGAAGCAGATCCAAGAATAAACTCCATAAGCAGGAAGCTGAGTGTGGGCTCAAGAGAGAGCTAACCCTGGTCATTAAGAGTAAAGCTGCAGATAGGAGCAGGACCCAGGGAGAACAGGCTTGTTCATTCTCCTCCCAGCTCTATTTCTGATGTTTCAGACTTTGCCACTTTACCTCAACTGCCATCTCTTCCAGTGTGTGGGGCCTCGTCACCCTGAAACATCCATCTGCTCCTCTAAGGCCTTCTCACCCCAGATGATCCCTCCAGATTCTGGCCCCCTTTTCTCATTGGTGAATTCCTCCCACAGTCAGTCTCTATTTTAAGGAGGGACCATTCTAACCTCTGCTTCTAATTCTGATACAATGCTTCCATGTAGGTACCTTCCCCGAACCTGATTTTTAACTCTCTTTTGTGTGTTTTCTCCCATTAGAATGTAAGCTCCTTGAGAGCAAGGACTGCCTTCTTCACACCACACACACACACACACACAGCATCCCTAAAGTCTGAACATATAGGAAATCTCATTAACTATGAATATTTTCAAGAAATGAAATGAATGAAATTCTCAACATTTTATTTAACTTAAATTTTAGCCATGACAATTTCATATGGAATAAAAGCTTTCATTAGCTATTGGAGGACTATTTTCCATATTAATGAGTTTAATTTAATTAATTGAGATTTCCTATGTATTTCCTATGAAATCTCATTTATGCTAATTAAATAAAATGTTATTGAAAATTTTATTCATTTCATTTCTTGAAAATATTCATAGTTAGTGAGATTTCAGTGAGAGTGAGAGTCCAGAGGAACACCTCTCTCTCTCTCTCTCTCTCTCTCTCTCTCTCTCTCTCTCTCTCTCTCTCTCTCTCTCCATATATATATAAATATGTATATATATATATATATACATATATATATGTGTGTGTGTGTGTGTGTGTGTGTATAAGTGTATACTTGTGTATATTTTCTTTCTTTATATATTTCATTGTGGACCCAATGTTTAATGAATCCTCTGGCATATAAATGAGCACTTAATAAATGTTTCTTATCTTGCCTTTCCTCCAAAGAGGGAATATGAGGATTCTATAGGAAGAGAAAGGACACAGGGGTCCTGAAATGCCAGGAGTGGCTTTACTAAAATCGAACTCTAAGTCTGAGCCCAGCATTCCTAAAATGTTGTGTGTATATATGAGGGAGTGTGTTCTAGGTCCATGGCAGGAATTTTTCTAGCTACTGTTTTTACTTTGACATCTTAGAAAATTCCTTTACTTTGTGTCTACTGGTTGACTGTTCAGGGTAAGATTACCAGTGGAAACTCATAAGTAAGGTGGATTCACAGAGTACCTTGAATCTGGGATAGGTCACATATTGCCCCCACCCTAACCCCTGCTAGGAACTCAACCTGAAATCTGTAAGTGACACATTAAGGAGGCAGAGGAACTATTATATTTAGTTCTAATGGAAAGAATTTAAGTTAACTGGACTAAATGGGTTATTTCATAAGGTACTATAAGAAATGGCAGAAGGGATTGCTGAGTCATTGTTAGCAATATATGAAAGATTATGAAGAGGAGAGATACCTCAGAACTAGAAAAGGGCAAATGATGCCCCTATTTTTTTTAGGAACAAGAACAAGAGTCTGCAAAATCTAGGTCAATAAATTTTAATCCAATTCCTGAGGAAATTCTAAATCATTAAAGAGATGGTTAATCAACATCTATAAAAGAAAGTGTTTGATGAAGTATCTCCTTATTCTTGAAAAGAAAAGGGAAAGATGTAAACTAGATGTACGTGAATGTGAATTCACAAAGTGACTTGAACCTGAGAGAGGTCATATATCTCCACCCCAGGGATGCAAAACACTAGCTTGTAAGTGCCACATTGGGGAATTAGACCAGAGAGGGTGCTGTATTTATCTTTAATGATAACATAATTATACAGATTCAGAACCATTTGAATGGCAGGACTCAACAAATAGTCTTTAAGGGCTGGAGAGGAATTAGATTTGTTCTATTTGTTCTTAAAGGGCAGCTAGGTGGTACAGTGAATAAAGTCCATCCTGGAGTCTGGAAGACTTCATCTTCATGAGTTCAAATCTGACCTCAGACACTTACTAGCTGTGTAACCCTGGGTAAGTCTTTTAATCCTTTTGCCTCAGTTTCCCCATCTGTAAAATGAGCTGGAGACGGGGCGGCTAGGTGGCGCAGTGAATAGAGCGCCGGCCCTGGAATCAGAAGGACCTGAGTTCAGAGCCGGCCTCAGACACTTAATCCACACAAAAACCTAACCGTGTAACCTTGGGCAAGTTACTTAACCCCAATTGCCCTAAAGGGGCGGCTAGGTGGCGCAGTGAGTAAGAGTGCCGGCCTCGGAGTTGGGATGACCCGAGATCAGATCCGGCCTCAGAAAATGAGCACCCACGCATAAATAATGACTAGCCGTGTAACCTTGAGCAAGTTACTTAACCCCAATTGCTTTAAAAAAAAAAAAATGAGCTGGAGAAAGAAATGGCAAACCCTGCTAATATCTTTTCCAAGAAAATTCCAAATGGGGTCATAAAGAGTCAGCCACAACTGAAAAATGACTCAACGACATTAGCATTAAGGGGAACAGGAAAGGCTTATTGGAGAAGATGGGTTTTTAGCTGGGACTTAAAGGAAGCCAGGATGAAAAGATGAGGAGTGAGAATGTTGCAGGCATGGGGAACAGCCGGGAAAATTCATAGAGTCAGGAGTATCTTGTGTAAGGAACAGCTAAAACACTAGTGTCACTGAATTGCCAAGGGGGGAGGTGGAGGTGGGGGCCAGGTCATGAAGGGCTTTGAAAGCCAAACAGAGGATTTTATATTCTATCTTAGAGCTACCTTACAGAGTAAGGTCAGAGCTTCACTTCAGGAAAATAAATTTGGCTACTAAGTGGAAAATGGATGGAAGTGAGAAAAAACTTGAGGCAGGGGAATCAAACAGAAGGCTATTGCAATAGACCACTAATTCATTCTGTGACCTTGGGTAAATGACTTCTTTCAGAACCTCAGTTTTCACATCTATAAAATGGTGATAAAAGTACCTGCTCTATCTTCCTTCCAAGATTTTCAAAAGGAGACAACAGATTAAATATATATATATAATAATGATAGTGGACACGTAAGATTTAAGATCTGCAAAGGGCTTTACAAATGTTCTCATTTGATTGAGAATTCATCTATTGTTACTCCCAACTGTTCTCACTGTGTGTGCTTAAGTGATTTCCCCTCTCTGATACAGCTTTAAAATGAGGGGGTTATTTAATGGTTTTTATCATGAGTAAGATAAAAGGACAGATGGCATACAATAAATTATCCAATGACACAAAGCTAGGAGGGACAACTAACAAAGTCAGAATTCAAAAATATCATAGTAGGTTAATATGATGAGTCAAAACTAATATTTAAGATAAAATTGACTTTGTATTAATGTAAAGAAAGGCCTACACACCCAGTTTATTTAAAAAAAATTTCCATATACAAGATGAATAAAACATTACAAAGTGTGCAAAAAAGTTCTTGGGATCTTAGTGGACCACCAACTTAATATGAATTAACAAAGTTATATGGGCATAAAAAAGTGCTGAATATACCAAAAATGATAGTGCTAGACTCAGCTGCGTTAAGAAAGGAATCATATCTAGAATAAAGTTGGTGATAAGTTGCTGTTTTCAGCCCTAGTCTGATCACATCTAGAGTCTTGCATTCAGTTCTGGGCTCTACATTTTGGGAAAAAACATTGGCAAGATTGAACAATCCAGAGGAGGGTGGCCAGGTTAGGGAAGGACCACAAGTTCATGCCTTGAGAAGATCAATTGTTGAAATGGGTTGTTGAGCTTAGAGAAGAGTAGATTTAGAGGGAGCATGATCGATATCTTTGATTACCCCAAGGGTTGCCATATGGACAAGGAATCAGGCATGTGCTTGGCCCCAGCAGGTGGAAGTAGGAGTAATGGGTGGAATTTTCAGAATCCTAAAATTTTAGGACTGATGTGAGGGAAAATTTCCTAACAATTTGGGTGATTCTAAAGTGAAACAGGCTGCCCCCCTGAAGTAGAGGGGGTGTCTCTCATCGGAGGTCTTCAAGCAAGGGCTAGATGATCATTTGTTGGGTAGCTTATAAAGGAGTGTTTTATTCAGATGTGGGTCAGACAAGATGGTCTCTGGGGATTCCTTTCACTTCTGGGACTCTGTGGTCTTGTGACTAAATGACCTCTAAAGGCCCTTCCATCATCTCTTCCCTGACTCTTGTAGTACCTCCAAAGGAAAATACCCACAGAGGCCCAAAGGTGGCAGTCAAGATCTGTTCATTAATCAACCAGATCTGGGGATTTTACCCAAGCCTCCAGCTCTAGATACAGACACAGAATCCCCAGACCAAAATGAGCTCCAGGGGTCCTCCTAGGCCAACCCCGTTGGCTCCACGAAGCCCACCACAAAATCCCTGAGTTTTTACTCGTTCTCCTCTTTCCCACTGCCACTAACAAAGAAGACACTCCTGAAGGAAATGGTTCATTAAGGCCAGATGAGATCTTAGAGGCCATGCTATCCAACCATCTCATTTTACATAAGGGGAAGCTGAGGCCCAGAGCAAGGTTGTGATTTGCCTAAGCATAAGACAATCAAAACTGTCATGCTGAATATCCACTCTGTTGCAGAGCTATGGAAGTCAATTTAACAAATTCATTAAAGTACTTCATGGAAACAGAGATATAAAGTTGACATAAGACATGTTCCCCGCCCTTACAGAGCTCACATTCTAGGATGGAAGTTAAACAATTAATACAGAATAAGAGAGATTAAGTGCATTGGAGAAATGTATTCATATGCCTATATACCCTCCTATATAGACATATATATTTATATATACATATATATATATATATATATATATATATATATATATATACATTTCTATTCCCTTCAACTATCCTCATACTGAGAAAAGTTTCATAAGTTACAATTATTATTTTTCCATGTAGGAATGTAAGTAGTTCAACTTTGATAAGTTCCATATGATTTCTTTTCCCTGTTTACCTTCTCAAGCATCTCTTGCTTCTTGTATCTGAATGTCAAATTTTCTATTCAACTCTGGTTTTTTCCTCAAGAATGCTTGAAAGTCCTCTATTCCACTGAATGACCATATTTTCCCCTGAAACACAATACTCAGTTTTGCTGGGTAGGTGATTCTTGGTTTTAATCCCAGCTCCTTTGACCTCCAGAATGTCATATTCTAAGCCCTTCAATCCCTCAGTGTAGAAGCTGCCAGATCCTGTGTTATCCTGATTGTGTTTCCATACTATTCAAACTGTTTCTTCTTGGTTGCTTGTAATATTTTCTCTTTGATCTAGGAACTCTGGAGCCTGGCTATAATATTCCTAGGAGTTTTCTTTCGGGGATCTTTTTCAGGAGGTGATCAGTGGATTCTTTCAACCTCTATTTTGCTCTCTGGTTCTAAAACATCAGGGCACTCTTCCTTGAGAATTTCTTGAAGGATGATTTCTAGATTCTTTTTTTGATCATGGCTTTCAGGCAATCCAATAATTTTTAAATTATCTCTCCTGGATCTATTTTCCAGGTTAATGGTTTTTCCAATGAAATATTTCACATTGCCTTCTGTTTTTTCATTTGTTTGGATATTTTTAATAATATCTCACAAAGTCATTAGTTTCCATTTACTCCAATCTAATTCTGAAGTAATTATTCTTTTCAGTGAGTTTTTGAGATTCTTTTTCCATCTGGCAAATTCAGCTTTTTAAGGCATTCTTCTCCTCATTGGCTTTTTGAACCTCTTTTGCCATTTGAGTTAGTCTGGTTTTTAAGGTGTTATTTTCTTCAGTCAGGTTGTTGACTCTTTTCATGATTTTCTTGCATCATTCTCATTTCTCTTCCCAATTTTTCCTCTACTTCTCTTATTTGGTTTTCAAAATCCTTCTTAAGCTCCTCTATGGCCTATAACCAATTCGCATTTTTCTTGGAAGCTTTTAATGTAGGAGTTCTGACTTCATTGTCCTCCTCCTGTTCCATGCTTTGATCCTTTTTGTCCCAAAAATAGGAATTTAAGGTTTGACTACTGTGCTTGCCTTGCTTCCTTTGTTTGCTCATGTTGCCACTCAATTACTTGACTTCTGAGATTTTTGCCACAGTAGAACTCTGCTTCTAGAGAAGATAGCTTTGTCCCAAATAGATGGGGTTTTTGCAGCTGCTGGAGATATTAGCTGGGTGCCCTCTCAGAAGTCTCCATAAGCTCTGGCACCTGATCACACACCCCAGGACCTCCACCCAAAATAGCAATCCAGATCCAATCAGGTTAAAGCAAGAGTAATTACCCCCTCAGAATGGTCATTTGGTCTCCCTATAATCTGCAGGCCAGGAGCTCTGAAACAGCCATGTGGAGGCGGCCATTGCACCTCAGCCACTTCTCCCTCCAAGGGCAGAGGCCAGACCATACTCTTGGACCCTCTGTTCCCAAAGTCCACATTAACCTTTAACTTTGCCTTTGGCATTTATGGGTTGATAAGTCTAGAAGCTGCCATAACTGCTGGTGATCCACTCTCCCAAAGTCCCTCCAGCCCTGGCTAGTCAGGGCTGCCCTGGGGCTAAAACTGAAGGCCCGTGTGGGGCTGGGCTCTGCTCCCAGCCCACTTGGATGAACCCTTTCTGCCGGCCTGCCTTCGGCAGGAGGTTTGTTTCTCTCTGTCATTTTGTGAGTTCTGTAGCTCTAAAGTTTGTTTAGAGTCATATTTTATAGGTATTTGAGATGGTTATGGGGGGAACACACAGAGTTTTCCTGCTTCTATGCCATCATCTTGTCTCTGCCAATTTGGAAGTTTCTAATGGAATGTCTGGGGAATATGCCCTTATCCCTGTACCATGTTAAACATGTTCATAACTGACTGCATGCAGATTACAATGGTGTCTTTATTACATTTTCAGATCCCAGGAAGCTGAGAAGTTCAATTATTGAATGACAAAGTAAGGTTCCAAAAAGATCTCAACAGGTTGGACCAATTTGAATAAGAAAATTTAACAAGGACCAATTTACATTAGTTTGATCATGTCCTACTCCCTATAAAAATGCTCAATGAACTAAGGAAAAAAAATGTAGTTCCCTTCCTCTCTCCCTGCTGCCTTTAACTATATCCAAATCTCCCCTCTGCCATTAAAAAAAAGCCCTTGTTTGACTCTAATGTTCCCATAATATCATTCTCTATCATTCAGTTGTTTTCAGTCATGTCTGACTTTTGTGACTCCATTTGGGGTTTTCTTGGTAAAGGAACTGGAGTGGTTTGCCATTTCCTTCTGCAGCTCACTTTACAGATGGGGAAACTGAGGTAAACAGGGTAAAGTGACTTATCCAGGGTCACACAGCTAGTAAATGTCTGAGGCCAGATTTGAACTCAGGAAGAGGAGTCTTCCTGACTCCAGTCTGACACTCTTATCTACTGTGTCACCTAACTGCCCTATTGTCCCATATAGCTATGTATGAATTACTAGGGACAAAGTAAAATAATTAAATAATTGCATTACCATACAATAAATCTTATGACTTTTTTATATCTTAAAAAAAAATAAATCTTTTAGGGGCGGCTAGGTGGTGCAGTGAATAGAGCACCGGCACTGGAGTCAGGAGGACCTGAGTTCAAATTCGGCCTCAAACACATAACACAAAAACTAGCCATGTGACCTTGGGCAAGTCACTTAACCCCAATTGCCCTCCAAAAAGCAAAAAAAAAAAAAAACCCAATAAACTTTTAAATATGCAATATATCTTCTTTTGGGGGCCAGTCATTTGTTTTACACATTTAGGTGTGGGTTAGGGAGGTCCTGTCCAGCTCTGAGATGGTGAGATTCAGTGAAACTAGTGGGTTATTAGGCACGTTTTACAGATGGGGACACATAGGCTTAGTAGAGTAATGGCAGTAAATGTCAGAGGTGGAACTTGAGCCATATCTTCTGTCCCCAAGTTTAGTGCTCTGTTTACTCCTTTCTTCGTTGTTTTTGTTGTTCAGTCTTGTCTGACCCTTCATGATCCCATTTGGGGATTTCTTGGCAAAGATACTGAGGTAGTTTGCCATTTCCTTCTCCAGTTCATTTTCCAGATGAGGAATCTGAGGGAAATAGAGCTAAGTTACTTGCCCAAGGTTACACAGCTAGTAAGTGTCTGAGGCTGGATTTGAATTCAGGTCTTCCTGGCTCTAGGCCTAGCACTATCCATCATGCCACCTAGCTGCCCCTTAGGTACCCAGAAAGTTGAGAAAAGGGAGGCAATAACCAATTAGGTCCCAGCATCAACTTCATTGCTTCTTAGGGTAAAACTAATCCCCATTGCAAGGAGAAGGAGGATGAGGGATGGGAATACCTGTTAGATACTGACCTTATCATGGTCTTAAATGAAAAAGTGATTTTCATCAATAAAAATGACTTTTTTACAATCTTCAGGACTACGATGTCTGTATTTCCTTTTCTACAAGAATTTTTTTCTTCATAGTAATGTTTAGAGGTTATTTTTATAGGTCTTCTCACTGTTCTTCCATCTTCACTTGCAGATGTAGAACCAATAAAAGATCCTCCATCTTGCAGATCCCTCCAAAGGTCTTGGCTTGTTTTCTGAGGATTAATTGGTTGAGTTTGGCAACAATACTTTGTCAGTCTTTTGTGTTGAAAAAAATCCTGGATGAGGAAAGGGTGTCTAAATAACAGCTTGGGTGAAAAAGCTTGGAGTGGGGGAGCTGTCAGAGAAATGCATGCTCCACAATGAGGGCAGAGTAAGCCAAAAATCAACTGTAATTTTAAGTTCCATTAGGAGAGACATAGTGTCCAGCAATAGAGGTCACAGCTCCATTGGCGTTTGCCTTGATCAGAACCTATGTGGAGAACAATCTTCAATTTTAAGCACCAAATTTCAGAAAGCTATAACCCAGGGACATTTTTCATTTTCACTGTTTCTTTGATGTTCCTGCGGGCCCAAGACAAACAGATGAGAGTCTAGGACCCTTTCTGCTGTCAAGGGACAATCGTCAAGTCTGCCCACTAAATACCCAACAGCTTGATGGCTATGTCTGATGATCTCTTCTCTAAGTTGTGGCTGCCAGCAACACACCAAGGCGATGGGCATTGATCAGGGATTGTGTGGGAACAAGACATACCATGAGCATCTACAAGCCATCGTCCCTGAGGGAAGGGATGAAAAGCCATGTTCAGAGAGCCTCAGAGACCTGAGGACATTTTCCCTGAGAGCACAGAAGATAGTAAAAGCAAAGACAAGACAGGCAGTGAGGATTCTGTCAGCTCAGGTATAAAAGCATGCTTTCCTAGTCACTCTCCTTCAATGTTTATTAAAACTTCAGTGATCTACAGGTTGTGTGTCTGAATTAATGGATGAGAGAACCCTAAGAGACTTCTCTCAAGGGATGGGAGGCAGACCTACCTAATTTCCATATTTTAAAATATTAGTATTTCATCTCCTAGAATAAGACTCTAGAAGTAGAAGTTTGCCCAAGAGAGAAAGCCACTTTGGAATGAAACAGAAAACGGAATTTAATGTGGTGAAGCAGGTAGAGCAAAGGGCCTAGAATCAGGAAGACCTGAGCTCAAGTTTGACTTTGGGTACTTACTAGCTGTGTGACCCTGGGCAAGTCACTTAACTTCAGTTTGCCTCAGTTTCCTCATCTATAAAATGAGACAATAATAGCACCTTCCTGGGCTGTTGTGAGGATCCCATGAGACAGTAATGGTAGAGGGCTTAGCACAGTACTTGGCACATAGTATGTGCCATATAAACATGAGCTTAAGTCTCATTTGTCCTTAAGGCTCCTTCTAGCTCTGATGTTCTCTGCTTCTGCCCCTTATTCCCATGTCCAGGATAGTCTCCAGGGGATTGACTGGGTTTTAACATGGTTTCTAACCCTCCCCTCTGTACCAGGAAATGCTAACATGCTTCCCTCAAGCCATCAGCCAGAGCCCTTTCTGCCAAACCCCCACTGAACACAGACCACACAAAACTGCTCACTGAAAAAAAAACACATTTTATTGCAAAACACATTTGATCGCAAAAATCTTACAAACAGACCCTTGCTTTGGCAGATACAAGGGCTAATTTTCTCCCCTTCCCTTCCCCCTCCCCACCCCAACTTTGAAAAAGACTCCTTTTGAGAAAATAAAGCTGTGCGGACCATGTGGGCACATGCCGCACAAAAATTCCTTCCCCTCCCGTCTCCTTGCTCTCCGGCCTGTCCTCCCACCGGCCCGGAGGGTCACAGTGCAACATTGGGGCCCCAGCCCCGGGGGGGCAATGGGAGGAGTGGCCAAAATCAGGTGTAGGTCTGGGTGTGACAGAGTGGAAAATACTGCGTTTGGGAGTCAGAGGCTTTGAACCAGAATCCCAGCTCTTCTGCTACTGCCTCTCTAACTCACTCTCCCTAAGTCTCAGTTTCTCCTTTTGTAAAAATGACAAGGTTTTGCCAGATGACTTCTAGGGTCCTTTCCACGTGCAATTTTCTGTTACCCTACATATGCATTTGGGAGGGGCGTTGTTCTTTGGCACTCTATTCTTGATGCAGCAAATTACTCAGTAGCTGGATCTTAGAATATGGCTTTGGAAATGTGACAAGCCATGAGATTCTGATCCCTGCTCATGGCTGTATAGGATTTTCCTGATGGTAGTCTCTAACATTGAAGAACGGAGGCAGCCTGGTAGAGATGAGATTTGGGTTCTAATTTGCCACTAACTCACTGTGTAATAGTAGGCAAGCCTCTCTCTGGGCCTCAGTTTCCTCATCTGTATAATGGGATGGGGGAGTAGACTAGCTGGTCTCTAAGGCCCCTTCCAGCTCAGAGAGAGACACAAAAATGACTATTGGTAATAACATGCCAAGTAGGGATGGAATGGACTCTAGATGAGACAGCTAGGGGACCTGGGGAGGGGGGGAAGTCTGTGGGGGATGTTTCTCTGCCCACTTTCAGAGAACCCAAGGGCACTCTGACAAGAGGGAGGCACCAGAATGCTCTCCCCAGAGGCATGTGAGGGGGTATCAAAACCCTCCTCTCTCAGACTCCCAGCCCAAACCCCAGAGGACCGAATATCCACCCACCCCCCCCTCAGCAGCACGCCCCTAATATCCGGAGGGACGGTCCAGGGCACTGGAAAAACCAGCCCCCTTTCCTGAAACTCCAGGGAACAGTGGAGAGGTGAGGTCCACCACCTGAATCTAGAGGCCCCTGCCTTGAGACTGCCACCTCTACCGAGCCTTGGTCCTCCTAGCCTTGGCTCTGACCCAGCCCCAGCTGGCCAAAATAGCACCCGTTGAGTTCTGCCCAAACCCACCACCCACCCACCCATCCACCCCCCCTTCCCTACCCCCGTTCAAGGGCCTAAAGCTCATCACGCATCTTGTCACCCTTGGGCCGGACCAGGCGGCCGATGAAGAGCAGGGAGCCACTCTGGGCATCCTTGACCAGGAAGATGAAGGGATGGTCAGCATAGAAGAGTTTGGGGCTCCGCAGCTCCTCACGCCCATAGATGTCCTGGTCAAAGGGATTGCCATCTGTGTCCCACTCAAAGGCTGTGGCATGGAAAACACTTGCCAGGTACAGGTCTTTCTTGCCTGACATCCTAGACAAGTCTGCCTTGTTCTTGTCAATGGCCTCTGTCAGGCCCAGGCCAGCCAGATGTTTCTGCAACAAGGACGACAACCAGTTAGGGCAATGGTTCTTAATCTGGGGTTAATGAACTTATTCTTTTAATATTTTATTAGATGTGTCAACATAATTGCTTTCTTTTCTAATTCTAATGTATCTTATACATTGAAAAACATGTTCTGAGAAGTCTAAAAAGTCTTCACCAGACTGCTGTCAAAGGGTCCTTGACACCAAAGAGGGTAAGAGCCTCCGAGTTAGCCATAGACGGTAAAGAACTTCACACACCTAGTTAGAAGGATCAGAATTCAAATCCTCCTTCTGACATTTAACTGCCTGTGTGACTCCAGGTCACCTCTCTAAGGTTCTATCTCCTCTGTAACATAAGGATCTTCCTACCTGGCCCCACCTGCCTTCACAGGACCACTTTAAGGAAAGTACTTTGAAAGCCTGAGGTCATTAGAGAAGATGGAGTTTTTCAGGGAGAGGCAGCTGTGATATGACCAAAAAAAAAAAAAGCAATGCCTGCTCCGAGACCTAGTTCCACTTTGATACCATGACCTAGATCAGAGGGGTCAAACAAATGGCCCACAACACTCCCGACAGCAAACCAGCCCAGATTTAAATCTAATTGGGAAATATTTAACAAAACAAATGAATTAACAAATATATAATGATATATACTATATAAATATGTAATAAATGTATAAATGTATTTCTCTAAGTTAATATGTAGCCTGACGAGATCTTTCCATATATTTAGTGACTCCTGTTTCTATTCATTTGACATCACTGAACTAGATGACTTCTGAGGCTCCTTGAGTGGGAGGTGGGGGGAGAAGAAGCAGCCTTTATTAAGCACCTACCATTACAAATAAGATCTCATTTGAGATCCCACAACAACCCTGCAAGGTAGGTGCTAGTATTGCCCTATGTTAAAAATGATAAAGCTAAGGCAAACAGAGGTCAAGTGACTTGCCCAGGGTCCTACAGCTGATACGTGTCAGAGACCAGATTTGAATTTAGGAAATTGAGTCTTCCTGACTCCAGGCCTGGTGCCACCTTCCTGCCCTGAAACATCACCAAACATTAGGCACTTACAAATCACTGGGCATACAAAGACAAAAAATATAACCATCTCTAACTTCAAGGAACTTCTTTTCTCCTGAGGAGAGGGGAAAGAGAGGCTTCATGCTCAGGGTAAAGACTTGGACTAGACCACGAGTGGGGAACCTGCAGCCTTGAGGCCACATGTGGCCCTCTAGGTCCTCGGGTGCAGCCTTCTGACCGAGTCCAAGTTTTACAGAACAAATCCTTTTATTAAGGGGATTTATTTTGTGAAGTCTGGATTCAAAGAGTCACACATAAGGACCTAGAGGGCCACATGTGGCCTCAAGAATCTTCCCAGCTCTGACATTCTGATAATAAAGAAGATTTTTTAAGTTCATTTTCCTCAAAGACAAAAACAAAGGTCTCCTATCTACCAAACAAGCCTCAGCAGCACTGTGGGGTAAGAAAGAACTGGAGGGGACCGCTAGGTGGCACAGGGAGTAGTGTCAGCCCTGGAGTCAGAAGGACCTGAGTTCAGATCCGACCTCAGACACTTAACACACACAAACAAAAACCTAGACCTTGGGCAAGTTACTTAACCCCAATTGCCCTCCAAAAGGCAAGAAAGGAAGGAAGGAAAGAAGGAAGGAAGGAAGGAAGGAAGGAAGGAAGGAAGGAAGGAAGGAAGGAAGGAAGGAAGGAAGGAAGGAAGGAAGGAAGGAAGGAAGAAACAAAGAAACAAAGAAAGAACTGGAGATGAAATGGGCACCCATCAGCTAAGGCCCGGCTGGAAAAACTCTGGCAGACGAATGCCATGGAATATTACTGTGTGGCAAAAGCAAACAAAATGGATAACTAGAATTGGGGGAGTTGGGGGAAATGCAGAGTCGTGTGAACTGATATTGAGCAAAATAAGTAGAACGCAGAGAACCATGTACAAAATGTCTACGATGACTACAGCGAGCTCCTTAGAAGGAACTCTGAATAATGGAAAAACCAAAGAAGGCCCCAGAAAGGAGATAATGAAGCATGCCTCCTCCCGCCCAGCAGAGGGGTGGGGGATTATTGGGACAAGACACTGCATAGACCGTCACATTTACTATACAGGCTGGATATTGTTGGGTCCTTGTCCTTGTCACAAGATCCACTCTGGAGGAGGGAGGAGGGAAATGATTGGGATGTACATATATGAGGCATCATTAATATGTATTTTTAATATACATACATGTGCATCTACACCAGGCAATCTTTGCCTGGCAGAAATCCTGCCTGGCCCCCAGATCCAGATCAAAACTCACACCTCCTTCCCAGAAGCCTTCAGAGCTACTCCCAAGCCAACAAAAGGCCTGTTCAACAGTCCCGGGGGGGGCGGGGGAGCTGCCTCTTAGGGGTGGAAAAGATAGTACGGGCAAGTGTAATGGGCGACATGAGCTTGGACTAGACCACGAGTGGGGAACCTACAAGATTGCTTGTACTGGGGTCACATGTGCCTAGGATGCATTTTCTGGTGACAGGCATGTGACTTCATCTATGTCCCCAGATAGACTGTGAGCTTCCCAAGGTCCCAGCATGTGGTCTCCCTCACTGGACTGTGAGCTCGTTCAGGGCAGGGACCATTTTTAGCCTTTCTTTGTATCCCCAGGGTTTAGCACAGTGCCTGGCACACAGCAAGTGCTTAATAAATACATGGCGATGATAATGAAGGGGCACTATAAAGGACTGCATGTGACAGATCTCTAAAGCAGCCCAAGGGACTAACAAAGGTCACAGAAGCCTGGGGAAACAGAGCCAGAAGAGACCCCGATGACAGTCCACATTCCTAGAGACTATGAAAGCTCTGAAGTACCTTCCTTTACTAAGGCAAGCAGTGAAACAGTACTATGCTTTTACAGAGGGGGAAATTGAAACCAGAGAGACAAGATGACTTGTACCCAAAGCCATATAACTTCTTTTTTTTTTCTTTTTGGAGGGGGTGAGGGCAGGGCAATTGGGGTTAAGTGACTTGCCCAAGGTCACATGGCTAGTAAATGTTAAGTGTCTGAAGCTGGATTTGAACTCAGGTCCTCCTGACTCCAGAACAGTGCTCTATTCACTGCACCACTGAGCTGCCCCCATATAACTTCTAAGTGAGGTGGAAATTTGAACCCAAGTTTACTGACTCAGGGTCCAGAACTACTGCAGCTTCCTACTTGGAAAGGAAACTTCTAGCATCAGCTGCCAAAACTGGAAAAACAATTACAACCACCACCAAACCAATATTAGAGACCACATTAGTCACATCCCTTCTTTAGGGGCGGGGTGAGTAAGGGGAAGGGATGGCCACAATAGGGAGGGTCAGACACCAAACATGTCCAAGGCCACACAGCAGAACCAGGACAGGAAGTGGTCTGACTCACAGCTCTAAGGCGCTCACCTGGAGGTTTAGAAAGCAGGACCATAAACAAAAGTAGCCAGAGACTTCCTTGAATCAGGTCCCAAAAGGAAGGACTTCCTACCTCAGGAAGCTTCCAGGACTCAGGGAGACTTGGGCCCAGGGCTAGATGCCCAGGGACTGAAAGGATTCCCTGACCCACCTTTCCCACTTTCTGCCCTCTACCCCACCCCTTAGCTCAGGGCTCCACCCGGCTGAATCTGCTCCTTACCTGGAGGTCATGGGTCACCTCCACAACTCCCTTGGGCAGGGAGATGGCCACAGCCCTCTTCTTCATCTTGCCCAACCAGGTCTTGAGCTGCTCCTTAGTCAGGAGCTTTTCCAGCCTCTCCAGGGGCTCCACATGGTGGGGCATAATGATGATGAGGCTTGAGAGCTTATGGGCCAAGGGCATCTCAACCATCTGCAGTTTTTCTGTCTCATCATCATAGTAGTTGTAGAGGCCTGCATGGTACAGGATGTGGGCTAAGGAGACTGGACGGCCTGGGAGTTCAAGGCCAAGGCCAAGTCCTTCCCTTCCCCTCCCCAAGCCAGCCACCAACCTACCTGTGCGGTGCATCATGGGCACGCCTACCGTGTAGGATCGGGTCACCATGAAACCTCGATTGTCAACCATCTTATGGTGGAATTTTTCATCCCAGTGTGCTGTAGAAAGGAGGGAGGGGAGTTAGCCATGCCTCAAACCTCAAACACTGCCTTTCCTACCACATCTTAAGATCACAAGCCTTGCTTTAGGACCAGCTAACTTAGAGACCACGCCACAGTTAGGCAAAGGAAACTGTCAGGGAAGGGACTGACCTAAGGTCACACAGCGAGTCAGAAACAGAACACTGAATATATATTCTATGTTTATCTCTTATTCTCCACAAGGGGAGAACTTTGTCTTAGTAAGGAAAATTCATACGCTCCCCAGTAGCCAGAGCAATGCTCTGTATACAGTAGTTGCAAAATAATTGTCTAGGAAGCAACTAGGTAAGCATAGCGTTGGATCAGGAGTTAGGAAGACTGAAATTCTGTCTCAGACACTCGCCAGCTGTGTGACCCTAGGTAAGTCCCTTCACCACTTTCTGCCTCAGTATCCTTATCTGTAAAATGTGAAGAATGGCACCTACCCCACAAAAGCTGTTTTAAGGATCAAATTAAACAAACAATTGCTTTTCAAACCTCAAGGCACTCTATAAATGCTAGCCAAATCTATCAAGCGGCTTTTGAATGAATCTGAGTGAGCCAGGACAGCACCCAGGTCTCCCAGTTTCTCAGGAGCCCCTGGTACTTGTGTACCATCCACCTTCCAGGTGACAGTCCTGATCCCAAGATCACTTGTAGCTGCACCCTCCATGTCCCTCAGCCCTCGCCAGCTTGCCCTACTCACGCTTGAAGAACATGGCGTTGACAATGAGGGCCCCGTCGGTCTTCTCCACATCCTTGGTGACCTCGGGCAGCTTGCCGTCCGTCGTCTGGGAGGCCCACTCGTTAATGGACTGCAGGGCGCTCCGCTTGTCGCGGAAGTTGATCTTAGAGTGTTCGTAATTGTAGTGTTTCTTGCTGCTCTGGACAAAGTCGTCGGCGAAGCTGACTGAGCTGGGCCCATAGAGGCGGTTGCCCAGCTTCCATGTCACGTTGCGAGCCGTGGAGTTGCTGACAGAGGCCAGCAGCTCAGCCAGGCCTGCGTGCACGTCGTCGTCGCGGAGCTTGTCCGCACTCAGCACCGCCTTGGCCTGTGAAGCTGTGGCTGCCTTCCCACCCAGAGACACCAGTCCCAGGGACGAGGCCACAACCACAGGGGACAGCAAGATGTTCTCCACCCCCTTGTCCTGGGCCATGGCATGGTAGAGGTTGAAGGCCAGGTTGGCGCTCCGCTCGGCCAAGGTGGTTGCCTTCTCACTCAGCTTTGCCTCCCCGGCCTTCCCCGCTGCGGCCGCCACTGGCTTCTTGACCTCAGCTGCCCTAGCCACTACCAGGAGACAGAGGGTGCTAATGAGCTGTGCTGCCCACATGGCTGCTGGTGGACGAAGGCCCTGCTTCTAGCTGCTAGGAACCTGCGGGTGCAAAACAGGGAGGATGGCACTCGGTGAGACGAGGGCTTTGCTTCCTTCAATACATTCAACTCAATGCTTAACAAGCACCTGCGTGCTAACACCAACATGAAACTTCCCTCCCTGTCTGTGGTGTGATTTGTTTTTTTAACCACCAACCTGTGAATCAAGTAGTCATCCTACAAACAGTCACAATCACCACATTACAAGCTCCTTGGGCAGGAGGTTTTGACTTTCTTGGTACCCTCAGTGCTTAGCATAGTGCCTGGCACACAGTAGGTGTTTATTGACTGATACAGTAGGTGCTTAATAAATATGTATTGACTGATACAGTAGGTGCTTAATAAATGTTTATTGACTGGTATAGTAGGTGCTTAATAAATGCTTACTGACTGATACAGTAGGTGCTTAATAAATGCTTGCTGACTGATACAGTAGGTGCTTAATAAATGCTTACTGACTGATAACTAAGGTTTAAAGAGCTAAGGCTCACACAGCCAGGTCTTCTGACCACCACCCCAAGATCTTCATAAATGTTACAATCTTTTATGGGTGTGATGGGGGATGGAAGGAATAGACATTATATAGTACCTACCATGTGCTAACCACTTTCCATATGTTCTCTCATATGATCCTGTTATTATCCCCACAAGGAAACTTAGGCAGAGGTCAGCCCAGGGTCACATAGCTATTAAGCATCTAAGGCCAAATGTGAATCTTCCTGACTAGAGGCTCAGCCCTCTATCAGCTTCGCCATCTGACACATGACATAATTTGAGGTGCCTGTGAACTAGGACCAATGGCTGATGACTTTACACAGGGAATCTCTTGATAACCACGTTATCCCATGGTGGGATGGGCTAAGAGGCAAAACGGAGTGTCTGGTATACAGTATAAGCTTAATATACAGTATAAGCTTAATAAATGAACTGAACTGGAAAACCCTGGATGAATGAATGGGCTGATAAGTCACTTATTTGGAACATATCTCATGTTGTTATTCATTCACGCCACAGAGATGCTCCATGTCATCCAAATACTAGCAGGCTCAACACAAATGAAAGGCAATATGGCAGAATAATAATATTATTAACACGTGGAGCAGTAGGCACTCTGCTATGCAATTTACAATGTGATAACCATCTCATTCTATTGTGGTAGGACACAGAGTATTCATCCATGACTGGGCAAGTCACTTTCCCTTTCATTTCAGGATAAAAGAAAGGTGCTGAAATAATAGGGACCTAAAGGTCCCTTCCAGCTCTAAAACTTGTGGGCCAATGTCACAGGAAAAATTCTTGCTCCGGTACAGGACTTAAATAGACCTTTGCCAGCCCTTACAGGTCTGAGACTACATGTGGCGTTTAAGTCTTACCGGTTAGGCCACTAAGCACTAGGCCTCAGTTGGGCCACCTATAGCATGGGAGCATATGGTGCCAATCAACCAACCAAGTGTTCCCTGGGGGTAGACAAAAAGTCTCCTTGGTTTTCATAGCACAGAGTGATTTAATCAGGGGCTTTCTCTGGGTGGAACGCAGCTAGCCTTGTACAAAGAGTGAGCAAAATGCACAGCTTGCATTTTACTGGTAGGGAGTGGAGAGGTGAGTAAGAGCACTCAAAATCAGGCTGGAAGAATGAATGTCACCACAACTCCACCACACTCACTCCTACCCCCAGCCTGGGGCCCAGGGATCATTCTTCACATACCACTGTGGGTCAGGCAGAGGGAGGTTAATGAGTCACTCACTGGTTCACTGATTAAATAAGACAGAAGATTTTCCCTCTATCCCTGCTCAGCTGAGAACTCACTGGGTGAGCCTGAGCAAAACCCTTTCCTCCGGAGTCCCCTTTTTCTAGGTTGGAAGTAGATATTCTCTAAGGACCCTTCCCAGGCCCTGCTTTTCTCATCTTTCTCCAGGCCTGAGAGCTAACATTTTCCTCTCACCCAAAGGTCCCACGAGCAAACAGGCCAATCCCTGCTGGTGGAAGGGAAAGGAAGGGCTTCCTCTGAGATCATGGGCAGGATGTGGAAGACCCTGGGGCTTCCCTAAGAGCCTTCCCCCTACAACCTCTCTTCTCAGGAAAACCCAGCTGAGCTCAGATGCCATCCTCCCTCCTCCCCACCCATCCCAGGCCCCATCCCTGTCTCTGTCCCAGATAGCAGGCCTTGGGAACCTTCCTGATAGAATGGGACCAGAGGCAGGAGCTGTCACATAGATTATTTCCAAACCACTCCCCCTTTTCCAGTCTCAGCTTTACTCGTTCCCTGATTCTTTGCTACATGAGTTGGTCCAAGGCCACAACAATTTCGAGCACAAATTCCTCAACTGGAAAAGGATTGTTTTGAAGTCCAACCAGAGCTGACATTCTGATTAAGGGAGTCAGGTCTTAAGAGGTGGCAGGTGGGGGGAAGGGGATGGAAAATTGGTAAAGTAACACTGATCTCATGCTAAGGGTCATCTTGGGAGGTAGAAAATGAAATTTAAAATACTAGAAGGAGAAAGCACCTAAAGAGTTCCCCAGATCATTTTGCAGAATAACACATTTATGTATCACTTGCATGGAAAAAAAAAAGGTATCTGATGGGAACTGGAAAGGCAGAATACTCTGGGAGAAAGTGGCTGGATTTGGAACATGAGGTCACTGGGTTCTGTAAGCTCTGACACTTACTGCCTTGGCAGAGTAGGGAATCACTCAGCCTATCTGGGCCTCAGTTTCACTCATATGTCAAATGAAGAAGTTGGCCTAAGTGACTTCTAAGGCCCTTTACAGTTTTAAATCAATGATCTATGAACTAGAGGAAAGAGAGCTTTGGGTACTTAGTATTGCTGGGATGGGAGAAGTAAGAATGAGCAAAGCTGAGTTATTTATAGGAAAAAAGACTCCCCTACCTTCCCTCATTCACAGAGGACTGAGTACTGGGACTAGAGTCAGCAAGACCCAAAGGCAAAGCTGGCCTCAGACACTTGCAAATGAGTGACCCTGGGCAAGTCCTTAACTCAGTTTCCTCAACTGTAAAATGGGGATAATATTTCTCAAAGGTTGTAAGGATTAAATGAGGTAACTGTAAAGCTCTTGGCACACAGCAGGCACTTAATAGATGCTTATCCCCTTCCTTCCTCTCTTCACAGACTGCTCTAAGGTTGACAGGAGTCATAGCTACAAAAAGATTTCCATGAAGATAAGACCTCACGACTAATTCAACAGGACTAAATCCCCAGTGAGGATGTGGTTGTGTTTCTTCTGTTGTATCACCAGAATGCAGATGCTTCAGGTCCCAAACAAGGATGGGCACTAATCAGTCAAAGCCACTCTCTACTCTAGGGAGATCAAGTTGGTTCTGAATGCTTGGAATGGGGCAAAAGCCCTTGGCTGACTCAGACAAAGAGAAAGAGGGGAACCTAGAATGAATCAGACCTCCAAGGGTCAAAGGATTTGACTTGTGTTTTAGCTAATGGGCCTAGGAACCACTAATCTCCACCCCCATTCCCCAACCCTGCCACGTAGGCAGCTCAAATCACTACGCCCTAGCATCCCAAACCTCAAATGACAGGAGCCGATTTTTCATGTGTGAGCTTCAAATGATAGGCCTGAAGCCTCTCCCTCCCAACCAGCTGCCTACCCTCAGGGATGGGGAGGTGGGGGTGGAGAGAGATGACGTGGCAAGGAGAAAGACTGAATTCCTGAGGCTCTCCGCCATGGCTTGCAATGGCAGAGCTGGGGGGAGGGAGCCTATGGTGGGATTCAGGGAGGCAAAAGAGACTTCTAGGCATCCAGGGAGAGAGTCAAAATCCCAAGCCACCGATTTGGAATTAGGAGCCACAGACTCAGTCCCCAGGTCTCCTTTCCTTGCTCTAAGCCTGTTTTTTTCACCACAGCAAAATAAGTGGGTTGGACTATATCAGTTCTTGACCTGGGGTTTGTAAACCTGTTGTTCAAATATTTTGATAACTGTATTTCAGTATAATTATTTTCCTTTGTCATCATTTTATTTTATAAATTTAAAAACATGACTGAGAAGGTATTCCTAGGCCTCCCAAGACTGCCCAAAGGGCCCTGGGATGAGATGAGATCTAAGACCCCTTCCAGCATTCACATTCTAGGATTCTATGAAACAAACTCAAAGGCAGAAAAGGGGGGGGGTATTGGATGGGGGAGGGAGAAGGGAAGAAAGACAGGTGGAGAGAAGCCAGTACCACCCTCCCTGCTACTGCTGGAGACAGAGAAAACAGCTGCCTCCACACATGTCCCCACAAGCAGACCAAGGCTTGCTTCCAGGGCCATTCAGAGAGGAGGCAATTACCCAGCTGCAGAACGAGGTAATTTATAGCTCACAGGCTTCCTTCCCTATAGGGAAGAAAAAACTGAGTTTAAAAAAACAAGCCCATGCTTTGCAGACAGGCCTGGGTTTCATCCTGACCTGTAACTGGGCCTTGGGAAGCAAAGGAGGCAGGGGTGGGGGAGGGAAGAGGAAAGGGGCCCTGCCAGGGAGATATTCAACGTTCACTCATCAGCAGGACCAGGAAAAAGATGAGGAGAGGAAGAGGCAGGGTACAGAAGGGAATTCAGACATTTGGAAAAAGTCAGTTTCAATCAGAGGCCAAGATACCTTGAAACTCTCTCAGAGGGAGGTCAGTGCTTGCTTTTTTCATTCTGAAAGAAAACAGACACATGAGGTACAGTTCACAGGATCTCAGGATGCTCAAGCTGGAAGGGCCCTTGGAAATCATCAAGCCCAACCCCTTTGTCTGGCAGATGCACTGGTACTGAGAGCTGTAAAGTTCACTGTCTAACAGGTAATAAGAGAGGTAGGATTAGAACCCACATCCTCTGCTTGGGATTTTTGTTGGGTGGCAAAAAAAAATGTATGCATCTATACCCTCTAGCAGTGAAGCCCCAACCCTCTTTTATTCAAGTTGTTCAGTATGGGTTTGTGGTTTTGTTTGGGGGGGGTGTTGCTTATTTGTTTGTTTAAAGATGGGAGATGGAAGAAGGAAAAGGTTATTGGTTGGGAAAATCTAACTTCTGCTACTATTCCGTCTCCAGACAAAGACAGCATGCAACCACAAAGCTCAAAGGAAGGCAGGGAGAAGCCCAGAGGTAGGCCTATTTTGGCAGGACCAGCTGAACAAAGACCTAGCCAGAATCTCCCAGGGACCCAGGAGGGACCTTGGAAAGAGAGAGATGGGAGGGAGGACTCCAGGCTGGGCGGGGCCAGAGGAGCAGAGGCACAGCTGAGCAGTCTGAACCTCCTCTCCTCTCCCCTCCCCCCATTTCCTCTCCAGCTCCTTACCAGAGTCAGGACCACAGAAGTAATAAAGGGGAAGGGACTCAGGAATCTAATCTCCAGCCCTCCTGTTATCTTGAGTGTCCCTCAGATAATACAATGACAGGGAGTCAAGAGACGTAGTTTCTAATCCCTATTTCATCCACCCTGAGGACTATGTGTGATATAGAGCAAATCAATTCCCAGGGCCTCAGTTTCCCCCTTCATCAAACAGGAAGAATATCTGCTCTGTCTACTCTACAGGGCTGATCCTCTACAAGGATGGGAAAAATAGTACTTCATTTCAAATGACACTTTTAAGATTTGAAAAAAGTTTTACTGCAGCATCCCTGTGAGATAGGTGGGACAGATGAAGTAAATGAGATCCAAAGAAGGTGATTTGCCCAGGTGCAGACTGGCTCCAACCAGGCTTTCCTGACTCTGGGTCCTGAGGTTTCCACTAAATCATGCTAATAATTGATGTAAAAACACTTTTTTGTTTAAAATAGGGGGAGAGGGCAATGGATATAAAGGAACTACTATTCTCAATTTTAAGTAGCTAGTTTCTAAATCCGTTTATGCCCAGTTTTTCATAGGGATTCAGCTTCTGTAGGGAAGGGAAGGGGGAAAGGGACAGAAGAAGGGAAAGACTGCTGGGTCTGGGAAAGCACCCTTAACTACAGCTTCCAGCATCTGCACAGCAGCTGTTAGGAACTAAGGGATGCCCACAGCTCCCCAACAACCAGCCCCTAAGTTTCCAGAGAGATCCCACCCTTCTCCAGAAAGGCCTCGTAAGGAAATGGAGGGCAGTAAGAATCAGACCCAGGAGCCCCCTAAAGATAGCGGAACAAAGTCATCTGTGATAAGCTGCCCCCTCTCTCTTGATTCCCATGGATTAGGGGGAACCCTAAAAATAGAATTCTCTATAGGTGGGGGCTCTTCTCCCCTGCCTAGCACCCACCCTTGGGCCACACACACACACACACACACACACACACACACACACACAGGGCTGAGCTCCCCTCTCCACCCCAGAAACAAGCGATCTGGGGACTGCTCCCTCACTCCATCCCTGCAGAGAGCAAGGAATCAAACGGAACTCAGTCATGGACGGAGGATTCTATTCTTTTCCTTTCCCGTAGCCCCAGTATGGTGCCTGAGGCTTCGGAGAGGGGAAGGGGAGGAGGGAGGCGCGCCTAGCTCTGTGCACGGACCACCCCGCGGGGGCTTCTCCCGACCCCAGGTCCGGCAGTCTGTCTCCCCAGCCTCTACATCCTGGGAGCCCCTCCGACCCGACCTGAACTCCCCCAGATGCCGCCTCCGCAGGCTGGCATAAGGATCCTCCCCAGCCCGTGTCCCAAAGGTGCCTGCAGCCCGCCCGGGACCAGCCGCCAGGACCCAGGAGAGGGGCTCGGGGCAGGGGATCATCGGGGATCGGGAAGGTCCTGCTCGGTGCCCCAGCCCGGTCTCTGTCTCCCGGCCACCCTCTCCCTCCCTGCGTACTCCCGGCTCCCCTCACCTGGGCTTAGGGGGCAGGAATGAGCCGCCCTCCCCCGTGCCTCTCAGGTTGGGATCCGCTCGGCTCCGTCCCGGGACTGTGTCTCCGAGCGCGCAGCCCCCGCGCCAGCCCTATATAAGAGGCCCCCGCCCCGGGCCGCAGAAACTTCTGGAAAGTTGGAAAAGCTCTCGGGATGGGGCGGAGGAGAGCGGGGGACTTAAAGGGGGCGGCCCCCTGCTAGTCTGCAAAGGAAAAAAAAGCTCTCCCCTTCGCTAGTCCCGCTCCCCCCACTCCTTCCCCCATCCCCCCACTTCTCTAGGTCTTCCAGAGCTCCTGGGTCCTACTGCCCCTCAAATCAGGGGAGTGGCCTGGGCCGGATCCCCTACCCCCACCCCTTCTTATTCCTGACTAGCTAGCTAGGAAAGGGATGTTAAAGAGCCTCTGAGAGTCCACGTCTTTCATTTCGTAGGGGCCCAAAGAGGGCTATGAAGATGCTCGCGGGCACAGAGCGGAAGGTCAGGATTAGAACCCAGATCTCCTGACTTTCAGACTTGGATTCCAGACTACAAAAATACTTCCCATTCGTTCTCTCCAAGGCCCAGTCCCTGATTTTATCCCAGGGAAGAAGGCAGGATTCAATCCATACCTGGAAATGTTTACCAGGCACCTGTAGGATTGATTAACTTCGTAGGATTACCTCCCTGGAAGGAACGTCAGAAACTGTTAAATCTGTGCAGATGGGAAAACTGGCTCATGAGAGATAAGCATATGTGCAGATGTGCGGGGGCAGGGGTTGGGGGGGGGGGGATTTGAACCCAGGTCCTCTAACTTGAAATCAAGGATAATTTTCTTTTGTTGTTGGGGTTTTTTTTCCCCCTCTAAGCCTCCCTACCTAATCATGAGGGAGCCCTGTCCCTTCACTGCTTCTGAATCCATCCTCAGGATTTAAAATTTTAAGATTTAAGACAGAAAAGAGAGCCTCTGCGATATCAGCCAGACAATCCCCAAGCCTTTATTAATCATTTGAGTTCAAATCCAGCCTCAGACACTTACTAGCTGGGTGATCCTGGGCAAATCACTTAACCCTGCTTGCCTCAGTTTCCTCATCTGTAAAATGAGCTGGAGAAGGAAATGGCAAACCACTCTAGTATCTCTGCAAAGAAAACCCCAAATGGAGTAAAAAAGAGAGAGAGAGAGAACACAACACATGTTCTGAGCACTGAGCTAAGTGCTGAAGATACAAAAAAAGGTAAAAAAATGATCCTTCCCTCAAGGAGCATACAGTCTAATGAGGGAAACAATTTGCAAACAACTATGAACAAACAAGCTATATCCAGGATAAACTGGAACTAATCCTAGAGGGAAGGATCTAAGATAAAGGAGGACTGGGAAGGGCTTCTTCCAGAAGGTGGGACTTTAGTTGAGAACTGAAGGTGGTTCCAGACATGGGGGACAGCCAGTGAAAATGCCTGGAGTCAGAAGCTGGTTTGTTTCATTTGAGGAACCCCAAGAAGGATGGTGTCACTGAATCACACAGTACATAGAAGGGAATGGAGTGTAGGAGGATTGGAAAGGTAGGAAGAGGCCAAGGTATGGAGGGCTTTAAAAGCCCAAAAGAGGATTTCATATTTGATCCTGCAGATCACAGGAGCTAATTGAGTTTATTGAATAAGGGGATTTCTTGGTATAAGTGCACTTTAGGAAGATCATTCTGATCATAGAGGGGAGAATGGAGTGGATGGGGGAGAGAATTTGGGCATATAGACCAACTGTAGGTCCAGGCTTGAGGTGGTGAGAGCTTGCCCCGTAGTTTTTGCAGTGTCAATGAAGAGAAGAGGGCAACAAGAGAAGGGGCTAAGGTTGAAAAGACAGGTCTTGGCAATGATATAAAGCAGAAGAAATTAACTTCTGAAGAAGATTAAGCAGTGGAAATAGCTTAGATTTTCAATCAATTACAGAAACTGGGTTGAATTCCACACTTTGTGAACTTTGGCCAAGTCACTTGGCCTTTATAAATTTCAATTCTTTTCTGTATGAGAGTAGATTAAATAACATCAAGTCCCTTCTAGTTCTCAATCTGTGATCAAAAGAGAGGGACTTGGGGCAGCTGGTGGCCCAGTAGATAGAGATCACCAGCCCTGGAGTCAGGAGGACCTGAGTTCAAATTTGACCTCAGATACTAGCTGTGTGACCCTGGGTGAGTTACTTAACCCAGATTGCCTCCCCCCCAAAAAATACAAAAAAGAGGGACTGATAGGGTCTCAGAAAAAGAAAATAACTTACTTGTATAAAATATATAAATAAACATAAATATATTAATATAAATATAAAATTATATTATTCATAATAGACTGGAGTTATCAAGGGAAGCCTAGTCCTGGTCACTTATTGAATGTCCCATCTTTGCTCTTACCAGTCTTCCCCTCTCTGAGTTCAGCCTGTTCTAGCCTACTGGTCTATTTCATCACACCAAGCTCAATATCTTGTCCACACAGCACTTGATTCAGCGTTCCTAACCTGAGCCTCCAGTCCCAACCAACGCCTTCCCACACTGCCCCAGGTTTCCTTCTTATTCTTCCCTCTCTTTCTCCAACTGCTTTTCTTCTGAAGCTCCAGCATTAGTGAAATTTCACTTGATTAAAGATTTATGTTCCAGCCAAACTAACTCACTAGTCACTCCCCATATTGTCTCCTGACTCCATGACTTTGCACAAGCTAGTCCCTATGCCTAGAATGCTTTCCCTCCTTATACTGGCCTTAGAAGCCTTCACTGGGGCTTTAAGGTTCAGGTGGTTCCTCCTATGGTGGGTGCTCCCCACCCCCCCATTATTTTGCATATACTTATCTGCTCACCGTTGTATACTGCTCCTTGAGGATTGGGACTGTTTTTTGTCTTTGCCATCCTCAGTAGCCCAGCACCTGTGTGGAACATAGAGCATTCTTCTTCTTCTTCATCACCATCATCATCATCATCATCATCATCATCCAGAATGCATATGGTACTTTGTTTGCAAAGCATTTTACATATGTTACCTCATTTGATCTTTACAAGTGTATGAGATACTTCTCAAGAACCCTATATAATATAAAACATTTTGGAGGGGTGAAGGCAAGGCAATTAAGTGACTTGTCCAATGTCAGCTAGTAAATATGTCAAGTGTCTGAGGCTGAATTTGAACTCAGGCCCTCCTGACTCCAGGGCCCATGCGCTTAAAAGAAATCCCATGATATAGATGCTATTATTATCCTATGTAGCAGCTAGGTGGCCGAGTGGATAGAATTTTCAGGCTTGGAATCAGGAAGACCTGAGTTTGAATCCTGCATCAGATAGTTTAGCTGTGTGACCTTAAGTAAATCACTTAGCATCTCTGGGCTTCATCTGTTTCTTCATCGTAAAATGGAGATCATAAAAGTATCTGTCTCACAGAGTTGTTGTAAGGATCAAATGAATTAATATGTATAAGGTGTTTTTGCAAATCTTAAAGTCTTAAGAGTTAGCTATTATTATTCATTATTACTATTAATTTTCATTATTATTTTACTATTGTTCATTATTAATTATTACTATTAATGATGATTAATTACAGATTATTCTTAAGGAACCTGGACTTGTTGATCACAACAGACTTTGCAAGGGAACAATAGACAGTGTGTGACGTGTTGTAAAATGTAGCACCTACCAGATACCTTAGAAAGACGTGATCAGTAGGATAGACTATACACCCAAGTTCACCATTCTTCAAAAACTAAGAGATGGCAAGTCCCTGTACTGCAAATGCCAACCTCAAAATTCTCTTGAGAATTCAACAAATAAACTTTATTGCATCCATGGCATTATTAAAGATAAAACCACAGTCTATGATTTCTTAGACATAACATTGATCCATATAAGAATTTAAGCACAATATTTTTAGTAGATATTGCCATATCCAAACATTCATAGCCTCTTCACTACCTGGAATGAAAACTCTCAAAAAAAAGTGCCCAAATGGAAGAAATTAGTATTATATGGGAATGAAAACTATAAGCCATCTTGTTGTCCAAAGAACTTTTTGACGGACCTATAGAAAATGAGCCTGTATTTCAATATTTTTATTCTATTCTAGTATTACTTTTTCTACCTGTGTTATAGTTTTCCAAACACTACACTTAAGTCAAGTCAAAAGGCATTTTTCAAGGGCCTGCTATATGGCAGGCATTGTGTTAAGTGCTAGGACAAAAAAAAGGTCAAAATAGTCCCTGCCCTCAAGAAGCCCCCAATCTAATGGGTGAGACAACATGCAAATGGCAAATAACTATGTTAAAACAATATTTATATGGGATAAATTGAAAATAATCAACAGAAGGAAGGTTCTAGCATTGAGGGTGCTCAGGAAAAATTTCTTGCTGAAGGTGAGATTTTTAGTTCTAAAGACTTTGAAGGAAACCACAGAAGACAAGGATGTAGAGATGAGGTGGGAGAGTATTTCAATCATGGGAGACAGCCAGTGAAAGAGTCAGGAGATGAGTGTCTTGTGTGAGGAATGTCAAGGCACCAGTGTTAGTGGATTATAGAGTATGGGGGGGGGGATGGGGGAAGGATATAAATGTAAGAGTATTTGGAGGTAAGTAAGGGGACAGCTAGGTGACACAATGGAGAGTGCTGGGCCTGGAGTGAGGAAGATCTGAGTTCAAATCAGGCCTCAGACATTTGCTAGCTGTGTGACCCTGGGCAAGTCACTTAACCCTGTTTGCCTCAGTTTCCTCATCTGTAAAATGAATTAGAGAAGAAACGGCAAAAACTCTCCAGTATCTTTACCAAGAAAGCCCCAAATGGGGTCACAAAGATTTGGACACAGCTGAAAAACAACTGAATAACAACAATGAAGAAGACTAAAAAGGTAGGAGGGACCCAGGTTATAAAAATAACAGCAACAAAAGTAGCAGGATAAAGACTTGACCCAGGGCTATTTCTATGTGAGCTCTGTTGAATAGAAAGAATAAAATGGTAATAAGAGAAGGCATGATGGTAGTGGGGGTAGTAAGAATGGATGGTCTTTGCAAAGCCAAGTGCCTGGCACAGGGGAAGCTCTTAATAAATGCTTTCTCCTGCATTCATTCACTTCTAAGGTCACAAAACGCTTACCTAGATAGCACTTCACTATAATTCCTTTAGGTAGCATCAGTGCCTGTCTCCCTAGGCCCTCTCTTCTACTCTGAGGTTAACAAATTGTTAGGGAGGTTCCCTTCCATCCAGCTCAAATATGCTTCTCTGTACCTTCCAGTCCTTCAGCTTAGGTCCACCCTCTAGAGTCAAGCAGATCCTTTTCCTACTGGGTGGCCTCTCAGATTCTTGCATCCAGCATTCTCTAAGTCATCTCTTCTTAGAGCTAAATAACCCCACTTCCTTCAGCTGATCCTTCTATGACACAAACTTACCTGAGTGACTGTAGGCAATTAGTTTTATTTCCCTAGGCCTCAGCTTCCTTATCAGTAATGGAGGGGGAAAGGTTGGACTAGGTGACCTCTAAGGTTCCTTACAGTTTTAGAGCCTTCATTGTCCTGGCACCCCTTCTCTGGACACTCTCAAACTCATCACTGTCCTTTCAAAAATGTGACACTGTTCCAGATGTCAACTAATAGGGGCAGAGGATGGTGCTACTAGCATCTCCCTAGTCCAGGAAGTGGACTTTTCATAATGTAGCCTAGATTGCATTCACTGTTCTCTCTTATTGGGCTTGCAGTCCACTAAGAACCCCTAAAATCATTTTCAGATGTATGACTCTGTTCTATGTACTTATGAATTAAATTTTAAGACCACAGTTTGGGACTATTCGTGCACCTTTATAAAATGCTGTCTTATTAAGTTCAGTTCAATATTTGAGCAAATCGAGATTTGTGAATCTTGACTGTCATCTGAAGTTACATGTAATTGTGCGATGATCAACTATGATAGACTTAGCTTTTCCCAGAAATACAATGATCTAAGACAATTCCAAAAGACTCACAATGGAAAATGCTAGCCGTATCTAGAGAAAGAACTATGGAGTCTGAATTGCAGATGAAAGCAGACTATTTTCACTTCTTTGTTGTTTTTTTGCTTCTCATGATTTTCCCTTTTTGTTCTGATTCTTCTTTCACAACTAATATGGAAATATGATTTCATGATTGCACATGTATAACCTATATCAGATTGCTTGCTGTCTTGGGTAGAGGAGATGCAAGGAAGGGAGGAGAAAAAAATTTGAAACTCTCAGTCTTACAAAAATGAATGTTGAAAACTATCTTTACATGTAACTGGAAAAAATACTATTAAGGAAAAAATAAAGTGACATGTTATTTCTCCCCCACCTCCAGGTTGGCAACATCTGCAAGCATGCCCTTTATCCAAATCATTGATGCTAGTTTTAAACAGCTTGGACCTTTGGCACACTCCACTAGAGATCTCCTTCAAGGTTGATGTTAAACCATTTGCATCTGGCCTTTCCACTAGTTTCTAAACCACCTCACTGTCCCAGCCCATGTTTCTACTTCTTATAGACAATTGCATAATAAGTTTTGTGAAACAATTCACTAAGATCTAAGTAAAGCACAGCTACAGGATTTCCCTATCTACCAGTCCAGTAAACCTTACCAAAAAATAACATCAGGTTAGTGTGGCATGTTTTGTTCTTGATGATGCCATGCTGGCTCTTTTTGATCACTGCTTGCTTTTTTTAAGGTTAGTCAGTCAGTCAACTTGCATTGATTAGGCATTTGTTATTTGCCAGGCACTGTGATAGGTGCTGGAAATACAAATTATATTTTTTAAAAACAGTCTCTGGGGGCGGCTAGGTGGCACAGTGAATAGAGTGCCGCAGGCCCTGGAGTCGGTAGGACCTGAGTTCAAATCCAGCCTCAAACACTTAATACAAAAACTAACCATGTGACCTTAGGCAAGTCACTTAACCTCAGTTGCCCTCCAAAAAGAAAAAAAAAAGTCTCTGGTCTCTAGGAGATAGGGAAGACAACACATAACAGAAGCTGATGGGTGAGGAGTAGAGGAAAGGCACCTTTTATGTGTGGGGCATGGAGGGAGAAAGAAGTACAGAGAGACATTAGTGGAGATTTGAAATAAAGAGCCACTGTGGCTGACCCAGTAGAGTGGAGGATCCAGGAAGAAGCTTGTGTGTGTGTGGTTTGTCCTTCATTCTCAAAGAGGATGATGAAATAACTTGCAATTGACTTTGATTTGAGTGAGGGAGGGCTGTGCAAGGTCACCAGCCTCACTTTCTCCTCCAGAGCCATTTGGGTCCAGGGGCCAGATATTCTTCAGGATGATAGGAGATGGCCCACCAATCAGAGGAAAGGGCTACAGTAGCAGAAGAATGTTCCAAGGTGAGATGTTCACTAACTGCCTAGAATATCACCAGAAACCAAAATCATATTCACTCACCTGCATTTTGCAGACTTCATTCTCTTCCTTGATTTGAAAATCAGATTATTTCCTTTTCTCTGTAAATCAATCAGTCGATCAACATACACTAATGTGTTCCAGGATCCTGGGGATATAGTATGGCAAAATTGGCCCTGCCCTCAAGGAGCTCCCATTCTAATGGGGGTAAGCATGTATACAAATAAAAATATGTGAGATTCTTACAATGTAGGTGGAAGATAATTTTATTGGGAAATGACATGGCAGCTGGGGGAACCAGGAAAAGCCTCCTGCTTTTGACTTAAGTCTTGAAGGAAGCCAAGGGATCCTTAGAGGCTGAGATGAGGATAGGACCCCCACCCACTGCAAAGGTACAGAGTGGAGAACTATGATATCATGCGTGAGGAACATCAAGGGGGGCAGTTTGGTTGAACCCTACCCTATAGTGTATAGAGGTAAGAAGGAGCCAGGCTGTGAGGGGCTTTAAAGATCAGTCCTTCAGTATCTTTCCCTTCCTCAATGATCTTTCAGAGAACTTTGACACAATACCATACAATTAGCTAGAACACTGCTGACCCCTCCCTTCAATTCAAGTATTTTATAGAAAGCTAGAGTTTCTTTCTCATGATATTTAGCAGTAATGTCTGCCCATCCATTCCTCTGAGCCCTATGATCTGACCTCATCAAGGATAGCTCAGGGTTCTCTTGCCATATGCTTACTTGTGTTTGATTTCAACCCCCTACTAGCCATGTTGATTCTGGGGTTTGTTTGGCTTGTTTCTTTTTTCAGGCCAAATATCCTCTTTTGCCAAGAAAACAGAAGTAAAATCAAAGCTGAGAAATTTTGCCTAAGTCAGGAAAGCCTGAGTTCAAATACTGCCTCAGATACTTCCTAGCTCTGTGACCATGGGCAAGTCATTTAAACTGCCTGCCTCAGTTTCCTCATCTATAAAATGGGAGTGATTATGATAGCACTTACCTCCCAAGATCATTGTCAGGATCAAATGAGATAATAGTTGTAAAGCACTTAGTACAGTGACTGGCCCATAGGAAGTGCTATAGAAATATTAGCTATTATTATTCATTAACTACTATATCTGTAAAATGATAATAGCACCTACCTCATTGGGTTGTTCTGACATACTACATGTAAAGTGCTTTGCAAATTTTAAAATATATGTAAAGTCAGCTATTATGATGATCCTACTTGCCCCCAACTAGCAACCTTATCCCTTCCTCAACCCTCCTCTTTTCATTATTACATATTAATTATATATATATACATATATATATATATATATATATATAATTTATGTTGCAAAAGAACAACCCACAAGGGCTTTGTTTTTGTCCTTAGCTTTCCTCATCATTTTCATCTTGTTCAACACTTACTTTCCTGATCCTGTTCTCACATGGTTATTTTAGGCTTTTGTACCTTTCTCTGTTCCCTGCCCTTATTTTCACTATCTGTACATGTCTTTTTAAAATCTAAGCTAATGAAAAAGTTCCAAATACACCCACAACATTCTCTTTAGACAATTCCTCTTTCCCCCCCATCTTCAGAATTATTTCTCTTTAAGTCCTCAGAATTCACTTTTGAGAGTTTACTTCTGGGCTATCAAATTTTAAACCAGAGGATCCTATTTTTTTTCCTGAAAGATTTGAAATCTTTCATCATCTGAAATCTGCTTTCTCCAAATCTAGGCAACATGTCAAACTATGCCCAGCTTTCTTCTCCTTGTCTATTACTAATTTTAAGATGTAGTCACTCCCTGAGTAGAAGCGGCAGAACACCATACACAGTAACAACATTGATTGACTTAGCTCCTCTCAGCAAGACAATGATCCAAGACAATTTCAAAGGACTCATGATGGAAAATGTTATTGACACACAGAGAAAGAACTGAGGGATTCTGAAAGCTGATCAGAGTGTACTATTCTCACTTTGTGTGTGTGTTTTTATCCTTTTGGTCTGTTTCTTCTTTCACAACATGATTAATGTGGAAATAAGTTTTACATGATTGCATATACATAACTCACTGTCTTAGGGGAGGGGGAGGGGGAGGGAGAAAAATTTCGATTCAAAATCTTATAAGAATGAATGCTAAGAATTATTTTTATGTGTAATTAGAAAAAATTTAAATATCATTTAAAAAAAGATGTAATGGCTTTCCCACCACCACCAAGATTGCATCATTTCCACAATCATTTCCCCCTTATTAGTAAGAATCAGATTCTGAATAATTATTCCTCTCATTTGTTTCACCACCTGGAATTATCATAAAGGTAATGATTAGCTGCTCTGCTTTCTGAAGGGAGAGAGTTCCAGAAGTTGTCCAGATAATTGAATTCCCCCAACACTCCTATATGATGTCCCTTTTCTCACCAGACGGCCATCTGTATTCCTCCATCAGGCCCCCAGAAACTTCTTTATCCTAGATCATTTCACATCTTGCAAGTATCCTTAGCCCTTGGAGCCCTTCCTTCTGTTTGGCTGGCTCTTCCCAGAATGTCCATTTAGAAAGGTCACCCAAGCCAGTCTTTATTTCTTTCAAAGCTTCAATCCAGTCTCCTCCATTATACTTCACAAGTATCTTCTTTCCTCTTCCCCCACCTCCCCATTCTCTTTTCAGCTTCCTTTTACATGCTATTTCCCCCCATAAGACTATAAGGTCTTTGAGGGCAAGGAGTATCCTTCTGCTTACACTTCTATCCTTAGCACTCAGCATGCTGCCTGGCATATAGTAAGTGTTTAATAAATGCTTGTTTACTAACTGGACCAGCCTTGTGATCTTTTTTCCTAATCTCATCTAGTTCCACTTTCTGTTCAGGTGGTCTGTATTATACTCCATGACAATATCATTTTTCTTTCTCCTGCTATTTACCTTCACCCATATGCTCCTTTTTTAATATCCAAAATTTTCTTGAACCCCCATATGATAGTGGTTGTACGATTAGAATCCTTCACTTGATCATATCTAATGACAGAAAGCTACCAACAATTCAGAAACGCTTTTCAACGAATTTGGATTTTATTAATCACAATAGCATCTTCATATATTTGAAAAATAGCAATTCCTATGTGCAAGATATCACTTATGCAATCTAGCAAAGGTAGATAAATACTGCATATTTATTATAAGGACTCATTCCATGAACTAGACATGTTGCCATGATTCCATAATCCCCAGGCTAGAAAACTCTGACTTCGAACATAGAATATCAGAACCAGAAGGGACCTTAGAGCATAGAATATTATAGGAGAATGGGGTCTTAGAACAGAAAAAAAAATGAACTAGAAAGAACCTTAGAGATTATCCAGTCCAGTAAGCTTCAATTGTAAATGTACAGAAGGCTAGAAAGGAGGAATGATTTGCCCAAAGCCATCTGTCAATAAAGGCAATAAACAGGGGCGGGATTCGATCTCAGTTCCTTTTACTCTTTGCCAAATATACAGGAAAAGTATGGGGCACTCGTGATGTGAGAATTCCTTAAGACTAACTCAAAATCCCATTCAGGCTATGACTTGGACAATAAGTCCTAGAGACATATTGAAGTCACGTGGCTTGCATAAGGTCACACAGCTGGTAAGTATCAGAAGCAGGATTTGAAGCCAGGGATCCCTGACTCTGAGCCCAGAACTCTCTGAATTGTTTCCTATTCTCTCTATTGCACCATATACAGAGCAAGGCATATAAAGAATACAATTATTACATATAATATAAATATTATATGTAATATAAATAATTTGCCCTAAATATACTTTTTATCACATCACTCCCCTGTTAAAGAACCTACAGTGATGGCCTATAATAGTGATCTCCAAATTTTTTTGGTCCTGTCCTCTATCAATGGAACAGGCAACCCTTGGGTCAGTGGAGAAAACACTGGACCTGGAATCAGGAAGATCTGAATTTAAATCTAGCCTCAGACACTTCCTCGCTCTGTCACCCTGGGCAAGTCACTTAGCTTCTCATTGCCTGACAAAATTAATCCACTGGAGAAGGACATGACAAACCACTTCAGCATCTTTGCCAAGAAAATCCCAAATGGGGTCATGAAGGGTTAGATACAACTGAAATGACTGAACAACAATAACCCTATCAAGAAAAATTTTAAGCATGGTCCCCCAATATATGTTTATCTGTTTATATATAAATTGTAAACATTGCTACTGTACTAATATATTATGTATACTATAAAATATATACAAAAATTAATGAGATAAAGATGAAATATTTTTGAAATATTTTTATTTTATTTGTTAAGCTTCTTACTCTTTTTCATTATTTTCCAAAAATAATATATTTTTATAATGACTATATATGTAGATATATAATGATATGTATAATTATTATTATTTTCCAAAAAATAATTTCAGAAACAGTGTAGGAGTTTGTTTTGCTTGCCTATACATATTCATTACAATGGTTTTGGTTTTCTTTTTGTGTGTGGGAGAAGGGAGATAAGGGGGAGAGAAAACAAATGCTTGTTATTTGAAAAATAGAATTGAATAAAAAGAAAGAAAAGTCCTTGTGTATATATGTACTGAGGGATAAGACAGACTTGTAAATAATAATTGTTTGTTAGTAATTAATTATTCAATTAATTTGGTCTATGTAGCTAGTCAAGCAGGTGAATTTCTTCTTTAAAGGTATTTTTTTTTAATAGAAAGACATGTGTAAAATGCCACCATTGTGCATTCTCAGATTACCTAAGATGGAGGCATGCACATGGAAGATGCTGGGAGCCTGCTTCTGGGAGAAGACATTCTTCATTCCCCTATGACATTGACAGAATCAGCCTCCTTCCAAGGATGCCATCGGCCTCATCTTTCAAATCACCAGTCTCTGACATCATCTGGGGCTAAAGGTCCTGCTCACCCATAACATGGGCACCATGAACTCCTCCTTCATTCATTTTCTAAGCTTTACTCCTCTGACAGCGGTGCAAGCTTTCAAATGCCCTTCTTTCTGCACTTGGGAGTTTGAGGCAGCTGTTGGCACAAAGGATGAAGTTCTGGATCCAGAGTGAGGAAGACCTGAAATATGGCCTCAGATACTCATTAGCTGTGTGACCTCAAGCAACTTACTTGGCCTCTGTTTGTTGATGTATAAAGTGGGGGTGATAATAGCACCTATCTCACAAGGTTGTTGGAGGATCAAAAGAGATAATATTTATAAAAGTACAGTGCCTGGCACATAGCAGGCTCTATAGAAATGTTAACCATTGTTATTGTTATTATTTTGTCCCCTAACCGCTCGATGATAACATATTTCTCTATCACTTTAAGGTTGCTTACAATTCTGTAAGTTATGGTGAAAATATTGTCCACCACCTTTTATAGACCAGAAAATGGAGTTTCTAGGAGTTCAAACAGAGAAGGGGACAGGGAAAAGATTATAAGCCATATTATCTTTTTATAAACTTAGAGTGAGATCCAACTAAGCCATACAATCCCAACAGCATTTATAGATGAAACTTGAAAGCGAACAATAAATGTGAAATGAATAGATTTGCCAGCATTTCTATAATAATCTATGATGAGAATGTGGTAAGAGCACCACATTTAGACTTTAACACCTCAGCTTCCAATGTGCTATATGAGGGAGTCGAAATGGCACTTAAGAAAAAAGACCAAATCTAGAATAAGGAAATCTGTGCTGGAGGCAAGTCAATTTTAAGGACACTTCAGAATTGATGTACGAGATATATCCATGAGAAGAGTACAAAAGAAAAGAAACAGTCATGAATATTATTATCTCCTCCCCCCCCCCAAAAAAAGGTGGCCAAAGAGACTCCAGCAACTGCAAGTCCTTGCCTACTTTCTCATCTCTATAATATATTTATGACAATGGTCTCTGCACACATCAAGGGTATCCTTGATGAAAACACATAAAGGGAACCAGCAGGCTTTCACAAACATTTTTCAGTGGCAAACCCATCTTCACAGTCATACAGACTGAATGATAGGAAGACTACAAGATCCTACCATCTCTGTTGTTGGATTATTAGGTGGGGGAAAGCATTTGACTCAGTGGAATAAAATGTTACAGTACAGTTTTTTAATAAGGTGTGTTCTATTCAGATGTTTTGGTTAATAGTAGGTTTCTTTTTTTATTTTTTTGGAGGGGGGTAGGCAAGGCAGTTGGGGTTAAGTGACTTGCCCAAAGTCACACAGCTAGTAAGTGTTAAGTGTCTGAGGCCGGATTTGAACTCAGCTCTTCCTGATTCCAGGGCCAGTGCTCTATTCACTGCGCCACCTAGCTGCCCCAATAGTAGGTTACTTGAAGAAGATCACCCCCAAAATAACCTTGATCAACAATCCTCAAGCAAGGCATAAAACAAGGAAACACATGCTTCACCAAAGATGTTAGTATTGCAAGGATCTAAGACAATTCCAAAGGACTCATGATGGAAAATGCTGTCCACATCCAGAAAAAGAACTATGTAGTCTGAATGCAGATCAAGGTATATTATTTGTCCCCCTTTTTTTTTTCTTCTTTCTTGTGGTTCCTCCCATTGGTTCTAATTCTTCTTTACAATATGACTAATGTGAAAATGGGCTTAATATGAATGTATATGTAGACCCTGTATCAAATTACACACTGTCTTTGGTTGGGGGAAAGGGAGAGATTGAAAGAAAAAATTGGAATTCAAAATTCTGTGGAAGTAAATGTTGGAAACTAAAAATAATAAATAAATTTGTTTTTTTAAAAAGAGATATTAGCACTGTCATGGAGGATGTCCTGGGCAGAATCTAGATGGAAGCAAATTCTTCCCAACTGGAGATCTTCCAGCAATGACCTGATGATCCATTGTGGAGTATCTTGTAAAGAATATTCTTCTTCAGATATGGGTCATATGAGATAGCCACTGTACACCTTCCCAACTAGGAAAAGCTGTGATTAGAGATGATTACTACTGGTCCTTCTAGTTCTAAATATGTGTGAATTGGATTGGAATGGAATGCAATTTTGAGCCCATTGTCACATTGTCCTTCTAGCATCCCTGAAAAGCAAGAACAGTCCAAGGACCATTAATACCATTATACAGGTGAAACAATTATGATGCCCAGAATAAGGAAGAGATTTTGCTCTGTAATTGGTCCAATAGTACAAACCAAACCGCTCATCTCTTACTTGGATACAATGTTTCAGTTTTGCTGGATTCAAATAAAAACATTCATTAAATGCCTACTATGTGTAATAAAGTCGACAGAACTGATAATTCACTCCAGATATTTCCAGGGATACCTGTTCTTGCTAAAGGAGATTCATGACCAGAGGGTCCTGGTTGGTCCTTTGCTCCCAGTGAGAGGTGGGGGGAGGGAAAGGACACTAAATAACATTGGTCATTGACCTAGGAAGAGCTGCTCAGTCAGTAAGCTTAAAAGGAGAGGCCAAAATCTCTTCCTCATTTTTTTAAGACAGAAGAAATAAATAGCTGTCCTATACCTGATATCTACAAATATGTACATTGAGGAGCTATTTTGGCGGACTCTAGACACGCAGCAAATTTACTTTTGTTTAAAGTGAGGGAATAATGAACCACAAAATAAAAGAGCCTGATTCCTCCTCTTTGAAGTCAGGATCCCCCAGGAATGAACTTGGTCTGAACCCAAAGTCCCTTTGTGGGAAGAGACTCCCTAGACTTCAGGTGATATTAGTGGCAAGCAGCATGATAGCTGGCTTTTGAGTCAAGAAGACCTGGATTCAAATACCTCTTACCTCAGACACACTGGTGTGTGGCCCTGGTCAAGTTACCTAGCCTCTCTGTGTCCCGGGTAATTCTCTAAGACTGTAACTTCTACATTGGTAGACCTTAAAACACAAAGCTCCCTATCCTGATACAACCACTGATTGATTTATAAAGAAAATACTCAAGGCTCTGTACTCTGTACTGGAGATTCAAAGACAAAAAAATGAAAATAGACCTTGCCCTCAAGGAGTTTACATTCTACTTGGGAGGAAAAAAACAAAACATGCCCAAAGTAAATATAAAATAATTTATATGATATGTCACTACAATAAGCAGCTAGATGGTGCAGTGGATAGAATGCCAGGCATGAAGTCAGGAAGACTCATCTTCCTGAGTTTCAATATGGCTTCACAGATACTTACCAGCTGTGTTACCTTGAACAAGTCACTTAACCCTGTTTGCCTCAGTTTCCTCATCTATAAAATGAGAAGGGAAAGGAAATGGTAAACTACTCCAGTATCTTTGCCAAGAAAACCCCAAACAGAGTCACAAAGAGTCAGACATAACTGAAAAATGACTGGACAAATGTCACTATAAAAACATACACAAAATAAATACAAATTAATTTCTGGGCTTAGGAGGAAAGAAATAACAACTTGTAGAATCAGTAAAGGCTATCATAAACATGGCCTTGAATGGAGGTAAGGATTCATTCAAGAGAATAAAGGCAAGAAGCTGAGAGCAGACAAATCATGGCAGGCTGATGGCATCTTCAGGCCTGAATTAATAACAAGGATCCCACTATCACCACCAACAAGCATTACTGAGAACTTACTCTTCCTGCAAAGGGCTTGTGGCAGGAATGGTTGGGACCAAGCCATAGGATCCAAGAACCTTCACACCCTCAAGACTTCTAATCACTGGATGATTGACCCAGACTCCCAGAACACTTAGCAGTTTCAGACTCTAAAATCCCAGTGTTTTCAGACTCTAGAAGCTTAGCATTCTGGAATTGGAATCTTCAAGCTGGAAGGCATTTTAGAAACCAGTGCATGTAATCCTTATTTTACTGACAAGGAGAAATGACAAAATTCTCAAAGTCACTTCGGCAGACTTGAATCTAGAACCCATGTTACCTTTCCTAGTACTTTCTCCATAAATATCAGCATTCCCCACTTTATAGAATAAAACACTCAGACCAAGAAAGAAGTAACTTGTTCAAGAGCATGTTATGTCAGTAACAGAACCAGGATTCAAACCAAGGTCTCCCAAGCCAGTCCTCTTTCCACCACACCAAGCTGCCTCTGGTCATTTCATCCCAAACAATCACAGTCGTCATTCAGCTCCATACAGCCAGAAATTTGCCTGGTAATGATAGCAACCATAGCTCACATTTGTATGTCACCTTTCAGGTTGGCTTACAATGTGAATGCTACCGAAGGTCCTTACTATCTGTGTGACACTGAGAATGTCACTTATTCCCTCTGGGCCTCAGTTTCCTCATCTATAAAGTGGAAATAATAAAAGCACCTACATCACAGGACTGTTGTGAGGGTCAGATGGGATTACATGGCTCTATGCATGTTGCCTCCCTCATTAGGACTTGAACTTAAGTTCGGGAATGGTTTTGATTTTTGTTGGGTTTTGGTTTGGGCTTTTTGGTGTTTTATTGCCTATCTTTGTATTTCCCACCCCTTAGCATGGTGCCTGGCACATAGTAATTGAATAATAAATGCTTGTTGACTTGATGATATTGCAAAGCACTTTGCACACCCTAAAACATTACATATTATTATTAAAAGCTAAATACAAAAACACTAGATATTATTATTGTTGTTATTAATATTAATCATATTGGATCCAAATGATGACCTTTTCTCCCTAATGCAAAGAGAATGGGCAAAGGAGAACTTGCATTGTTCATTCTCAGCAAAAACAAATAGGATCATCCACAGCACAAACCTTTAAAACAGGAGGCTGCTTTTTTACATCTAGGAAAATATAGTGTGGCTCCTTTAAATTTCCAGGCCGTCATCCAAGTGCCTCATCATCCTGGGCCTCTGGCTCCTTTCCTTCCACACTCTGATCTACCACCTTCTGGAAAAGAACTTTTTCTGGGGAAGGAAGAAAAAAAAGTCAAGCACTGAAAACAGATGGCTATTTCGTGATGTGGCTGGTGGCTTCCTCCTGACCAGTCAGCTCCCCTTACTCCTCTCTCCTTCCATGAAGTCTTGAGCCCAACAAGACACACACTTTTGTTCCCTCAACTAGTGGCTGAACTACCAGAGTATTCAATGTTTTAATAATGTGTATTCTAGAAACTCTGACACTGTCATTATATGACCCTGGACAAATCCGTGTCCCTCTCTAATATGAAAAACCAAGGGGTCGTTTTAGATGTTCTAAAGATATACGGGGTGGCTAGGTGGTACAGTGAATAGAGTCCTGGCCCTGGAGTCAGGAGGACCTGAGGTCAAATCCAGCCTCAGACACTTAACACTTAACTAGCTGAGTGACCTTGGGCAAGTCACTTAACCCCAATTGCCCCTCCAAAAAGAAAAAAGAAAAAAAAATGTCCGGCATTCTAGGCTCTATCTTCTAAAGGCTCCTCCAGCTCAGACATTCCATGCTCCATGTTCCAAGCTCCCTTCCAGCTCTGAGATTCTGTGTGACACAATTCCACTCAACTTAACATTCTACATTCCATGTTCTGAGGTCTCTTCCAGTTTCAACATTCAATGCTCTGCATTCCAAGATTCATTCCAGCTCTGACGTTCCATGTTACACGGTCCCTCTCAGTTTTAACATTACTCCAACAACCTCCTCTGACCCATGTTAGCAGTAAGATTAACCCCCAAGAATTTATTGTACTTGACTATATGTATTTGATACAAAGGATTAGTTTTCTCCCCCTTAGAGAATGGGGAGGAGAAGGGAGGGGGAATGTATATGATAAGATAATGGGAAAAAACAGAAAAGAGAGGAAAGAAAGTCTTTGAGATGTCTTTCTATTTCTTTCTTTTTTTAATGCAGAGAAGGGAACAGAAGGAAGGCTAGAAAGAAGCAAGACAGTTTTGAAAGCTACACATTGTATCTATTACACACTTTTCAAAAAGCTCTATATAAGAGAGGTCTGCAGTTTCATCTAAATCTTCCTATTTATTCTACTGGGTACATGAAAATGCTCCTTCTATTTAGTATTTGTTAAGTTCAGAATAAAAATAGATTTAAAAAAAGAATAGGCTTTCTTATATTACAGAGCATCTTCCCCAAAACAGTCATATAAGGTAGGCTTGGTTACACGTTCATCTCCATTTTACAGAGGAAGCACTTGGTAGTCACAGAGTGGAAATGACTGCCTCAAGGTCACCCAAGGGGTCAGAGTGGATCCAGGACTCCTATTCAGCTCTCCTGACTTCAAAGGAGTTCCAGACCCCTTGCCAGAAGGTGAGACTGATTCAGGTATTTCTCCAGTATGGATGGGCTGTACTGAACTATTTTCACACTCTCGCCTACTTGGTAGCCTCTTGGTGATCATGTTTGCATTACATCTGGCCGGAGTCCCAGGACTCAGTTTGGGGCTGGAGTCAGGACTTAGACTATGGCTAAGATCAAGGCTCAGTCAGAAAATATTTTGTTTTCTGTGTGCAGTTAATTTTCTCATAAGAGTATTGAACCTGGAACCCTGACTTTGTTAGCATCACTAGTCCTGGAGCAGTGACTACTCTGGTCCCATTTCCTGCAACATCTTCTAGCAGCAGGTCCCCACCATCTCCACCATGGGTGCTCTGTCTTAGATCTGGGCATATGCAAAGCCCTATTACAACAGAATCACAGAACTTTAAAATCCTGGAGTCCTAGAACAGAAGGACTGGAAGGGACTTTGGAATTCCAGATGGTGAAAAGATATGCCCTGCTACTTGATACTTTCAGCTTGGGCAAATCACTTAAACCCTGCTATGGTTTTCTCCTCTGTAAAATTTTTCAGCTCTAACTCATATGACCCAATGACTACTGAACAGAGAATGAGGAAAGGGACCTTAGACATGAAGTTTTATTGATAAACTGCAAGACAGCAACCAGAACGGTGAAGCGCTCTGAGTTCATGACCATAAAAAGATCAGTCAAAGGATGTTTAGCCTGGGAAACAGAAAGTCCAGTTGACCATGACATCTGTCTTCAGGAAGCAGGATTAGACTTGTTCTGTTTGGCTCCAGAGGGAAAATCCAGGAGTGATGAGAGGAAGTTTCAAAGAGGCAAGTTTAGGCCTGGTCAGGAAAAACTTAGTAAAAATTCGAGCTATCCAGAAGTGGGATGGCCTGACTGGGGAAGTGGTGCATTCTTCCCTAAAGATGTTCTTCAAGAAGAGACTGGCAGGCTGCATTTTCTCAGGTGCTGGGCGGGGGCGGGGGGGGGGGGTCCCTTCTCAGTTATGAGTCAGGCTAGGTGGTCACTGAGGTCCCTTCAAGATCTGACATTCTGTGATGCTGTGTACACTGTGATCTCTATTCCAAGGCTTTGGTTTGGTTTTGAGCTGGGTCTCCCTGTTTAGTCCAAGAAAGAAGCACACGGGCACCAATTACAGCCCAATCTCCCTGCTGGGCAGGTGGGTAAGCTTTAACTTGTTCCCTTCTTCTGGCCTGGTGGCTCCTCCATATTGGTACCAGACTTAACAATTGACTTAGCCAACTACATCTCAGAACTCCAAAGCTCAGGGGATGCATGAAGCTCAGCCTCCCAATGGTTTACAGGCATGTGCCACCACAGCTGGCTGGGGTCAGCAGAGCTTGTTTACCTGGGGTCTACAAACTTTTTTTTTCATATTTTTGAACACTGTATTTCAATGTAAATTATTTCCTTTGTAAATCAAGGTATTTTGTTTTATACATTTAAAAACATTATTTTGAGGAGGGGTCCAAAGCCTTCACCAGACTGCCCAAGGCTGAAAAGCCCCGCCCTATTCCAACCCCCCCACAAAGAACCCCAGATTTTAGAAATGAGAAAAATGTGGCCCAAAAAGGGAAAATCATCTTTCCCAAGTTCATTGCCTGATCTGGGCCTTTTCTTTATTGAGAGCAGTGAAGAGGATGTGAGTGTGGGGAAAGTGGGCTGCCTTTCTTCCTCCAAGGCCTGGACCGCTACAGAGCAGGCAGGGCCTTTGCCTGGGTTGGGCCTGAAGTACATTCCTTTGCTGAGCAGCCACTCCAGGGTGGCCCATCCCCCATACTGCCACGTTGTCAGGCAGTCTGCAACAAGGGAAGAGAGAGGAGGGGAAGGGAGGGGGCTGCTTTCCTCTCCTCCTTCTCCTCCTCCTCCTTCTTCCTATCCTCCCCCCTCTGCTCCTCCCTCCAGAACAATTCTCCTCCTCCCCTCATTCTTCAGAGTCCAAAAGACACATCTACTTCCATAAGACCAAAAAGAGTTATGCACATGTAATACATACACACACACACACACACACACACACACACACACACACACCACAAAATACATGGAATGGATGGATGGATTTAATGCATACTCTATATGCATCCACATATACACAATACTTACATAGAATGCATGACCACATCGGATATGCATTCAATCCTACACATAATGCATAGACCTAGTATGTGTATAAGTAATTGTATAAGCAATATGTAAACACAGATCTACTTGCACATACGTATATAATACTATCAGTAAGTCTATATCCTCTCCAAGTCTTTTGTACAGACTAAGCTCCTCCCTTCCCTCCTTTCCCTGTGTTCTGACATCTTCCTCCAGGGATCTGGGCCTGGCCCAGGTCCCAAGGCCAGATGTGATACTGGAGAAAGAGCAGAGGCTTTTGAAACAGAGAAGAGGCCAAATCCTGACTTTGCCCTTTACTTACTACCTGTGTGACCTTGGGAAAGCCGCCCTCTCTGGACTTCAGTTTTCTTATGTATAAAAGGAGGGAGGGCAGGATCAACTGCTCGAAGGTCCATAACTCTGTGATCCCATGAACTCTGCTCTAGGAGGACAGGAGTGGAACATAGTACTCCCCATTCTTGTCTCCCCAAAACTTACTTTCCTCATTTGACTCCACCAGAGACACTTCATTGGCCCCTGACTCAGTAAGCCAGGACCCTAGTGAGGATGACAGGACACCCATCCTTGGGATGCCAGGCTGGAGGGAAGGAAGGAAAGGAGGAGGGAACTGGGACTGGCATCATTAGGAAGGCACTTTCTCAGGTAAGAAGCTTAGATTCCAGACGTTGGGACAGAGGCAGCTCTAGGAAACCTGAAGCAGGTTAAGTCCCTTGTAGGGAAGGACAAGGGGCAGCTAGAGACTGGGCTCCAGGCTCAAAATCAGAAAGATCTGAGTTAAAATCCAGCCTCAGACACATATTAGTTATGTGACCTTAGGCAAGCCACTTAACCTCTGTTTGACTAGGAGGCAGATAGGTGGTTCAGTGAATAGAGTTCATCCTTTGTTTTTAAAGAGGACTACTGACATCATGGAGTGATGGAATTGTGATTGGATTTAAGTGAGATAGAGCTCAAAGTCATCAGCCTCACTCTCTCTTCCAGAATCATTGAATTCCAGTGGTAGAACAAAAGTCAAGACCCCTGGCAGTGATGAAGGATGCAGTGGACGACCTTGGTGTCCACACTGGGCCTAGAGTCAGAAAGATCTGGGTTTAAATCCAGCCTCAGACACTTACTAGCTTTGTAATTTCTAATTAATTTCTTTCCTATTCTAATATTATATACTCTGTGTTCTAAGGTCCCCTCTAGCTCTGACATTCCCTGTTCTAATAAGGCTCCTCCTAGTTCTTACCTTCGTGTTCTAAGGCTCCTTCCAGCTCTGACGTTCTGTATTTGAAGTTCCCTTTATTCTGATCTGTGTTCTAAGCTCTCTTCCAATTCTGACATTCTCTGTTCTAAGATAGGCTCTTCCAGCTCTGACATACACTGACATACTCTGAGGCCCTTTCCAATTCTTACGTTCCAGGTTCTAAGGCCCCTCCCAGCTTGACATTCTCTGCACTAAGGTCATTTTATCTAATCCCCACACTGTACCAAGGAGAAAATAGGGATTCTGGAAGAGGAAGACACTTGTCCTAATTTTATGTTCTGAATTGACATCTGACATTGGGTAAGTCCCTTTCCCCCTCTGAGATTTTCTTTCCTTTTCTGTCATCTTTGTTGAATTTCTTGGTTCACTACTGGGTCATGGGAAACTCCCTGGAGGTGGGAGGTGGGGAAGGGCTGTGCAGGAGGACCACAAAAGAGGAATGGAATGAGATTAGATCTGTGGTGCCTGACTGTGACTATCCAACTCAACATAGTCAGAGTCCTGTCTTCCAGTCCCAATTCAGCCACTAAATCTGTGTGTGATACTAAATAAGCCTTATCCTTTCTCTGTGCCTCTGTAAAATCAGAATTTTGGACTAGATAATCTCTGAGGAGGCCCCTTCCAGTTCTGAATTAGCATGATCCTATGAGGCAAGGACTCACTGGGCCTTCTCCCTCTCCCCAGCCATCCAGCTGCTCGCCAGCTGCCTTCTTCTGGCCCTCTCTCTCTTTTTCAATACAGTGCACTTTGTAGTCCCAATTCTGGGGCAGCATTTAGTCTCTTCCACCAAAGCAGATTTACCACATCAGCTTCCAGCAGAAGGCCAGCCCACCCTAAGTGGGTGTGGGTGTGTAGGGGGTGGGGAAGGGATGGTGGATCATCAGCCAGATCACAAGAGCCCATCCATTGGTCACTATCTAGGGTGAGAAGAAATACATACATATACACACTTACATATGTGCATACACACATGCACATATAGGTACATACAACGTACACTGTACACACACATACCTTAGAGGTTTTAAAGTCTTAGACTGGAATGGAGCTTAGGATTAGAGAATCACAAAGTGTCAGAACTGAACGGTACCTTATTTCCAAGATTGAACTTAGAACATTAAAACTGGCAGAGGCTTTAGAATACAGTGCATTAAATGTTAGCAGAGACCTTAGATATAAATTCTTTTAATGCCCTCATTTTTTCAGACAATTAAACTTAGAGCCAGAGAGGGAAAATGATTGAGGATCATAGATTCTAGATGAAACCTTTCTTGATTCCTGCCTCTCCTCCCCATAACTGTTCATGCCATCCCTCCAATGAAATGCTGGTAAAGATTTAACAACTGGCTTTCTGAAAAATAACATACTCATGGCATACTTTACATTTAATCTGCAGTAGTAACATTTTCTCTATCTAGACGATCAAAAGAGCAATAAATCAAGCCCAGGTTTTTAGCTTTTGTCAATTTCTGGGGTGTGAGTGCTCAAGCTGAAGATTTAACAATCGTCTCATGGGAGCTGGCTCCAGCATGCTCCTGCTTCCTTCTCACTATTATTTAATTACCTTGCATGTATTTTTATTTATTAATGTTATAGTATTTTCCCTCCGAGATTATCTTCACTTTATCCATTATGTATCTTAAATGTACATAGTTGTTTGCACTTTGGCTCCCCCATTAGATTGTGATTTCCCTATTTTTGTCTTTCTTTGTATCCCCAGAGCTTAGTACAGTGCCTAGCATAGAGTAGGGGCTTAATAAATGCTTGTTGATCTGACTGGACTTTACATTTATGCTGTTGGCAGCTAGGGTAGCACAGTGGATAGAGAACTAGACCTGTCAGGAAGACCTAAGTTCAAATTTGGCCTTAAACACTTACTAGTTGTGTGACCCTGGGCAAGTCATTTAACCCTGTTTGCCTCAGTTTCCCTCATGTGTAAAATGAGCTGGAGGAAGACATGGCAAACCATTTCAGTATTATTTGCCAAGAAAACTCCAAATGGGGTCATGGAAAGTCGGACACAACTGAAAATGATTAAACAAAATGTATTTACACTGTATACATTTTAGTCTGTTTATTGTCACTTCCACTAGTGATAATGGAAATAGAAATTGAAATTATTTCCTCCTTTGTATTTGTATCCCCAGCACTTAGTATAGAACCTGGCATACCAAAAGTGCTTAAAAGTTTTTGTTGACTGATAGATGCCCAAGTCCACAGTCCTCACTTGTAAATCGAGAAGACTGAGGTTTAGAAATTAAATGAATTCCTCAAGATCACAAAGGCAGGAAGTGGCAGAGCCAAGATTCTAACTTAGGCTCTCTGGCTCTAAAGCCAATGTTTAAAAAGAAGTATTACTGTAGCCTTTTATTTTTAGGTTACAATCATTAACCCCACACATACACACACACCCATCGTGTTGAACTCTGACTTCCTGTAACCGAAAAATTATTAAACAAATCCAAATGACATGGCAGCTTCATCTGACAGAATATATACTGAATTCCACATACCTTGTCCCCACCTCCCTGGGGAGAGGAGGAAGAAATATCTCCTTAGCCATTCTCCGGGACCCAGATCAGTCAACCCAATTATCATATTAGGCAGCTTCATAGTGCTGCTGTCACTAATAGTAATACTGTCATTGTATATGTAATGGGGGACCAGCCAATGAAAGTCTTGTCCTTAGATCAGACATGGATTTGCCCTTCCTGGTGAAGTATACAGTGTGATATTCTCTGCCCACTGCCAATCCAACGTGAGAAGGGTTGGTGAGCTGGCTTCTAGGCATGAATAACAAAAGGGTCCTGTCCCTAATATCAGAGCATGCACAGGCATCCTCTGACCAGGTTCTGTTGGCATAGCATGTGACAACAAGAAGTTGAGTAGGGGAGAGGCATGGCATTTATGTCCTACCTGGCTACCATATGCCCATGAACTCATGGCACCTCTGTTTTTGTTGTGTTTCTTCTTCCTTGATCTTAGGTAAATGAGCATTCTGAGATGGGAGTGCCCAGGCCTCCCATTGATGCTGGGACATCCATCATCTGAGACCAGACATTCCAGGGCCTGAGGTAGAAGCAGTCAAATCCAGTGAAGAACCAGTAAAACTCTCCAGTAACCTGCTTGATCTAGCCCAACAGTGAATCAGTCCATCAGCTGAGACCCCACATCCTACCTACACAGACCTAGATCCAGGGAGCGGCCCATCCACTAATGATGTTACTAGTATGTCATTTTTTCCTTACTATGTATCATTTCATACAAATCCTCTCATTTCTCCAAATTCCTTATCTTTGTGGCTTCTTAAAGCCCAATTATATTCTATTGCATTATCTTTCACAATTTTTTAGCCATTGCCCAATCAATGGACATTCATTTTGTATCTAGTATTTTTTTTAGCATATATCCCACTATACCCACTTGTCCAAAGTCATACAATGGGTTTTTAAACATTTATTTTATTTTTAATTTATGGGATAATAAAACAAAAGTCTTCATAACATAATATATTAAAAATTATTACACATGAAACTGGAATTCTATTATCTACAACTTGCTATTCCATTTTACATATGCAATAAATTTCTTTTTTTTTCTTTTTTCTCCTTTTTTCCTTCCCTCTCCACCCTACCCTAGAGACGGCTACCATAAGACACAAATAGGTATATATATATGTGTGTGTGTGTGTGTGTGTGTGTGTGTGTATACACATACATATTATATATATACACATATATATGTATGTGTTAAATTATTCTAAACATACTTCTAGTTATCAGTTTTCTCTGCAGATAGCATCTTTCTTCATATGTCCTTTGTAGTTAATTTGGGTTTTTAAAATAGTCAAAATGACTTAGTCATTCAAAGTTTTTCTTAAATTAATACTTCTGTCACTGTATATAATTTTCTCTTGGTTCTGCTCATTTGGCTCTTCATTATTTCATGCAAGTCTTTCCATGTTTTTCTAGGATCATTGAGCTCATCACTTCTTATAGCACAGTAGCATTCCATCACAATTATAGATCCCAACTTGTTGGCCACTCCCCAATTGATGGGCATCCCTGCAATTTCTAGTTCTTTGCCACCACAAAGAGAGCTGCTAAAAACATTTTAGAAAATACAGGTTCTTTTCCTTTTTCCCATAATCATCTTTAGAAATAGACCTAGTAATAGTATTGCTGGATCAAAGGGTTTAGACAGTTTTAATAACTCTTTGGGCATAATTCCAGATTTCTCTCCAAAATGGTTAGATCAGTTCACAATTCCACCAACAACGAATTAATGTCTCAATTTTTCTACATCCCCTCCAACATCTGTCACTTTTCTCTTCAATCATTTTAGCCAATCTGGTAAGTGTAAAATGGTATCTAAGGTTATTTTAATTTGCATTTCTCTAATCAATAATGATTTAGAGCATTTTTATATGTCCATAAATTGTTTTAATTTCTTCATTGGAAAACTGCCTATTCATCTCCTTTGACCATTTATCAATTGGGGAATGACTCATAATCTTATAGATTTGACAAAATTCTTTAGATATTTGAGGTATAAGACCCTTATCTGAGAAAGTGTCTATTAAATTTCCCCCCAATTTTCTGTTTTCCTTCTGATCTTAGCTATACTTGTTTTGTCTACAAAACCTTTTTTAATTTAATGTAATAAAAATTATTCATTTTACACATAACTTTGCTCTCTATCTCTAATTTATTCATAAATTGTTCACTTATCCACAAGTCTGATAAGTAATATGTTCTATGTTCTTCTAATTTTCTTGTAATATCTCTCTTTATACCTAAGTCATGTATTCATTTTGACCTTATCTTGGGAAATGGTGTAAGATATTGATCTATGCCCAGTTTCTACCAGACTGCTTTCCAGTCTTCCCAATAATGTTTACCCTATAATGAATAAAGTCACACAATGAGTTATTAACAGAACTATAACTGGAGTCCAGATTTTCTGAATCCCAATCCAGATCTCATTTCATTGCCATCAGCTCTTTTCCCTCACCCCCATAACTTATATCACCAGTGGTATACTTCAATGACTGCTCTACATTGTGGGTTTCATTTGGTGTCCTCGTTCACCTCGATGGCCATTTTTAAAGGACCGTCCAAGACTTACCAACCCTGTAAAGCATTCCCTGATCACCCCCGTCCATGACAATTTCTCTTTGCTAAGATTCTCTAGTTAGCACCATACAATATCACACTATCATACACCATCTTACCCTGCAAGTATCAGTTCTGCTTTGGTTTAGTTTGAGGACAAATCAAGAGAGACAAAGAGATGGCTCCCCAGCACACTCAGTCTCCCAAAGTATCTCACAACCATAGAACCTCAGAGTGGGAAGAGGATCTCAAAGGCCACCTAGTCCCACCTTTCCTGAAAATGAATCCCTTCTATAACAATCTCTTTAGGTGATCATCCAACTGTGGTTTGAAGGAGAGGCATCTGCTGTCTCCTGAGATGGTCCATTCTACTTAGATAGTTCTAACTGACATTTTCATTGACATCAAACCTAAATTTACCTCTTTGTAAGCTCCACCCATTTCTCCTAATCATGTCCACCAGGGCCAAGCAGAACAAGCCTCCTTCCTTGCGATTGTCTCTGGACACACTTGAAGATAGCTCCCATCTCCCTTTGAACTTCCTCTTAACCAGGGCCCCAGGAAAGCTCCTCTGAGTCCCCTCTAGGCCTTGCATCATGCTTTGCCTCTCTCTAAGGCATTTATCACATAATAGCATATATTTTATATTTATCTCCCTACTAGACTAAATTCAATGAGGACATGGGCCATGTCCTATCCAATGTAGAACTAGGTGAGTTGGAGGGAAAGAATTCTGGATTTGGCATCAGAGGACTGGGGTTTAGATCCTAGCTTAGTTACATACTCCCTGGGTGAATTTTGACAAATCATTTACTGACCCTGGGCCTTAGTTTCCTCATCTGTAAAATGGATGTCGGACTGAAAAATCTCTAAGGTCCTTCCAGCTCTAAACCTATGGTCTTACATTTATTAAGCACACAGTAGGTACTTGATAAATTTTGTCAAACATTTCAACAAACTAAAGGATGGGGTAGGACCAGGTCATTTTCAGTTCTGATAGTTAAAATTCTATATTCTAAGATCCAGTTTGAGTTTGAGTAAAAATCAAGAAAGAAGGAGAGGGGTGCCTAGGTAGTGCAGTGAGTAGGAGTGCCGGCCCCGGAGTTGGGAGGACCGGGGATCAGTTCCGGCCTCAGTACTTAGCACCCACACATGGATAACTAGCCATGTAACCTTGAGCAAGTTACTTAACCCCAATTGTTTTTAAAAAGAGAGAGACTTGAAGGAGAGAGACAGAGACAGATTACCTGGGGTACTCAGTCTCCTGAGATCTCTCAGAATCATAGCACCTCAGAGTGGGAAGAGGACCTTGCAGAACTCCTAGTCCCACCTTTACCTGAAAATGAATCCCCTATATAACAAACAACCTCTTTAAGTGATCATCCAACCTTGGTTTGGAGGGGAGGCATCCATTATCTCCTGAGATGGTATATAATGTGTTCTAGGGTCCCTTCCAACTCTAACATTTTCCGTTTCCATTTCAGATATACATAGCATCTGTCCTAAAAGGTATGCAGGGTCAGACAAATCTTGGACCCTGGCATACTGCATCTACCTATCAGTGTCTCTAATGCCTTTATAGACAAGTCACCCCTACCTATAGCCCTGATGTGTCCATTTACTTCTTAGTCATCCAAATTCTCTGACCAATAGGTTGGAATTTGGTTGTAGGAAACTTTCTAAGAAAGCTACAGAGTGAACCTGAAATCAGGAAGAAAGTCAGATGGACTGGAAGTAATTTTCAACCAGAGCAATCCCTGCTTTCCTCTGCAGTGCACCTTCCTGGTGACCACAACCATCAGGGTTGCCAAGAATAGCATTCCTCTCCCTCCTTGAATGGGGCTGGAGACACACTAACCCATTATTACCCTTTGAGAGTTCCATTTTCATTCCACACTGAACAAGCTTTCTGTGTGCAGGGCCTCAGTCCTGGTCAAGGTTGTGGTAGAGACAGATACAAATAAAGTCCCTGCTCTCACAGAGCTCATGGGATTGTAGGTAGGGACAAAAAGACGGTCACACAAAGAACCACATTCTGAGGCAGGATGTGATGAGGGTCATATACAAGGCTTTGCTAGATTAGAGTCAGAGTAGGGGAAAGAGAGTGCTTACTACAGTGCTGAGCAAATAGTAGGTGCCTAATAAGTGTTTGTGGGCCCCTGACTATTGACTGATATGTAACTGGGGGCATCAGATAAGGCTGGAGGAGATTGTGTTTGACCTGGCCTTGAAGGATGAAGTAGTATTTCAACAGGCAGAGATTATGAAATTTAGAGTGCGAAAGCAGGGAGAAAATAATATGAGCGATACATATTCAATGTGAATAAAGGTATAGATGCTGGAGAGAAGAGGAGCCATTGGAAGGTTGTGTCCAGCTGACATCCAGAGAAATCAGGAAAATCTCAGGGCTTAGAAGAGAAGTATGGCTGGAACAGAGAAGAAAGGGGGAACAGTGTGACGAGGGAGTGGGGAATGATAGAAAAGCGATAGAAAGATAAAAGGTATCAGCAGTAAAATGTATTTAAGATGGAAATATTGGAGCTAGGAAGGACCTCAATAGAGTTCCCATCAGAGTTCAGTGAAACCTTAGAGCGTAGAATATCAGAGGTGGGAGGTTGTTTAGAACACACACCGTCAGAGCTGGACAGGAAGATGTTGACCGTACCTGACACTGTATGTAATTCTGTATTTTGTCCTAATGACGCCTCACCTCTCTACCATGAGGGAGGAGATAGGCCTCATCATGTCATCTCCAGGTCCTTCCATTATTCAAAGTTCAATTTCCTTTTAGTGATCTTCTTAAAAATGTATAATTTTTTTCAAGTAACAAGCATTTTAAATTAATCTGTATCTTCCACTCATCAAAACAAAATAAACAAACCAACAACCCAAATCCCTTAATACTTCTCTATGTAATCCAGCAAAACAAATTCCCAGCGTAGTCATATCTGAAAATGTCTGACTCTGACTGCATTCTAAGTTCATCCCCTGTCTGGCAGGTGGTGAGAGGCATGTTTCATTTTCATTCTTCTGGTTTATCATTATGTTGATCAGCGTTCTAAAGTTTCTCAAAGTTATTTTTCTCCATAATGTTATTATTTTTGCAGGAATTATTATCTCTCCCTACTCACATGGGCAGCTGGGTGGTGCAGTGGATAGAACACCAGGCCTAGAATCAAGAAAACTTATTCTCCTGAGTTTAAATCTGGTCTTACCAGATTTACTTACTGACCAACTTGTGATTCTGGGCGAATCATTTAACCCTGTTTGCCTCAGTTTCCTCATCTGTAAAATGAGCTGGAGAAGGAAGTGGTAAACCTCTCCAGTATCTTTACCAAAAAAACTCCAAATGGGGTCATGAGGAGTCAGACATAACTGAAAATGACTGAACACACACACACACACATACACACACACACACACACACGCACACACACTCCAGGCACCGTGCTAAGCACTTCACAAATGTCATCTCATTTCATCCTCACAATGACCTTGAGAAGGAGGTCCTATTATGATTACCATTTTACAGATGAGGAAACTGAGGCAAAGAGGTTATGTGACTTGTCCAAGGTCACATAAATAATAAGAGTCTGGGGCTAGATTTGAACTCAGATCTTCCTAACTCCAGACCTAGCACTTTATCTTGGGCCATTCTGCTGTATTTACCTCTAAGCAGTTAATACTGTATCTCAAGATAGTCAACCTTCCCCCACCCAGTCCTGTACAGGGAATCTCCCTTTATAGCCTCTCCAGCAAGGGAGTCCGCCAGCCTCCAGGCCTTATATACCTCCAGTTCACAGCATGCCAAGGCAGTTGGCTCTAGGAGTTGGGAAATATTCCCTTATAAGCCTACGTCCTATATGAACAGGGCTGGCCCTGCTCCAAGGCAGAGGTCTCTGAGGGCCTGCTCATAAAGGGAAGAGGCCTCCGGAACCTAGGCTTGAGTTCCAACAATTCTCTCCTCACCTTTCACAGGTGCATTCACCATTTACCCTGCCCCCAAGACCACATCACTCCTCCTTTGATTTCTGGGTTTTCTAAAATAGTATTTATTTTTATTTGCAAACCTTAAGATTTACAAAACCCAGCTCATCTCTTTTTTCCTTACCTCAGCCCAGTGAAGCAGGTGGTATTATTAGCCCCATTTTATAGATGAGAAAATTGAGGTTCACAGAGGTTAATAATAATAATATTTTATGTAGTACTTTAAAGTTTGTAAAATTCTTTACAAATATCTCATTTTATTTTTACTATGACCCTAGGAAGTAGGTGCTACTATTATCCCCATTTTACAGGTTAGGAAACTGAGTCATAGATTAAGTGACTTTTTTATTTTATTTTATTATTCATTATTATTTTATTTATTTATCCTTTTATTAAGGGGATTTGTGCTGTAAAACTTGAATTCAGTCAAAAGGCCACACCCAAGGACCTAGAGGGCCACCCCTGAGTCTAACCTCCTCTTTTTACAGTTGGTGAAACTGAGGTCCAGAAAATGGAAGCACCTTCCCCACAGTTAATAAATACCAGAGTCAAGATTCTCACCCTGATCCCAAATTCAGAGGCCTCTCTGCAGAGCAGAGACCTTGATGACGATGCAGAGAACTCTCTCTACATTCTGTCCAGGGCCCCAGCTATGCACTGGGGGCGGTGCTAGGAGTGACTCCATGATTTTACAAGCCCTGCCTCCAGAGGGGCCGTGGGAACAATATAGCCTCCCCTTCTTGGCTTTCCTCTAGGGCCAAACCCTAAAGGTCAGCAGCAAGCCCTAAAATAATCATGGCAATTAATTGTACCATCTACAACTTGTTTTTTGGTGTTTTTTTTTTTACTTTCCAGGCTGACATTCCTAGTAATCCCTGCTTCAGAATTATAGCATCCCAGGGTTAGAAAGGACTTCAGAGGCCAGCTAGTCTAGCCTTCATCTGAAGCATGAATTCCTTTTGCATTCCAGTATCCAGAGCCATGGCTGAACAGAGAAGGGCACAGAAAGGTAATGGGGCCAGGCAATAGGGAGGAGAGCCAGGGGATGGCATATTATTATCAATGGAGCAGTTTGACCATCTCATGGGCTTCTCTTCCAGGGGAGCACCTAGGGTCCCTCTGATTCATTATCAACTGCTGACAAGGGAGGCATGGGACCACCAGGCTCCAAGGAAGTTGGAGCCAGGCATCTCTTCTTTCTTTGGCAGCCTCAGTGACAACATTCTAGGTGTCTCCCAACCAAGCATATAGTGACGGCAATGAGAATGGCAAGCAGCTGCCAATCTTTAGACCTCCCTGCTGGGGGGTAACTAGGGAGAGGGAAGGAGTTCAGGGAGGGAGGGTGTTTTCCTAACTCCCCGAAGTGGGCTCCAGTTGGTATCAGTTTGTCATAACTCTGCCCTATTTACACCCCTGGCTGAGCCGGGACTTTCCCCCCATGATGGGTGGAAGGTTTGGTCCACGCTAAGAGCCACGACCAAAAAATTGGAAAAGTGCTGGCTGACTTAAGCAAGGCCTCTTTCTCCTGTATCTGGGCCTCCCTGAGGCTGTGGACAATATGGGGTCTTGGGCTTATAGGGATGCTGGAGGGACCCCACATGACTAGAGATAATGTACTCCTTTCTGCTATCTCTGCCTATATACATGACATGGGGGTGGGGCTGAGGGGGCAGAGAGAATATGCTCAGCCAGGTTCTAGTGGCAACTACAAATCTCATCACCTGGGACCAGACCTCACCTATCATCATCTCAGAGATGGAGCTAGATAAATGTTAGGACAAGGGAACTGGAATGCAGACAAGTTGGGGGGAAGGGGGAGGTGAGCAGAGGCAGGTGGGTTGGACCTTTTCCCCCATCTAAAACCTCCATCCTCCTTGGGCAACATATATTCTAATTAGCATCAAATATAAAATCCTTGATTGCTGGCAATATCTTGCTCTTGTCTTTGTATCCTAGCACCTAATACAGTGCCTGCTATGTAACATGATAGGCACTCATCAGAAGATTTAGAATCACAAAACCCTATCTTAGGATTTCAGGATCAGTGGTTCATCATAGTTAGAATCTTTGAATAGGAAGGGTCCTCAAGGGCAATAAAAATAAAATAATAATAATCACTAGCATTTTGCAGCAACTACTATGTTCCCGGTCTTGTGCAGCCATACTGCCTGTCCAAATAGCAAGTCCTCATTCTATTAATGCTTAAAGACTTTCAAGATCTCTGAGGCAGAGGGTGAAAGTATTAGCCTCATTTTATAGATGTAGAAACTGAAGCTACCCAGCAAGTAAATTTCAGCTTAAATTCAAAAGCAGGTCTACTGACTCAAAATCCATTGAGCTTTCTACTACAATGGTCATTCTTCTACACACTGGGCAATAAACTCAGGGATTCATTGTTCCCAAGATGTGTAAATAGAAATGGTTGGAAAGATTATTTGGAGAAGTTAATGTATGATGAAACAAGGCAATAGAATGTTAAAGTTTCTCCATGCCCCATCCACTGACTTCTAGAACCCACTCTCCAATGGAGTGTCCTTGGGCAAGTCATTCTGCTTCATTAGTCCTCAGTTTTCCTTTCTGAATAACATGAAAATTAGACTAGATGGTTTCCATGGCCTAACCCAGGTCTAACATTCAAGCCCCCTCCCAGTTTTGATATTCTATAGTTCATGGTATATAGTAGATAAAGAGTGAGACTTGGATCCAGTAAGATTTGAGTTCAAATCCTGCCTTAGACACTTACTAGGTATATGACCCTAGGCAAACCACTATCTGCCTCAATTTTCTCATCTATAAAATGGGGATAATAATAACACCTACCTCATAGAAGTCATTGGAAGGATCAGATGAGATAATCACTTTACAAACCTGTAAATGCTACCATTATTTTTTTACTATATACCCACTGCCTTGTGGGCATAATTCTATAGTAGTTTTTATAAGTATTCATTATACTAGTCAAACTGCTTTAGGATTTCGGAATTGGAGGAGACCTTGATACAGATCTAGTCTAGCTCCTTTATTTTATATATGAGGAAACTGATAGACCCAGAGAGGAAAAATACCTTGCCCAGGGTCATGCACCTTGGAAGTGTCAGAGGTGGATTCAAAGCCAGTTCCCTCCTGACTTGCAGGCCAGTCTGGGCTCTACCATATCAGGCTGCCCATGACATTTGAGGTCCATCTGTGATTCTGATCATGCCTCTAATTTTGAGTGATCTTCCTGTCGACCAAACTATGTCTTTCTCTTCCTAGTCACCTTCTTCAGAGAGCTCTCCACAATTAACAACCATCTGATACTGTATGCCCAGTAATTTTGGTATACAGTCTGCAAATTAGGCTTGGTATTTATTTCTTTGAATCTGTTTTTGAGAACTATGTTTGCCTGTTTCTCCTTCTTCCTCTTAGACTTTAGCCTTTCCTTACAGTTCTGACATTCCTTGAGTTGATTAAGAGGGAGAGAAGGGCCCTTTCCCAACTCCAAGCATCTCAGGCCACGCACCCCCAGGGAAACCCTCATCCACATGAGCCAGTGGAGTGGAGG
>WOXC01008130.1:0-298460 GCA_011680675.1 Gymnobelideus leadbeateri
GATACTAGTAATACTTACCTCACAGGGTTGTTGTGAGGATCAAATGAGATAATATATGCAAAAAGCTTAAAAAGCCTTAAAATGTTATATAAACTCTAGTTAGCTTAGAGTAACAATATAAATTACTCAGTACTGGTATCTAATATTTCTGAAGCACTGTTTCTCAGATGTTAAGGAAAGATCGACATATAGAGAGATTTTTAAACAAATAAATGCCTAGGCACGGATTAGACCTTGCCTGATTCAACTTTCACCTGTTACTAGTTATAGCTTAACTATTGTTATCCTCACCAAGGCCAAGTAGTTTATTTCTCTTCTGCTTTTTAAGAATCATAAAATCTAAATGTTAGGAGAAGTCTCAGAGATCACCTACCTCAACCTGCCATCCAGTATAAGAATTTGTTCTATATAATTTGTAGTATTTCTGGTAGATAATCATCCTCTTTTAAAATAATTGCCATAATGGGGAAATTTGCTAAATTAGTTCAATTCCATTTCTAGACACTGTTGTTGTTATTTTTTACTTATAAAGATCCAGATTTTGCCCTGCTATTACTTCTTCATATTTGTCCTAGCTGTGCCTTTTGGAGTAAGAGAGAACTTAACTTCTTTTCTGAATTATACACTCTTGTATATTTGAAAACAGCTTAATCTTTTGTCCTGTAACTAAATAGCCTCAGTTTCTTCAATCGTTTATAGGTCTTCCAGAAGAACATGACAAGTCAAAAAATTCTGAGCTAGTGTAATGCAAGAAATAACGTAAGAACACTACTCAGAACTTCTGAACATGGAAAATGAAAGTGGCAATCACCCCCCTTCCCCCCCCAAAAAAAAGAATAAAGCAACAAAACCCTGACCTTTAAACTCTTAACACACATAATGGTTTTAGCCTAATGATTCAATTGAGAAAATAACAAATTCTGAAAGCGACCAGAAGAAAAACCTTGAAATATAAAGGAAAGGGAATACAAGAAATACAAGAAAAATACAAGACTATTTTGCATCCACTAGAAAATTAGTAGGACGTGAAGTAATATGTTCCAAAGAGCAATGGCACACAAGATGGTAAGTCCAGGGTGACCTAACCAGCAAATTTGAGGCTGACCATGAATGAAAAAAAGATGGCCATTTTATCAAAACGAGAATTTAAAACATTCCTAGAAAGAAAACCAGATCTGAAGAGAATATTTGCTTCTTAAGCAACCGAGATGCTAGAAATACCATATGGGTAAACAAATATAGCAACCAAACACCACAATAACAAAATAATAACAGACCACTAAGAGATTTCTTTCCAAACATACACAAGTAGACAAGGACGAAAGAAAAGGTCTGATAAAAGTGTTGGTGGAGAGGTAGGGATGGCTAGGTGGTACAGTGAATAGAGCACCGGCCCTGGAGTCAGGAGGACCTGAGTTCAAATATGGCCTCAGACACTGGACACACTTATACTAGCCGTGTGACTTTGGGCAAGTCACTTAACCCCAATTGCCCTCCAAAAAAAAAAAGTGATGGTGGGGAAGCATATGTGAAACATCACGAACTGAATCTCACAATAACCTGCCTCCAAGTGAATCAGTGTTTGGTGGGTTGTTTTTTTTTTTTTTTTGTGGGGTTAACATTGAGAATAGGAGGGTGGATGAAAAGGGAAGGGGGAAAGGAAGAGAAAGGAGATGAGAATATGTGATGTACCCGAATCAAGTCAAAGTTTGATTAGTGAAAAGAAAATAACTTGTAATCTCTTAGGAAGGAGAGAGCCTACAGGAGAATGGATTAGGAGGCTAAGGGAAGGATTGAAAAAGAGAGGAGCAAAGGAGAAAAATATTTTTAAGTGGTGAGAAGGCACTCCACTGGTGAATACTTAATACGGGAAGAGATATTCTATAAAGAAAGATTGAGACTTTACAGTGGGTTTGATCTCCTGGGATCTGGTGCTTAAGTGACTACCTAGAGGAATTTGTATTTCTAAGAGAGAGAGAGAGGGAAAGCAAACAGGGCAAGGAGGAAGACAAGGTGATAATATAAACTGTTTACAAAAGAGAGCCCAAAATCGTTATCTCAAAAGTTTTTTTTTTCCCATGAGGAATACAGAGAATGTTGTCATTCAGTCATTTCAGTCATGTCTGATTCTTTGTGACCCCACTTGGGGTTTTCTTGGCACAGAGACCAGAGTAGTTTGCCATTTCCTTCTCCAGCTCATTTTATAGATGAGGACCACAGATAGAGTTAGGTCATTTGCCCAAGGTCACCCCACTAATAAGTGTTTGAGGCCAGATTTTAACTCAGGAAGATGAGTCTTCCTTTCTTCAGACCTGACACTCTATCCACTATGCCCCCTATCTGCCCATTAGAGAGAATAAAGGAGAACTAATAAGTCTAGAGATCATCAAAATGTAGAATAGACAGGGAAGACATATAAAAAGAATAAGGGAAAACTTTAGAAAAATGTACAATGAAATTTTAAAAGCTAAAAAACAAAAAAAAGGTGAAGGGGAAGAGAAGAAAGGGGATTCTTCTTGACTACTTGACTGAAAAAGAGGAAAATAAAATAACTAAATAAAAGCAAGCAAGGAAAAGGAACAACAAACAGGAGGCAGGGGTTTGGAGAAGGGGACTCCAAGGTGAGGGGGAGAGAGCCAGTGGGAACAGGGCCACCTTAAACTGTAAATTAAGATACCAAAAGAGACTGTGTTTACAGCAGAAGACAAAAAAAATGTTAAAGATGTGGTGAAAAATATAAACCGAACTTTCATAATTTTAAATGTGAATGAATTAAATGGCCTGATAGAATGAAAGAGTAACAGATTGGATAAGGAAGTGAAACCCTACAAGTATGTTGCTTACAAATCTGGCCTCAGACACTTAACACAAAAACTTTCATGTGACCCTGGGCAAGTCATTTAACCCCAATTGCCCTACCTTCCCTCCTCCAAAAAAAGCAAAAAAAAAAAAAGACAGTAATACAGTACTGACAGGAAGCTTCAGTGTTCCTCCCTCAGTTTTGGTTAAGTCTAATAGAAAGGTAAACAAAAGGGAAATTTTAGAACTGAACAAATTACTGTAGAAACCATTTCTATTTTGGCAGTAATAATATAGATAAGCAGCATCACATCATAGAAACAGCCTGAAACAAACAGTGGAGGGAAAGCCATGTTTATAATAAACTTGGTCAGGGATCCAGGCAAATCCTGAGACCTTTCAAGGAGGAAAGTAAAAGATTTGCAAAGTGGGATAAGATCTATCAGTATAACAAATTACTTTTCTTATCATTAACATTGGAACCACTGCATTTGGGCTCTTAACATATCCAACCTTATTTTGCTATTTGAGGAATCTAAAATGACACCTTAAAAAAGATAAGAAGAGTAGTTGGACCAGTTTGTACAAGGGGAAGGCCTATCCTCATGGTCATACAATTTAAAGGGCTTTGAGGGATTCTCAAGATATTTTGAAGAGGTGTAGTGCCAGACAATTGAAATAATCATGGGTATTATTATTACAAAAAAAGAAAGCAATCAAGATCAGCAATAACTACTGACCATGTTTCTGTTTCCCATCTCATCAAAATCTTTAGAATAATTGGAATGTGTAGGAAAAATGTTCTTGATCATGGTATGAGAAGAGAACAGATAGTCTTCTGTTTTGTTTTGTTTTGGTTTTGGAGGGCAATTTGGGGTTAAGCGACTTGCCCAAGGTCACACACTAGTAAGTGTTAGGTATCTGAGGCCGGATTTGAACTCAGGTCCTCCTGGCTCCAGGTCCAGTGCTCTGTTCACTGCGCCACCTAGCCGCCCTTACAGATAGTCTTTTGTAAACTATTTTTGACAGCAGAAAACATCTTTATAGTTATGTAATTGATGGCAGATTCTTCAGGTGAGAAATCATCTGTCCTAGGTATAAATTCTTTCAGGATTCTCTTAGTACATAAGATCATCCAGTTGGATGGTCTTATTTTCTAGATTTCCCTTTCTATGCAGGACACAGCAAAATTTCACTAAGAGGTCCTGTTACCAGAGGTGATCCCCTTGGAGATGTAGGCAGATTTCCTCTGGTCCTTTTTCCAGAGGACATCAGATAAATATCCACTAATGGATCCCTGCCACTTCTCTGCTACTCCTACTGGAATTAAGCTCATGTAGTAACAGAAAAAGTTGGCTTAGTTAAATCAAGTAAGCCCAAAACAGGACCCTTGGAAAAATTCTCAAGAATGGGATTAAGCAATAAGGATTGATTACTTGGGGTTTCAGCAAGTCAGGAAAACTTTGCCCAAGGCCTTACAATGTATGAGGTTCTCACAAGAAGGCAAGCAAGCAGTCTAAGTCTGTTTAAACAGAAAAAGAAAATATGAGCATTTCTCAAGAAGGCACAAGAATGTTAGGGATGCAAGGCTATATTTTTAATATGGTTTACAAAATTAATACAGTTAGTAAAGTGCTTAAACATTTAAGAAAGCAACAAATGCTAAGGTCTACAAAAATCATCTCAAAGAAACCTAACTTGTAAGGGGAACAAACATCAAAAGAACTATACAATTACAGCCTGAAATGTGTAGGGGGAAATTGACAGTTTTTCTCAAGTGGATCCCCAAAACCAGGGCATGCAAAAGTTTAAGTCCTGGGTAAAGAATTTCTCCCGAGGGGGTCCTTGCAAATAAGTACATTCAAAGGGCAAAATTTCATCCCAGTTAAGACCCCACAAGACCCCTTATTACTCTCTGACCTTTCTTCCGTAGCAATGCAGGCTTTATTTTCTGCTAGGAGTTCTAGGATACCCTTGGTACTGCTGAGGGAGTCAGGGAGTCTTTAATTTGGTTCAGGCCTCCATTTTTTGGTATGTCTTCCTCTCTGTTGGCTGCTACTGATTAAAGCTTCATTATATTTAATCAGTTAATATAAATTAGCTTTTACTAGGGGGTATTTAATTTACAGAACATAGCAAGATCAGGAGTATACACATTTTCACCCCATACCTGGAGAAGCACACTGTCCACCATACATTCTTCTTTGATTCCTGGGGAGAGTGTTCTCCAACTTAGCTTCTGCGTAGCATTTGTCTCCCACCAGGTTCAATTCCAAATATGTCATGGCCTCTGGATGAGTCCTACATATCATTTATCACTGAGCTTGGTCATTAACATTATTCCTTGGAGCCTCAATGATGGAATCATTTTTTGATAAACCCAGCATGAACTCTACTTTTGGACCTCCTGGTGACTTTGGCCGCTGACATTTTGAAGCTCATGAGGATCGTAGCCATCTCTAATTTCTAAATAGAAAGTGACAAAGAGGGGCAGCTAGGTGGCACAGTGAACAGAGCACCAGCCCTGGAGTCAGGACGACCTGAGTTCAAATCTCACCTCAGACACTTGATTACACTTAGTAGCTGTGAGACCTTGGGCAAATAACCCCAAATGCCTTGCCTTCCTACCTCAAAAAAAAAAAAAAAAAAAGGAAAGAAAGTGGCAAAGAGCAAGAGGTCCATATTCCTGGTCTGTATGTTGGCTTCAAATGGGAAGCACCCAAAATCTATCCCTCATAGTATTATGTTTGACCAGAGTACTAGCCAGGAAGGAGTCAAACTAAAGATACTTACAACTCTAGGTAACCTTTTTAATGCATCGAAATTATGGCTATGCAACCAGTCATAAAGGCTCCTCTTTATCATATACCAGAACCAGCTACAGAATGTCTAAATACTCCAGAACTTTCTAAAGTCATGACTATATGGAAGCAGGCTCTTCAGCTTCTACCATGTGGAGGATTAAATTAGCCAGGCATGTTGATGCCTGCTTAAAGCCTTCCATTTTCTATTTAATATTTTATCCCTCACCTAATTACATGTAAAAGCAGTTCTTAAGATTCATTTTTTAAAATTTTGAATTCCAAATTCTCTCCCTTCCTTCTCCCCATTCCTCCAATTGAGAAGACAAGCAATTTGATGTTATACATGTACAGTTGTGCATATGTCCATATTAGTCATGTTGTGAAAGAAAACAGACAAAAAAAGTAAAAAAAAAAGTATGTGTTGATCTGCATTCAGACTCCATCAGTTCTCTCTCTTTGGAGGTGGATAGCGTTTTTCATCATAAGTCCTTCAGAATTGTCTTAGATCGTTGTATTGCTGAAATGTAGCTGCTGTTTTAAAAAAGTATTGATGTAATAGAACAAAATGCACTTTTGAGAACTAATATACAACAAGGTGTCTCTTGTGTGTTATACCTCTAGAAATATGGTCTTAAGAGGCTTCCTCAGCATTAATTTTTAATGATTCTAAATACACTGCTTGTTGTGCAGTCACACAGAAAAGATCACCATCTAGAGGTAACTTCATTGAACTACAGGCAGATGTGTGTTACCTAAATCATAAGAAAAGTTTTCAGTGGGCATATGATTGGCTCTTATTGTACATAGTCAATCATTTTATCTGTCAAAGTTCATTTGGAAGTCCTAAAACCTGGAGCCTTAACGACCACCTTTGTGATATGTTCTGCATAGACTTTATCCAAGTCAGCCTGATAAATACTCAAATTGAACTTTCGATAAATGTTTCATGGTTCATCAGAAAAACCTTTTAAATGATCATTCATCTAGCAAGAGGTTGTCAAGCACATTCTGTGTTCATGGTATTTGGTTTAGTGCTAGTAAATATAAACATGAATAAGATATGTACTCACTTCCTTCAAGGGGTTCACAATCTGTTGGGGAGACTTGGTACAAATACTTGTGTTACAGTCTGGTAAGTTGATTGTGGTGTGAGTAGAGAAGGGTCTGGGACACATCTTTCTTTTTTATAATAGAACTGAATTAAGAAAGTGTCATGTTTACTGTATCTCTTAAAGTGAAGGAAACCTACTTGAAAGCCTTCTTTTGTTTTGAACTTAACCTTGTTTTCTTTCTATTGTTTTTTCAATGTCTACAGCTTGGCTATAGTATTCTTGGTGTAAGTCAATTCCTAAGATGTATATTTCATTAAGGTTCCTTGAACTTCTAAATGAAAGGTTAGTGATAGGGACAAGGCTCTGTAATTTCATTTACAAAGGAAACTCAATAGAAAGTCAGCAACTTCTCTACAATTTATAGTGTTATAGGGATACATAGAACATTGAGAGGTTAAGTGATTTGCCCAGGGTCGTATAGCTATTCTACATAAAAGGCAGGACTTGAACTCAGATCTTATTTCAACATGTATTTTAATTTAAAACACAAGTTAAACCTAACTCTGTATGATTGCTCATTGTTGCATTATTTATGCTTTAAAACCTTTCTTTAAAAATTATTTTTGTGGACCTGTACTAGTATGTTCATTTAGTTTTTACTCTGAAAACTATTATTTGATTATATTTGGGATTTGTGTGTTATTCTAGGGTGGTGTCATTACCTCTGATATGATTGAAATGATATTCTCCAATAGCCCAGAGCAACAACTTTCAGCAACCCAGAAGTTTAGAAAACTACTTTCAAAAGGTAAGTTATGAATCTCTTACAAGTATATATCTTATAGATTTTTCCATAATATAACTTCCACAAGCACATTCCTTACTATATATCAGCATATTTTAAGCTGTTCTATTATCAGAAGAAAAATACATAAAATTTATAATCCATGCTTTCAGTCTTACTTTTCCTACTTTGATTAGAATGAATGTAACCAAGATGTTTTTGTCTTGTTTCTAACCTACTGTGTAAAAGACCACTTAACTGATTAGAGTAGCATTCAACAATTCAAATTTAAATTGAGAGATCTTAGCTCTCCATTTAGCCTCATTCACTTTTTTGATGAAAAATAAGAGATCATTTGAAAGGAAAATAATTTCCAATTTTAATGTTCCTAATTTACCACTGAAGTAGCTAGTTTAGAACTGAAAATATTTAACCAGTTTGTCAAAGGTTTTGATGGTCTGAATGTGTGTTGTTGGTCAGTTCCTCATAATTAACTAGAGTTGAATGAAGTTATATCCTTGACTAAAATAAGTCTTAGAATCTTAAGAGTTGGAAGGAACATTAGAAGTCATTTAGTCTAAACTCTCACACAGTGCAGGACAAGTCAGGGAATAAATGCTTTATTAAAGAGACATCAATGCTAGAAGAAAATCTTAATTAGTGGGTGACCCTAAGAGCTTTACACCTTTAAAAGGAAATATCATCAATCATAGAACAGGTAAAATCAGGGAGGAGAACTCTGATATCTGCCTGCTACCCTCTCCAATGCAATATCTGCCTGCTACCCTCTCCAATGCAAGGCGGGGCGGGGCAGGCCCAGGGGCAAGAAATACAAAGTAAGTTAGAGTTTCAAGGTTGGTGTGATCTTGCAGGATGATGAGTTTCTGGAGACCATGATGAAGCCCTGATGAGTGCAGCTGGTGAGAAGTTATGAGATGGCTGCCCTGGGTACCCTCCTTATAAATAGAGGATCTGGGAAGAAGTCTCCACTTTCTACCATCTCTAGTCAGATGGAGGGAGAAGCCCAGGGTCACATATCCTTTTCAATTCTCAGTTGCCTCATATAGTAACCTCTCAGTATTAGTATTGGAAAACAGCCTGTTGCAGCAGAATAACTACTGTTTTTAAAATCAAAGGACAGGGCTTCAAAACCTATTTGTGTCTTATACTGCCTTGTGACCTTAGGCAAATCATTTAACCTCCTTGGGCCTCAGCTTCTTCATCTGTTAAATGAAGGGATCAGATTAGATTGCCTCTGAGGTCCCTTCTAGCTCCAGATCTGTGATCTAACATCCTAATGAAAAGTAATAGCATCATGACTTACAAAATCAGGGAGTTCTATAGCATACATGACTTCTAAGTTCCATTCTAATGCAAAATTTTATATTTCTTTTATAATTGTGATTTGGAGATTAGATTTCTGTTTATAAAAACGAACAGAACTCATTTGCTAAAACTTTATTACTTGTATAAAATTTGTCTTTTATGTAGTAGGGAACCTTTCTTATGGAAACAAAGGAATGAGGAAAACGTTATGGAGGGCTGTGGAGCTACTATACACACACACACATGCACACACACACACGCACACACGTGTACGGTTAAACTTTTTTGCTTTTTTTTTTTTTTCCCTGGGGGAAACAGAACCTAACCCTCCAATTGATGAAGTCATCAGCACACCAGGTGTGGTGGCCAGGTTTGTGGAGTTCCTCAAACGAAAAGAGAATTGTACATTACAGGTATGGACTTTGCTTCACTATTTTGTGTCTTACTTTGGAGTGAAAGAACACTGTTGACACACTGAAAACTATAGTTTTGCTGATATTCACACTCCAGTTTAAGTCGTTGAAGTTAACTTCTTTTTGAATTGATAACAATGTATTGGATTGTACAATATTAGTTAAAAAGACTTAAAAATCTTTAGGAAGTACTTGTGGTAGAGGAAACCATTATCATGGAACATATGCTTATAGTGTCTCATCTTTATAGAGTCTAAAATTACTGTTAGTTACCAGTAGCTATTTAGTATTCTTGGTCTGACTACCATGCTATTGCAATATCAGGAAACTTTGTGGTTTCTATATTGGATTATTTCCCCATTCATAGAAGTTGTCTTTTGATATCCCAGTCCATACATGATACAAGAGCACTAACAAATGTTTATTGAGCATCTGCTATGTATTAGGTGCTAAGAAGAGATATAGTTTAATATATGACTCCTGAGCCTTAGGAGCACATAGCCTTGTAGAGAGCTAAGATACCAACACATTTACCATACTGTACAGTACCACATGATGAGAATTACTTTTTTTTAAAGTATTAGTTGATGTCTGAGGGAGATGATTGTTACCATTTATTGGGAATTGGTTTTCTGGAAGAGATTTTGAGTTGAGCTATAAAAAAATGGAAAGAAATATAGTATGATAAGATAAGGAATAGAGGCATTCTAGAAGTAGACATTATTATGGACAAAGTTCTGGAAGCATAAAAGCATAGCACAAATTTAGGGGGCAGAAAGTAGTCCAGTTGGGCTGAAACCAAACAGAAGAGAGTTACTCAAGTTAAAGATGGAAAAAGTGGTGGCAGGTTTTTGGAAGCAGAAGAATTTGAACTTGATAGGCAATAGAGAGCCCCTGAAATTTTTTCATTATTGAACATATCTTGGCATAAGAAAGGTTATTCTATCACTGATGTGAAAGAAGGATTAGGAGGAAATAAAGGTAGGAAGAGCTATAAATAAGATATTAAAATAGATTGGGCAGGTGTTATTAAGAACCTATACTAGGATGGTGGCAGTAGGATCAAAGATGGGATGGATACAAGAAGTATTTTGACTCTGAGATCAATAGGATCCTTGTAACTAATAGGTCACAACACATGAGAGAGGGGAAAAGTCAAAGGTAATACCAAGGTGAATACACACTCACACTCATCTATCCAGGGAATTAACTTTCTTTTAATATGACAAACTAGATGATCAGCTAATGTTCAGTCTGTTTTGCAGTGACAAATTTAACCATCAAATATATTGCCAGTTGATTGAGAACCAGAAATGACATCAAAATGCCACAACTCCCATTAGTCTTTGGAATTACGTTGGATCATTTTCAGAAATTAATTTGGTGTAGATTTTCAAATCAATCTTTGGAATTTTTGGTGATCATTTTGAGAAAATAGTACCAAGTAAATCATCATATATCTTTATATTGAATTACATTTATCTCAATTTACTAAGAACATATTAAACATGTTTCTAAAAGAGCAAAAAAGTGGCATCTGTGATAACTTTCATTTATTTTACTGTCACTGTTGTATATAATGGGCTGGTTTTACTTGTTTGTTTTGTTTTTAACAATGATGATTGTTAAGTTCTATTATTTTACTATTTAATCCGTGGTCTCAGGATTCTACATTGGTCTAAGACTGGTGCTACATGGGGAGTGGAACAAGCAGTCATTTATGTAAGTTTCACTTGCTGCTGGTCTCCGTATTTCTTACTGTCCAGAGCATTGCATATATACATGGAACAATGATTTTGAAATTTATAGAATACGTTCAAGATATCTTTTCTTTTTAATCCCTTCCCACCCCCGCTTTCTGTCTTCTCATCTACTCTGTTTCAGTGATGAATTACTTCAAGAAAGAAAAACAAGAAATCAAGAGAAGGTAGAGTACTTCAATCTTCCATCAAGTTTCCCTGTTCCAGCTTGAGATTCACCCAAATCCCATCCTCCATTTGGATTAGGACTGTTTTACTAGATGATTCCTGTGTTATTTTATGTTCCCTGGCAAAGACCAGCATGGTCGTCAGCCCTCTCTATATCAAGATCACCTAGAGAGCAAGGAAAAGGCTTATATCAGAAGAGTAAATCCAGACAATCAATACTGCAGAGAACAGAGCCTGAGCTTCAAACAACCTTCTGGGAAGGAAACCAAAGGAACTTTACTGCAGTCTATTGTATGATATTTTTAATTGGATGAGGGAGGTAGGGAAAGTGGAAAAACTGAGTTGATTTGTAATGTGATGTGAAAAAAACCATCTCTACCCCATATTAGAAATTAAGAATACCAGGTAGAACTGCAGAATTCATTCTTAGTTCAGTTGGCTTTTATAAGTAGGTTCAGGACTCAGTGCTATAATGTGACATAAAGGTTTTATAGCCCTAAGTTGAGAGATGAATCAGGCAATCCCAGAGTGAGACAATTCGAACTCCATTTCTAGACTCTAGTAATGTCAAAAGAACATAGCATAATCCTGTTATCAGCTGTTTCTCCCAGCTAGATCATGTAATCCTGTAACATTCTAACATCATCTCCTCAGATTCTTCTGGATATTTGAGCCCTAGGAAAATTCCTCCAGAAATTTCATCCAGCCTATATGCTATTCATCTAAGCACCCAGATTCCTTCCTTAGGTATACTAGGTGAGTGTATGAATGACTAAGGCATCCACCCCAAGAATGGGAAAATTTTTAAACTAAAGACTGTAAGGCAAGCATTACAATGGCATTTTCACCTCCCACATCACCCTTTGATCCATGAGGAACTCTGTTAGTTTGAGGAACAAGAGATTGATGAACTTTAATCTGTCAGGCAGCTCTGTCACCCACAAGAGCATCTCTAGTATATGTTTTATCATCTTGGCTGCCAAAGAATGTTTATCTTTGGAGGCATAAAGGTCCAGAGAGGGCCCTTGTTTATTGTGTTAGAGATGATCTCTACTCACTTTTCCTTTTTGTGTCCAGAGCACAAAATTCTCCTCTCCAAGGTGTGACATAGAGACAAACAACTATTCTTAGAATGGAAAAAAGTATCTGGAGGGAAGGGGTGAGGATACTTTCAAGTTAAGAACCATCATGCCCTGTCATTTATTCAAGTGAAGAAGCAGCTCTAAATTAGGAGGTGGGAACGGGGAGGAGGGGATAGGGTTGGTGGAGAGTAGAATACCAGCTGACTTGATGTGCTCCTGGCTGTTTGAAAAGGCCTTGGGTTGCATCTTGTCTGTGACTCTCTTATCCTTTGGCTAGAGAGCCACATTCCACTCTGACTAAATTCAGAAGGGAATTTGATTACTGCTTTACCTTCTGTTCTGTTGGTAAAACCTATCCCCACAGACAGGGATCAGGACAGAGATAGGAGAGCAAGAGATAGGAATGAAACATTGCTAGAGAAGTGTTTCCACTGTCCATTTGACTTCAGATAAGAGGAATCACTTTTGCTTTTAAAGTCAGCAAAATGCTCAGGACTTAAGGGGGAGGCAGTTAGTTATAGGGGACAGACACATTTTGGGCATTGTAGTCTGTTCCCTTTTCCAGTCTTTTACCTGAGAGAAACCAGTCTGTAACTTAACCTTTATCTTCCCTGTTAGACCACTTATATGGTTTGAGATCTGGAAGTTTGGTGACATTGTGTCTGTATGGGAAAGTATTTTCCAGTTAAGCGGCACTAAGGGCTCAAATATCTGAGGACATCAGCTTTTTAGAAGGAGCCTGAATATGCTGGGTCAGAATACTACAATTTAACCTACCCCTTTTGGGATGGCAGGTAGTACTGGGAATGTATAGCATTCTCTTGGGGATGCCCTGGGCTATAGCCATGGAATTTGGCTGTCTCATCCTAGGTTTCCTGAGTTCATCTCTCTAATTGCTCTTTCCATTTGGACCTGTCATTTCTATGATGTCTCTTTGCTTTAATGAGGTGCTTTAATACCCTGCTTTATAAAGGCAGCTAAAAACAGAAGTGAATTATTTTACAGCCCTAAACGTTAGACAGAGGTGCTGTATCTTAAAATTATTAATTTAATGAAATTGACTTGTTTTTCCTTTTGTCCCTCCCTCTTCCTTACTTAATACAATAAACTGCAGTAAGCTCTTTCTTACCCTTCCTGTTGGTCCTTCAGCTTTTTGTTGGAAGGTTGCTCAGAGCTCAGGCACTGCTCACTGCAGGGTTTGATACCTAGGTTTACTTTTCTGATATGAGCCTCTCTTTTCACTTGCTCTCTAGGTGAGCCTGATGTAAAATGGGCGACCAGTGATCCTAGCATTTGCTAGGAAGCAGTGAGACCTGCAAGGTGGCCAGCAAGAGTCCTGATCCAAATGGAGAAGGGGGACCAGGCGTACTTCAGCATGGGAAACTTGATGGGAGGTCAGAAGTACTCCACCTTCTTTGGATTTCTCATTTTCCCTCTCTTAAAAGAACCCATCACTAGAAAGTAGAGACTGAGAAGGGGAAAGAGAAAGCATCAGTTCTTAAGAATGTCCAACAAATTGTCCAGTTGTTGCTGGTTTTAATAACTTCTTCATCATGAGAGATGGTACTAGGGCGAGTGAAACCTACAGAAAATATCTACTGCTTTGATGTTTTGTCTAGTTCTTCTCCACATAGTGCCAGACTTAGAACACTGCAAAAGCTTGAGACTGGGCCCTATGGAAATAGAGATAAAATAACCAAAAGAGAAAATAAGAATAATAAAAGTTACTTTGGCTGCCACTTTTTTCTGCAGATGATTATTTCTTTGTTTAAAGTGAAAGTCTTTAAAGGAAATTGTTCATTCGGAGATTTGTCAATCATCATACTTAAATACTTTTTTTGGAGACTTGTCAATCATCATGCTTAAATACTTTTAAACTTTAGAAGTACTTGATTTAATTGCTTTGCCTATTACTGCAAAAAAAGTTTGAATTTTGGAATTTAAATATTATTCAGTTTTTGTTCACATTTTAAAAATAAATAACTTGAATAATTTAAACTTATCGGGTACCTGTGTTTTGCAAGACACTGAAAGAGAAAAAAATAAATAAGATATTGTCTCTAAGGAACTTAGGATCTAGTAGGAAGATATGGCCACAAATATTATAATGATGTAAGTGTATAGGAATTATAAGAAGAGTTTAGAGGACAAAGAGATTAATTTTAGCTTGAGGAATCAGAGATATTCTGAAGGATGGAGGGCCTGAAGTGAGCTTTGAATGATGGGTAAGATTTCAGATGGAGCAGAGTACATTTCTCCTTTTAAAAGGGAATGGCATGAGTAAAGACATGATAATGGAAATTTGGGATCACTTTAAGGAATGAGATGTGTTGGCACAGTGTGGTATAACATAAACCTGCAAAAGTAGATTGGGTTTAGAGTATAAGTGGCCTTGATTACTAGGCTAGGGAGTTTGTATTTTGTTGAGGCAGTGATGAAAAACCTTTAAATCCTTTTCAGTTTCTAGTCAAAAAGCAACATGTTTGGATGTGGGCATGGGAAAAATTAATCAGTGTGTGTGTGGTAGATAGGAGGTAGGGAAACTGTTTAGGAGGTTATTGCATTAATCTACCAGGTAACAGATAATGAGGATCTAAAATTAGGATAATGATAATAGGAACAGAGAAGTAGACAGTTTTCTTGTGATATCACAGAGAACAAATTGACAGATCTTAGAGACTGATTTTCGTATTTCCACATGCAGGATAGGAAGGAATGAGGATAACACTAAGGTCTAAAGTGACTGGGCAATTGGGTGATTGAAAGAATGGTGCTATTTTACTAGCTATGTGAACATGGACATTTCACCTTCCTGAGCCTCAGTTTCTGCCTCTATGAAATGTTGTGTAGAAGCAGATCGTTGTAAATTCTAAAGTGATCTTTTTTTTTTTTGGAGTGGGGAAGGTAAGGCAATTGGGGTTAAGTGACTTGCCCAAGGTGACATAATTAGTAAGTGTCAAGTGTCTGAGGCCAAATTTGAACTCAGGTCCTCTTGACTCCAGGGCTGGTGCTCTATTCAGTGTGCCACCTAGCTGCCACAAAAGTGCTTTTTTAAAAAGACATAACAGTATTTCAATTAATAGGAAGCTAGAATAATATGCAGATTTGGGGAAAACTTGAGGAATTGGTTTTGATTTTGAGTGTCAGTAAAAAGTCCAGGCAGAGTGATTCAGTAGGTAGGCAGAAATGTTGATCCTGGAGCTCAGGAGAAGAGTTAAAAGCCAGGGGCAAAGATTAGGAATCATCTATATTGAAGTCACTTTGCAGGGATGGATAAGAGTCTAGAGAAGGGGAGAGAAAAAGGAGAGAATGAGGAAATGGCCAAAGACAAGATCTGAGGGACTGCCAATATAGGAGAGGTAAAACAGTGGTGAAGAGTCAGCTAAGAAGAAGCAAGAACCATGAGAGTCCAGTAATCCCTTAAGCCAAGGAAAGAGGTAATATTAATAAGAAGAGGCGGTTAACTTTGCCAGCTGTTGAAGAAGTGGCTGCAAGATTGAGGACTAAGAAAGTAAACTCAGTCAAGATTGGGTTGAAATAAAAGGCATATTGTTCAAAAGTTAGAAGTGTTGAGTGGCTGATAAAGTGGAGGCAACAAGTGATTAAACACAAATATGCTTCCCAAACATGGACAAATACGATAATGAAATGGTTGGATCCAGGCAGGAATAGCCTTTCACCCTCAGTGAAAACAAGCCCACAGATATAATAGATGACCTAGTATTTTATAAATAAACTATGATATCAGCAAAAAGATAGTTTTGTCTTCTCTTTGCCTCTCTTTATGCCTTTGTTTTCTTTTTCTAGAACTATGTCAAATAATAGCTGGGAAAGGAGACCTTATTTCTTTAACTCATATTTATTGGGAAAGCTGTTTTACCATTGCATATGGTACTAGCTTTGGGTTTTAGTTGAGTACTTTGTTATAAATATATTTTTAAAACTTAACTTTATATCTTTTTTTTTTTTTTTGCTTTTTGGAGGGCAATTGGGGTTAAGTAACTTGCCCAAGGTCACACGGCTAGGTTTTTTATTTGTGTGTGCGTTAAGTGTCTGAGGCTGGATCCGAACTCAGGTCCTTCTGACTCCAGGGCTGATGCTCTACTCACTGCACCACCTAGCCGCCCCAACTTAACTTTATATCTATATTGCATAGTGCCTGCCATGTAGTGGGCACTTAATACATACTTAGTGACTTCTTGATTTGTAGGTTTTTTAGTATAAATATATGTTGAACTTTGTCATAGGCCTTTTCTGTATATCTTGAGATAATTGTGGTTTTGGATGGTTGTTTTTAATGCGATTAATTATGTTAATTGTTTTCCTAATTTTGAACCATCCTTGTATCCTTGGTATAAATCCAGTTTGATCATGGTAGATGCTTGTTTGGGTAAGAAGCTATAATCTTTTTGCCAAGATTTTATTTAAAATGTTTTAATTGCTACTAATTAATAATGTGATCTTTAGTTCTCTTTTTGTTGCCTTTTGTTTTAGTTCTCTTTTTTTTCCCTTGATATTAGGATTCTATTTGTTCCATGGAAAGGATTTTTGGTCAAATGTTCTCAATTTTGAGGAATAATTTGTGTAGTATAGTTATTGTTCTTTAAAGTTTGAAAGAATTCTTCTGCAAATCCATCTACACCATGAATTTTTCCTGTAATAATTTATCCAATACGCTATTGTCTTAACTTATTAATTCTTATACCTTATGTTTCAGAACCTTGTCATTACTGGAAGGCCATCCTTTTCTTCCTCTGTCATTTCTATTATTTTTAATCTTTATTCTACCTGTCAGTTTATGTTTTTTTCTCACCACCTTTTGCTTTAAACTTTTATACTGACATCCCCTCCCAAAAGTCCTTGCTCATTTGTTTTTGATTTATCTTCAACTCCTTCTTAATCTAAAGTTAGTCATTCTGTATGTTGCATGATTGAAAAGGCATTTATTAAGCACTTACATATACCAAGGACTATGCTAAGTGTGGGGAATATGAAAAAGAGGACAGTCCTTTCTGTCATGGAGCTAACATTCTAATTGGAGGAGACGACACATATAGGAAGGGTCAACCTCAGGGTGAGTAGAAAATCCTGGTGGGCCAGATGGCATAGTGTCAGATCAGACGGTATGGCCCAGAAGTATTATAGTTGGCGACTTACTTAAGTGGTATGAAAGGCCATGTAAACTGTTCCTTTAGTTTGTGAATACTTAATTTGAGAATTTCATTTTCTCTTTTATGATACCCTTCACCTGCTGAAAACTACTGCTGATAATGTTATCTTATTCTCACTTCTCTGTAGAGAAACTCTTGAGTATTCTTCATGTTGTATAAGCTGTAAACTATACCAATGAAAAATTATTTTTATTTTCATAGTTTGAATCAGCTTGGGTGCTGACAAATATTGCTTCAGGAAATTCCCTTCAGACTCGAATTGTGATTCAAGCAGGAGCTGTGCCAATCTTCATAGAGCTGCTCAGCTCAGAATTTGAAGATGTGCAGGAGCAGGTAAAGAAACAAATATAAAAGAGAATTAAAATTGTCTAGTAAAAAAAATACTAGGCCTTAGTACTGGAATAACTTTTCTCTTCAACCTTATTTAAATAGGATTTTATAAACAAAATCCACATCAATCCATGGTTTCTCAGAGGAGGGTGTTTTATAGATCTCATATTAGCTGAAATGAAAACTTAGACCTTAGAAAAGTACAGTTGGAGTGAATAATATTATGTTGACCAATTTGATGCAACAAAACTATTTCCAGGTCTGGAATATAGACTGTGACTTCTTTTTTTTTTTCTTTCTCTCTCTCTCTCTCTCTCTTTTTTTTTTTTTGGCTTTTTGGAGGGGGGAAGGTAGGGCAGTTGGGATTAAGTGACTTGCCCAAGGTCACACAGCTAATTTTTGTGTGTGTGTTAAGTGTCTGAGGTCAGATTTGAACTCGGTCCTTCTGACTCCAGGGGCCGTGCTCTATTCACTGCGCCACCTAGGCACCCCGTGAATTCTTTTGAGTGAAAAATTTTATGAAACATAGCACAGGTTGTTTGGCTGTCAATTCAGAAAAAATGCTATCATATTCATTGTTTTTATGTATAGCAACTATATTATGTAGAATTGAGTATTTATGAAGAATTATATACAGAAATATATGCAGAGTACCTGTATAGAATCAGAGAGAGAGAGAGAGAGAGAGAGAGAGAGAGAGAGGACCTTTACAGAATTAACTGGTCTTACAAAAATAATTAATCTTTTAAAAAATTAGAAGGACCAAGAGCATTAATTGATACAAAAATATTATGATTTTACTTTGAAATAAAAATTTTCATCCTTCTTATGGATTAAAAAAATATGCTATGTTAATTGACATAGCTTGGTTCTTTGAAGAGTAACTAGTCCCTCTAGTTAAGAATGACTGGCATATTTTAATGTAGATACAAAGAAAAATAGTCTCTGCTCTCGAGGAGCTCACAGTTGAACAACTAACAACTATGTACAAGCAAGGTATAGGCAGGTTGAATTGTGGATAGTCTCAGAGGGAAAGCACTTATTAATTAAGGATGACTATGAAAGGCTTCTTGTAGCAGATCTTATTTCTGAGACTTGAAGAAAACCAGAAGGCAGAGATAAGGAGGAAAGAATTCCAGGCACATGAGAATCAGCCAGGTCAAGTGCCATGAGTTGGATAATGAAGTATCTTGAATGTTTTTCAAGTCCTCCTACTGAGGAGGTTTGATTTTGCCCACTTGGAGGCCTTGAAGAGTTTTGAGCAGAGGAGCAAAATAACCAAATCTGTGTATTAGGATGCTGAATCTGGAAATGGTATAATTTATTATAAGGAGAGAGAATCAAGAAGGTAAGTAGTTCAGCTGAATAAGGACCTTTACTAGAATGGTGACAGAGAAAGAGAGTAGGGATTCTAGGTAGATGACACAGGAAGGTTTGGCAGTGCTTGATAACTGATTGGATGTGGGAGTGATGGACAGGGATTAATCAAAGATTTCAAACCTGGTTGTCTGGGTTACTGGTGGTCCCGCTAATAAAAGTGGAAAATAATAGTGAGTTGGGGAAAAATCGTAGTCATAAGGATTAAATTTAGTTTTTTGACTTGTTTCTTATCCTTGTGAAAAAGTAAATTAGTTGGAGGGATACCCTATAGACAGTACCTTAGAAAACATTTAAAGAGTTCAGAAGAGACCAAGTTACTAGCAAAGGAGTAAAGATATGGTTGGAAAATGAAGGAAAGATGACCAAACTTGGGGAATTGAATTCTGGGAAAGATTGCTTCCAAACTTAATCACGAGAAATGCAGCAAATTGGAAAATATGACATAAGTTGGAAATATGTTTGGAGATGAATCTGATGGGAAGGCAAAAGAAATAAAAATAAGTTTAAAGGGGGGCAGAGCTCATTTGGATTTGATAATTGGTTTGACCATTTAGAGCAAGTTGTAGCAGAAGGAAGGGGAGGAAAGCTAGTAGAGTTGAATGGTAAAGAAGTGAAGGTATGAACTTTAGATTGCTTTTTTTTTTTTTTTAAGAAAATATCTTATTTGATGCTTTTTCTTTTTAAAAAATCTCAGGTATTTCCTTATATATCACTGTCACCTACTTCCATTGATTTCTCCCTCCCTTTTAACAGAAAAACAATTAGACAAAAGTAATCAACTATGCATATGCAATATAGTATACTTAAAAATGCCCTTCATCTTTAGTGAGATGATTTCATCTGTTCTACAGAACCATACCATTGGTCATTGTATTAGGCTTAGTTCAGTTGCTTTTTAGCTCATGTCATTATTTCTCTTTTAGTTCCAGTTATGCTTCCTTTGTTCTTCATCATTTCATATGAAGCATAGACTATCTTTTCCCAAGAACTTTGACTTTGAAAGGGACAAGAGTGCTGAGCCATGACATGATGTGTAATAAAAATGTCACAAGAAAGAAGTGAATGCTGAATCAAGTTTCTGACGGGGAGGTAGGGGAAAGGATAGATCAAGGATAAGAGGATATGAAATTAACCTTAAATGTTGGGATATTTTTTTCCTCTGAGATAAAAGGGAAGGAAGAGAGACTAGGTAAGTGGTATCCTGTTTTGAATTTGAGAAGACACATTAAAAGTGTACTTTAAAAAAAAATAAGATTGCTTCAGGTTTTAGGCCATATGGTCAGATATGATCAATTCAAGTAATAAAAATTATTGAATACTGTCAATTTTAGCTGTTTCTTTAATGAATATTTTAAAAGATATTTTTTCAAAATTTAATTAGTTTTGACAAAACAGACACTTCTTAACAACTTTAGTCCCATTACAAAGTATATTTTCTGAAAAGTTTATTGATTATTAACAGAAACAAGGAATGTGTTCTTTATTGGTACCCTTTGACAATATGGTACTAATATCGACTAATTCACACTGTAGGATAATTATTATTGCTTCCTCCATCTCCCATTCCTGCTTTTCATTTCTGTTTTGTGTGTTATCTTTCCCTAATAGGATGTAAACTTCTTGAATCAGGAACTGTCTTTTTGCTTGTATCTGTGTCCCCAGTGCTTGGTACAGTGCCTGGCACATAGAAAGTGCTCAATCTATTCTTGTTTGTTTCCTTCCTTCTTCTTTCCCCCTAGAAATGTGAATCTTTGTCATCAGATCCACTTTGTTGTTGTTGTTGTTCAGTCGTGTCCGACTCTTCGTGACCCCATGGACCATAGCACGCCAGGCCCTTCTGTCTTCCACTTGCTAGTCATGAAATGAATGTCATCATGTATTTTTAGATATAATGTAATAGGTGGCTAACATAGGAGCGATACATTAATAGGTAATGGTAGCCTCTCCTCTTATTAAGATGGAATTGATCTATTGTGAAACCCTTGACTAACCAGTCCTTCTTTCACAGGCAGTCTGGGCTCTTGGTAATATCGCTGGCGACAGCACCATGTGTAGGGACTATGTGTTAGACTGCAACATTCTACCCCCTCTATTGCAGTGAGTATCTGTCATTCGTGCTCAAAGTTTTGGTGGAAGGAAAACATTTCTATGTGCCCACAGTCCACTGTAGCTTTGGAAGTAATTTTAGGTTTCCTACTTTCTAGTTGAGGCATAATGGGATAATGGAAAGTGTACTATTTTAGAGGCAGAAGAGGCCTAGATTCATGTCCAATTTTTGGTGCTAACTTCTTTAAGCCTCAGTTTCCTCATCTATATAAATGGAGATTGTGGTAACTATTTCACAAGGTTATGGATCAAATGAGAATGGATATAAAATGTTTTTGTAAACTTTAAGAAGTGCTATGTGTTAGAGAGTTAGTAGTTGTAGTTGTAGTAATTATTGTTAAAATAATGATGGTAATGGTGCTTTTTATTCCATTCTGACCCTGAATTGGGGGTCAAAATTCTGAATTCATATAGTTCAAATTAACGAGATTACAAAGAGAAGCAAATCTAATTTATTATTCAATAGCAGCACAAGTTTCCCTGCCCCCATTCGACCAAGAATTACCTCTTAATTTTTTATGTTCCTGTAGGCTACTTTCAAAGCAGAACCGTTTGACCATGACTCGGAATGCAGTGTGGGCCTTGTCTAATCTCTGCAGAGGGAAAAATCCATCTCCAGATTTTGCAAAGGTATATATGTTTGTGAAAAATTGGGAATTGCAGAAAAAAATACATAAAGAAAAGACCAGTTTCAGGTGTGAAAGAGAAATAGTGATTTTTTTTTTGTGACCCACATTTAAAAAAGTATTCAAAAATATTTTGTACTGTTACTTATTGGTAAGAAAAATTGAGAGCTTTGCCTTTGGCTAAATTTGTGTTTTGTTAAGTGAATTTAACTGTTACTTCAAGTTTCTAAATTAGAAACCTTAGAAACTGTTGGGGTTTTTGTTTTCCTCTTTTGTAAGGAAGGTAACCAAAGTGTGAGGTTTCTTAACTCTAATCTTCACTGAAGCATTTTCAGAAATTTGAGTCTTTAAATAGTTTGGCTTTTCTAGCATGGCACTAAGGTCATTGTGTATGAGTCTCCACTACATAATGTTTTTCTGCTTCATAAGGCAAACTAAATAGGGCTAGTGTAGTAGGCAGCATGTTCAAGGGAAAAAAGGCTATAGCTTCTGCTTCTTATAAGTCTAAGACTACCAGGTGCAGTTTGCCCAGTAGATCATCAGGTACATGCCTGTTTGCTTTCTTGAATATTTTCCTCCTTCTGGCTTACACTTCAGCTTGACTGAATTTTTACACCTCATGTCATCTTCTTTTTGCAGGTTTCCCCCTGTCTGAATGTACTTTCTTGGTTGCTGTTTGTTAATGACACTGATGTGCTAGCCGACGCATGCTGGGCACTATCATATCTATCAGATGGACCCAATGATAAAATTCAAGCAGTAATTGATGCAGGAGTATGTAGGAGACTAGTGGAGCTACTGATGTAAGAACTATAATATCAGCTGTTTTGTTTCTGTCTATTAGTCTTCTAATTAGTGCTCGCAAGTTTTTATTTGGTTGCAAGTACTGATTTATTACTACTTCGGGGGGAGGGTATCTCTTGTTTGCCTTGTTTGTATGTATGCTCCATCCCTGGGTTGTTCGTGGTTACAGCCTTTAAGCCCTTATCTTTTGCCTTTAGTAGGATGTAGGGTCAAAAAGAGGACTGCTACCTGCTTCTGTGCCCTAGGGCAATATATTATGGACCCAGGCTAATTATTCAGGGAGGCAGGGGCATGCCTTCCCCCAAAAGAACACAGAGGGAGGAATGTACTCTCTAGCCACCACCAGTGATCTTATAGCTCTGACATGCTGTTTCCCTTCCTGAAGATTTCAAAGATCAGTAGAAGGTAGGAGAGAATTATTAGCTGATATCAGAAGATTCCAACAACTGTCATCTTAAAATGACCAACACCACTGATATAGTTTTGTTAGAGAATATTTTTTGTTCTTATTTACCTGGCTCTCTGAGAGATTTTGATTTTCAGGGAAAGCAGGATATTCAAAGGGATAACTGTTTTGTAGCTCTTTTTTTACTCTAAATATTCTTTCTTCTACGGCTGGTACTTAATCTTTTCCTCCTAAGAATGTTATAAGGTTAGGTTCAAGTGACGGTTGTTTTTCAGAAGTGATGATTCTGTTGAATCAACCACCCATGGGGAAAAAATCAAGTAAAAAGGGAAAGAATATTTTCCCACACTTTTCCCCATGTAAGAATTTCAGCATGAAACATACCTTCAGAGATACCTAGTTTTTTCTGTAACTAATGATGTCATTATCAGACTATCATTTCAGGTATTCATTCTAAATTTTCATGGCCACATATTAGTGGTCTGGGAACCAAGTAGACCTGGGTCCCACTTCTAATGCAAGTAGGTGTCCCAAGTTTTAGGTCAGTTTTAAATTTATTAAAATTTAAGACTACACTAAGACTTTTGTATATTTGACTGTATGCATGGGCAAGTCACTTAATCTCTCAATGTTCCTGGTATGTTTCAGAGAATGTGCTTGCTTATAATAGAAAGCATTTCATTCCTTATCCCCTGTGTCAATGGCATGCTTATGTTCCCTATAGTTATATATGTTCTTGCTTGGTTGATGAAGAACTGACTGAACTGAAAGTTTTTAAGCAAAAGCAACCCCCAAATCTGCTTTTATAGAAGGAGGAAAGACTGTAAATTTCATGTATACTACCCATATAATCCAGCAACCTCAACAGTATTTATTCCTTGTTTAGACCCATTTAGTTATTCTTACTTTGTCAGGACTTCAGACTATATGGTTAGAAAATAATAGCATCCGGGGCAGCTAGGTGGCTCAGTGAGTAGAGCATCAGCCCTGGAGTCAGAAGGACCTGAGTTCGGATCTGGCTTCAGACACTTAACACACATAAACAAAAACCTAGCCGTGTGACCTTGGGCAAGTTACTTAACCCCAATTGCCCTCCAAAAAGCAAAAAAAAAAAACAAAAAAAAACCCAAATAATATCGTCTGATTAGTTGTGTATCCTAGTAGGGTAACCCAAGATAACTTACTGGCCAAAGTCACCCTCTATGGTACCACTAAAAAGTGAACATATACTTTCTTTATCTCACACTTTTTGTTTAATCCTCACATTTGCATAGTTCCCTTGATGTTGATTATAACTGATAAGTAATATTAGATCTCATTTCTGTCTTTAGCTGTTGTGTGATACTTTTAATAATTTATGTGACATAAAGAATGTATTGAAGTCATTTCTGTTTGCTGTTTTTATTGATCACCTGAATTTGAAAAATGTAGTTTTTTAATTTATAGATGATCTAGGTTAAGTGAAGCTGCTAATACTCTTGACTTAAACAGTTAAGGAATGGCCCTACAGGGCAGTATGAAATTTAGTAGGAATAAGGGCAAGATGAGAACAAAGACAAGAATACAGTTGTAGAATGGAGGAAGGTAGAGAAAAGAAAGATCTGTCACTTAGAGTTGACCACAAGCTGCATTGAGACAATACAGTGCTATTGTGTGTGTGTGTGTGTGTGTGCGCACACACACACACACACACACTGACTCATTCTATAATGTTCAGAAGACAGGAACTAAGCTAGCCTTTCATTTATATCCTGTAGTGGAGAATTCAAACACAATATAATCTTTTTTTCCACATACTTTTAAAAGGGTTATAAATATGATTAATGAATGGAAAAATAAGTAATGAAAAATTTACAGAAACAGGATTCTCTGAAGAAGGGAATGTTAAGAGACAATTCAGTTACTGTCTTTAAACATAAAGAATTTTTATTAGTAGAATGTTGATCAGGTCTCTGGAAGACTAAATTGGAGAAAATAGGTTTAAATTAAAGCATGAAGATTTTTCATTATAAGGAAGAACTTCACTCAAATTATTAAAACACTGAAATAGGCTATTGAGAGAAATGATAGGTTTTTCAAATATTAAGATAGCCAAGAGACTAGGATGTAGAGGTAGAACTGACCCTTAGAGATTATCTACCCCAGTTTCCTCATTTTATAGATGGAGAATCTGAAGCCCATGTGGCATAATCATTCATCATGGCTCTAGGAATGACCTAAAGTACTCTTCTAGTTCTAATCCCCACAGTGTGAGTATTGTTTTAGGGAATTGAGCACTAAGAAAAATAGCAAAGGGGTAGTCTCCTACCCCTTCAGAAAATGTGTGGTCTTGTTTGAGATTCTCCTCCAACATAGATAATAATCACTCCACACCTTAGTATTTTCATAAGTAATTGGGGCCAAAAAAAGTTCACATATCTGGTGATGAGCCTCTCTCCACTTAGCTAGCAGTAAAACAGCTTTACTACAATTTCTTCTATCTGTACAAATACATTTTAAATACAATTAAAGGCAGATACTATAATTTGTCTTTGAAATAAAAATTTTCATCTTACTATGTTTTCTTTGCCACATGTACAGTGTCAATTGATGAAACTTGGTCCTTCAAAATATTCTTAAATTCTGATCCTTTTAATGCTAGACTAGTCCTCAGATAGGCCCAAAAGACATATGTGGGGCTACACATCTTTTGGGTCTGTAATTTCAGCCTTTTCAAATTGGTAGGGGGTGCTAGAACCTTTACTACACTGACATAGCTTTCAGGAGCAAAGGTAACCTTAATTCCATTGATAGCATAATAAAAGATATTAATGGGTGGATCATATTAAATAGATTGTCATGAAAACTAAATCTTTTTATAATTGCAGGCATAATGACTACAAGGTGGTTTCTCCTGCTTTACGGGCCGTAGGAAACATTGTTACAGGTGATGATGTTCAGACACAGGTATGATCAAGTAGTTACAGTACACTTAGCCACACAAACTTCCAGTTTTAATGACAATTAATTATATACCTACTGTTTATTTGAAACACTATACTAAGCACTGGGGAAGCAAAGACAAAAAAATGAAACATTTCTATCCCTCAAGGATCTCATTATATTCTACTGGGAGAAAGGAGTAAAGGTTTCTTTTTTTGTGTACAACATTTATACAAATGTTGTGTATGATTAATTCTGTGCTATTGTAGTAATGATATCCAGCATTCTTCCTTCAATGTTTATTATGTTGAAGTTTTAGTGCAGATAGTGACTTTCTTCCATTATATCTAATAATTCTGTTTTGATGGCCTGCATCTTTTGCTCTTCTTGGTTCCTGCATAAGCCAGTCTCTGTGTAGCCAGCCTCTCTTTTAAGCTAAAAGCATCCATTATGTACCTCAGATGGTTATGGCAGCATCATTTCCTTTTTCTCCATTATCTTCAGTGTTGGCATTCCTTAAATTGGCTTCCACAGTATTGCATGATTTGGTGTCATTCTACCTTATCTTCCAGTATGCCCTTACCAAACCTTCTTTTGTAGTCAAGCCAGTTTGATCAGTATGTTCTGAAAACACCACACTGTCCTGTGTCCCTGCCTTTGTTCAGTCTTTCACACTTTATAGAATGCCTTCTCTCTTATTACCTATGAAATCGTATTCATATTCAAAGCCTAGAGGCAGCAAATTATAATGGAAGGAACACTAGATTGGGAATTAGGCCTAGGTTTGAATCCTGAACCTACTATGTGTTTTATGACATTGAACAAGTTACTTTACCTGTTGGATGCCTTAGTTTTCTCTATAAAGTCAGTGAATTGGACTAATCTCTTAAAGTATTTTCTAGTTCTAAAATCCCCTGGTGCTATAAATACTGCCTCTTCTGCTTTTTCTCTGACCACTCCTCAGAATGTTTGCTGCTTTGTAACTTTTGTATTGCCAGTTAACTTTTAATGTGCACTTTGTAAATTCTTTTTGTAAATTATTTGAGAGGAGAAACTGTCTTTTAATGTAGTTTTATGCATTCTTGCCTACCAGCATGAGCCTAGCATGGGAGGTAGGGGAGAATCCTGCAGCCTTGAAGCCACATGTGGCCTTGTAGGGTCTTGGGTACAGCCTTTTGACTAAGTTCAAGTTTTACAGAGCAAATCCTTTTATCAAGGAGATTTGTTCTGTAAAGTTTGGATTCAGTCAAAGGGTCACACTTGAGGGCTTAGAGGGCCACAAAGGCTTCAGGTTTCCTACCCCTCGTGTAGCATAATACAGTGCATATTCTAGGTGCTCATTGAATAATGATTGATTGGTTTGTGGATTAATTCATCAAATGACTGACCATCCATTTGAAAAAAATGGTCTAAGTTTTCTGACCACTCAAGTTATCTATCGAGCTGTATTCTGTTTTTGATATGCAAAGGTTGGGTAAATGACTTGTTCCCAATTGTTAATTCATATATTAGTTATAAATATTGTTTGCCAACATGCTCAAGGGCATTCCTATTTCACATAATGTAAAATCCATGTTTGTGCATTTTGGGTAGAGTGAATATTGATTTACAGTAGATTTTATGTTACAAAAAAAAGTATAACTTTTAACCAAGAGAGTATGTTACAGTGAAATAATTAATATTCAAAGTTAATACTTTGTTGAAATAGTTTGAAGAAATATTTGGTTTTAAGAGCATTATTTAAAACTAAATGAGGAGAAGTTAACTTGCCTAAATCTAATTTCACCCATGTTCGTACTAAAATTAAGAGGTTACTTGTATTTGTATTACTATAATAAATATTTTCAAACTACCTTTTTTCAGGTAATTTTGAATTGCTCAGCCCTGCAGAGTTTATTGCATTTACTCAGTAGCCCAAAGGAATCTATCAAAAAAGAAGCCTGTTGGACAATATCTAACATCACAGCTGGAAACAGGGCTCAGATCCAGGTAATAACCAGAGAAGTCATTTTCACAGCTTCCATCCAGATTCATATAATTGTTTTTCTGTTAGTAAATAGATAACAATAAACATAGCATGTTTGTGTTCATTCTTGTACTGAAGGCTTTATAGTCTCGTCCCATTTTCTAGTTCTTATTTGGTGATATATATTAAATCTTCTGAAATTCATTATTAGCTTCAACTTTTTCTCCCTTTATTACCCATTTTTGTATTTACCAATTTCTTCCAGATGATTTGTGATACTTTAAAGTTTGCCTTTATTTTTGCCAAGTAAAATATTTTTTCCTCAGTGGATCTATGTTTGAAACAAATTTACTCAGAATTTTGAATTATTTTTCTATAAATTGATTTGTTTCTTACTTTTGCCTTCTGTATTCAGATAGTATGTCAGCATTGGGTTGAAGATAAGACAGGTCAAATGTAGTCCAGCTTAGGAAAGGTGAAGGGAAGAAAAAATCCAGAGAGAAGGAGAGATTCTCAGGCAACAATTAGAATTAAGAGCAGATAGCTACAGGAGGGCTGTTATTCCTTACTAAGTGTGGCATAGTAGGTAATATTCAGTGGTATTCACTTAGTTCTGATTGCTTAAGTCCTAAGTAAGTATGTAAAATTAGCAAAGTTTACCTTTTACCTATTCCTTTATTCTTTTTTTTATTCCTTTCTCAATCTTCTGGAGCTTTGAAGGGGATTAGAAAAAGAACTTGTTAACACAAAGTAGTTTTTAATCGGTAGAGAAGTGTATATTTGTATTGAGAGGGTATGAGTTATCTTTGAAAAGGGGACCTTTTCAGTTCTTATTAAGCCTCCCTTTTTCTCACTTGCCAAGGGAAGAGAGACCAGTGACTTTTGAAAAGTACTGACCATTGGCCAAGAGGCTATATATTTGTTAGGCACTAGACAAGACCAAATTTTTATAGTTCTGCCCTGAGACTAGATCTACATTCACGTGATAGTGAAGCCTTCTAATCTTCTGAATGAGTGAACAACAACAAGAATGAGAGTAAAGGGGAAAGAATAAAGGATTGAACCTTGTAGCCTATTTGGATTGGAAAATATTTGTAGACATTTGGTGATATAGTGGATAGAGCACTGGGCCTGAAGTCAGAAAGATGAAAATTCAAATCCGTTCTCTCTCACATGCTTACTAGCTGTGTGACCAATGTCAAGTCACTTAATCTCTGTTTTCCTCTGTAAAATGGGGACAATATTAGCAACTACCACGTGAAAATCAAATGAGATAATATTTGTTAAAAGCCCTTGAATTAGCACAGTGCCAGTATAGAGAAGGCACTATATAAATTCCATTTCCTCCCTTCTCTTCTCTAGTTTAGAGATAGAAAGAACAAGGAATGAATAAATGAAAAGGAAGTATAAGGCAGGTAGAAAGAGAACCAGAAGAGAAAAATGTCATGCCCAGTATAATTGAATAAATGTTGAGTAGGTTCCTGTTACACATGAGGAACTATGCTAGGTAGGCCCTGGGAATACCAAAAACATACTTTTTCAGAGTGTTATGTTATAAATTGGTTTGAAGAAGATTAAGACTGAAAAAAAAATGATCATGTTTTTTGGCTAAAAGGAATTAGTTGATGAAGTGGGCATTAAAAGTTAGATCTATAATTAAGGAGCAATTTTCCTATAGACGTCATTGATCTTTATTGTTGCAACTTTTATTTTTCTTGTAGACTGTGATAGATGCCAACATTTTCCCAGCTCTCATTAGCATATTACAAACTGCTGAGTTTCGGACAAGGAAAGAAGCTGCTTGGGCTATTACAAATGCCACTTCTGGGGGTTCTGCTGAACAGATAAAGTAAGTACTCATATAGGAATGTGATTTATAGTTTTTAAAAATTACCCCTTCTATATATTGTTTCTGTCTTCTGTGTCTTTGGAAATGAGTGAGTTGGCTCATTTAGCAGTGGATAATGGAAAAGAAGATATTAATAAATAAACCTAGCTTTCTGGGGGAATTGTCTTACCAGTTCTGTACTTAAATATACATTTCAGCTGTGTCCTAGCTATATTTAGGCAAATACTACTACCAGGACTGGTCCAAACCCATTACTGAGCTGCATCCCCCTGGCATATTTATAGCCCTGAGAGGAGGAAGGGATTAGTAGTTTCATAGTGCATGGTTTGGGATCAGTGCAGGGGACATGCCTATAGGGATCGCTCAGCTTTTTCTGGAGACTTATGGGGAAAGCCTGGGAAAGGTTTGGGTCAGTCTGGAAGAGGATGAAAAGATAAGCTTATCTTTTTTTTTTTTTAATTAATTAATTAATTTTTTATTTTCAACATTCACTTCCAAGTTTTAAATTTTCTCCTTCCTCCTCCAGAAGACAACATGCAATATGGTATGGCTGTACACATACATTCCTGTTAAACACATTTTCACATTAGTCATGTTACATAGAAGAATTATAACAAAGGAGAGAGACCATGAGAAAGAAATAACAAAACAAAAAAGTCTGCTTTGCTGTGAATTCTGCCTCCATAGTTCTTTCTCTGGATATGGATGGCATTTAGCATCATTAATCCTTTGGAATTGTTTTAGGTCCTTGCATTGCTAAGAAGGGCTAAGTCTATTAAAATCAGTTATCACACACTGTGGCTGTTTCAGTGAACAGTGTTCTGGTTTTGCTCACTTAACTCAGCATCAGTTTATATAAATCTTTTCAGGATTTTCTGAAGTCTGCCTGTTCATCCTTTATTATAGCACAGCAGTATTCCATTACATTCATATACCATAACCTGTTCAACCATTCCCTAATTGATAGGCATCCCCTCAGTTTCCAGTTTTTGGCCACCACAGAGCTGCTATAAATATTTTTGTACACATTGGTCCTGTTCCCATTTTTATGATTTCTTTGGGTTATAGCCCTAGAAGTGGTATTGCTGGGTGAAATTATAGCCCTTTGTGCATAATTTCAAATTGCCCTCTAGAATGGTTGGATCAGCTCACAGTTCCACCAACAATAAATCAGTATTCCAATTTTCCCAGATCATCTCCAATATTTATCATTTTCCTGTTTTGTCATGTTAACTGATCTGAAAGGTGTGATGTGGTGCCTCGGAGTTGTTTTGATTTGCATCCCTAATCAGTAATTTAGAGCATTTTTTTTTCTTTTTGGAGGGCAATTGGGGGTAAGTAACCTGCCCAAGGTCACATGGCTAGTTTTTGTGTTAAGTGTCCACAGCCGGATTTGAATTCAGGTCTTCCTGACTCCAGGGCTAGTGCTCTACTCACTGTACCACCTAGCCACCCCCATAGAGCATTTTTTCATATGACTATAGATAGTTTTAATTTCTTCTTTTGAAAACTACCTGTCCATATCCTTTGACAACTTTATCAGTTGGGGAATGACTTGTATTGTTGTAAATTTGACATAGTTCTCTATATATTTAGAAATGAGGTCTTTATGAGAGACACTAGCTGTAAAAATTCTTTCCCATTTTCTTTTTCCTTCCTAATCTTGGTTATGGAGCTTATCTTTGCTAAGTGTTTAAGCATTATCTCATTTTATTTATAGTCCCTTAAGTCTTACTAATAAAGTTGTGATTTTTAGTCTTGACCTGACTTTGTCATTCCAGATTCCTTAGATTTAAAATAAGTCCACAGTTTAAGAGCTAGGTAGTTTAGAACAGAAGTAAATTACCTGAAGCCAGTTATATGCTATATTTATAATATAATTAGTTCATCCCGTGAGTTCTGATCAAAACAAATCCTCTTCAGCTCTGAATTGTAGCATTATATCTTGGTTGAACATTCTCCTATCCAAAAAAAGGTCAATTTCTTTGCTTAAAGGGGAAACTGTGCTCGCCTGTTCTCCTGGTCTGGTAAATTGGTTTCCAAAGATTGTTAATTGCAGTTGTACCATATAGCACTGGTAAATCCTTTCCTTTTACTAGTTGGGTTTTTTTTTTTTAATGTTTTCTCTGTCAGTGCCCCATTAAATTCAATCAGAAGATTTATTGAGAATCTTCTATGTGCAGTGTATTGTAGGCAGTACAAAGTCTTTGCTTTAAAGGAGCCTTACAATATTGTGAGGAGACAATAAACATGAACAATTGAAAGATAAAATGAAAAAAGATAAATAATAAAAATGTAGGAGACATATTATAAAAGAATTAATAACCACATGGGTCATTTACTTAATAAGTAGAGTAAGTTCAATAAGTAGAGTAAGTTCTGGGGAAGGAGAGACTACAATGCTAGAGTGGTCCAAAAAAATATTTTTGAGGGACTTTAGTTACTAGGTGGAAAGGAAAAAGGGAAGCATCTTGGATGGATGTGGTGAAGAAGTCTTTTCTTAATAGTATTTTCCCACTTACTTTTAATATTTTTTAAAAATTTTGAGTTCCAAATTTTCTTTCTCTCCCTCACCTCCCTAAGAGAGTTAACAATTTTATATAGGTTATATAGGTTATATATGTGCAAATCACGTAAAACACTGAAGAAGTCTTGAAGTGTAAGCACGATATACTGTAAGGGATGATAACTATGCTCATAGTGGAAAATTTTTTAGTTCAGTGGATGTTAAACACTACTGCTAGGTACCTGCGTAGATGGTGTCACCTTTTGACTATTATTTTGCATTTTAAACATTGAAAGAATCAGATGGCATAATTATCTAGATCACTTGTTATGTATTAAAAATTTAGCTCAAATGCCACCTCTGCTTGAAACCTTTCCTGATTCTCTCCAAATGCTAGTGCCCTCTCTCCCCATGCTACCTTGTATTTATTTTTTATAGATTCTGTATGTTGTCTCACTTGATGAGAGTATAAGCTCTTTGAGGACTTTTAAATTTACTTGTTCATTTATTTAGTTTTGACAGTTCCATAGCTGTGTTCCACCTCCCTCTTCCACTAGCTTCCCCAAATTTGTTTCTCCAACCTGCTCCACCCACTAGTTCAGAGTGATGACAGGAAATCGAGAAAAGTGTTTAATTGGTTTTTTCCTGCTAAGAATCCAAACAAATCCTTTTTATAAGCAGCAGCATGACTGATTGAGGCAGGTGACTTTTTTTTATAAAAAAAAGTGTGTAGGTGGTGATCTAGAGGTGTCATGATCTAGAGAAACTGAGCTCTTTCTTAATTTGAATAAAGTGCTTTTTGCTTTGCTGTTTAGGTACCTAGTGGAACTTGGTTGTATCAAACCGCTCTGTGATCTCCTCACAGTCATGGACTCTAAGATTGTACAGGTTGCTCTGAATGGCTTAGAAAACATCCTGAGGCTTGGAGAGCAAGAAGCAAAGAGGAATGGCAATGGCATTAACCCTTACTGTGCATTGATCGAGGAAGCATATGGTAAGACATCATTTAGCAGTAGATGACCTTGAGATTGCTTTTGTTGCTATCTCCCACCTTTTCTTGGTACACTTTAAACATTTGTGATATGTAAATTTGACACAGGTTTCAAGTATCCTTGCCTAGTGGCTGACAACATTATTAAGATGTGAATTTCTGCAGTAGGATAAGAACTAAATGTGAATCAAGAAGGCCCTCACCTTCACTACATTTCATATTTTCCTACCTGGCTAGCTTCTTAACTCTGTAACCTACCTTTTTTTCCTATCTTATTTTTTTTTTTTACCAAATATGGATGTTTGCGTAGCCTGTACCTGCGTTCCAGTGTTTGTAGCCTTGCCTTGTTCCTCTGGAAGGGAAGATTTGGAAGTCAAGAGAATCTGCCAACTCTTGAATTCTGACAGTTGAACCCATTTCCATGATTAATCTGTCCTGAACACATTAGGTTTTTAACTATAGTTTCTTGCTAACACTTCAGACAATTATTTGGGATTTTCTAGGATCTGTGATTTTGTAGGTCCAATCCCTATCCTTGAAATCTTTCATAGTTACAAGTAGCTCATCCTGCTCTTTGCTTTCTGACCAGTTGTGGTTCCTCTGATAGCTACCACTTGCCTGCCCATCTGACACCTCCTTTAAACTCTGGTAATTGGGTTGCTGAGAAGGCAAGAGAACCCCAGCCTTTTGGTAAATTCAAGCTGTCAGGCTTTTATGTTACTGTCAGACCCTTAATATCTCCTCTAGGAATAGAAGACACAGAACAGTTAAAATACTCATTGATGTATGCATAGAGTTCTGCTTTTTTTGTTGTTGGTTTCTATTTGTTTCTAATGTTCCTCATCATAAGTATTGTCTGTCTTATATTTTAAGCTTTTCAGGATCCTAGCATTATGCACTGCCTTTGGACTAGATGGTCTCTGAGGTTCCTTCCCCCTTTAAATCCTGTGCTATCCTAAGATGATAATTAGGAAAAAGTGCTCCTTTTCTTAAGATTTCCTGATATTCTTGTGACAGTTCTAACCAGATAATTAAGTATACTGTCTGTCATGAGATATGGCTCAAAACAGGTTCTGAGCCATATTACTTACAGAACAGCTCTTTAAACCCAGAAATATTATGTCATATCACCTTTAATGAATACTTTAAAGATAACCCTTTCAGATATTGGATATGTCCTTTCAAAGTTATATAGGCTTGATAAAATTTAATCTTAAAAATTTTTCCTTTTATGTTCATGATGTTATCCTCTAGTCAGCATAGGATTGGTTAGTGTGTAGCACTTAGAAATATTGTGCCTGGTTGGGGGAGTGGGAGTGGGGCCAGTTGTTAAACTTTTGGTTTTGTTTTCTGGTCTCTACAATAGCACAAGTGTTAAGATAAACAGAAGTCTTAGTTAGAGGTTATGATACAGAACATTTTCTTCTTTATCTAATCGCCTACTTACTGTCTGATGCAATTACAGACTATTGTGTAAATGTATGTTATTCCCAGATGGTAGGTCTAGATTTTAAGATTTTTGTTGGGTGGCATCCTAGAGTGATTACCATCAAGTAAACTTATTCTTCTATGATTTTCAGATGGATAATACAGGAGATCAAAAAATATTCTTAAGTTATTAGGATCATAAGTATTTTATTGTGCCAGTAAAATTCATATATTTAACTAACTACTAGATAAAGGTTAGTAGAGACTGCTTAGGTGAAGAATTTTGGATTCAGAGTCAATCTTAGCTCCTGTACTTAATTGGCTGTGAGACTTTGGGTTACCATGCCTGTGCTGCAGTTTTCTCATCTGTAAAATGGGCATAATAATACTTCTCAAATGAGAGAATATTTGTAAAACACTTAGGACAGTGCCTGTTGCACAGTAATCAGGTAATAAAAATGTATTTCCTCTTCTGGTGCCTACCTCATAGGATTGCTGTGAGGATTAAAGAAGGATGAAAAGCATTTTTAATGTGAAGTGCTGTATAAACATTACTATGTGAAGATACTTTCTTAGTTTCATAGAATCTGTTCTCCTCACATTTACCTTGTTGTATTTCATTATTGCAGGTCTGGATAAAATTGAATTCCTACAGAGTCATGAAAACCAAGAAATCTACCAGAAGGCCTTTGATCTCATTGAGCATTACTTTGGGACAGAGGATGAAGATAGCAGCATCGCACCTTCAGTTGATCTTGACCAGCAGCAGTACATTTTCCAGCAGTGTGAGGCTCCCATGGAAGGTTTCCAGCTTTGAAACAAAGTTCTTATATGTTCCTGTGTCAGATCAGGCTACTTGATCAAGTCCTCTTGTGGAGCCCACAGCCCTCATGGAGCTAATTTCTCAATGTTTTCCATAATACTGTTTGCGCTCATTTGCTTGCCTTGCGCACCTGCTCTCTTACACACATCTGGAAAACCTCTGGCTCTTTGTGGTGGAATGCCCTCTTAACAAAGGGGTAACCAGAATGGCCCACCCTCTTATGGAAAACCCATAGGCTTTGGATATCAGCATTTATGTTTTACAAGAGTTGTGTGGGAACATCTATATTAATATGGATCCCTGCCTTTGTTGGAAAAAAAATTATTGCCCCTTTGTTCCCCTTTAAATGGAAAAAAATTATACTGACAAAAGATAATACTAACATTTATCTTTTATTCCACACAACTTGCTTGCAAGTCAAAGGAGATTGTAGACACATTGTGTGTACTTCAGAGTTCTTTTCTCGTGCTCTTCCACAGTTACCCCTTGGATTAGTTGGTGAATTTCTCCAGCCATATTGGCATTAATCCTCACTGAGACTGATGAACTCCCCACCACCCCACATCCATACAGTTCTTCAGATATTAAAGTAAGCCATCAGCGCCCCCTTATCTTCAGTCTCTGGTGAATGTGCTTTTTGGTTGTCAAAAGTGATGAAGAATTAATTGACATTTTTATTCTGGAAAGTCTTAAATACCACAGTCTGGGTTGCAGATACCCTTAGAGGAAAAGGGATAAAGGGGCATATATGGCTGTTGCTCCCCTTTGGTCATGAACATTTGAGGATTTGGAAGTGGCTCAGTTTTAATGTTATGAGGACTCCCAGAATTAAAACCTACATGACATCTCCCCAGACCTGAACACAATGTGACTAGAAGCAGTGTCTCTGCATTAATGAAGAAATGTTTCAGGCTTTGTGGTCCTGACCAAGGTCCTTAAGGTATTGAAGTTCTCCCTAGGTGCTCTCACTCTCTGTGGCTGTCAGAAAATATCCATTTAAAGATTGCTTGAGGATTTTTTTTGTTCTTAGGCAGCTTGATCTTACTCATGCTGTAAACACGACTCTTTTAGCCTAGACCATCTTTAATCTGTTTTAATATTAACACCAGGAATAATAATAATGATAAGGAAATAACCAGGAAAACTGGATAGTGTTATGGTTCTTCCAGCTGTGAAATATAGTTCTGACCACAGCTCCCTGTCTTATGTCCTCCTTCCTCACATCCCCACCAAAAAAAAACAAACAAACAAACAAACAACAAACCACCTTCTTGACATAGCACTATTTTAATTGAAATGGGGGCATGGATCTTCTTATGACTTCACTGATGATTTTATTCCATCCCCTTACTAGTACTGCAGTCCTTGAATTAGTGCTAATGTACATCTGGCTGTGTTGGTGAGGTGCTGCTTCGTGCATGATGACCCCCATCTGTACCGACAGACAGTACCTCTGTTGGTCCACAGCATGTTTGGACTGGACCTTCAGATGAAAAGCTAAGGAGCTTAATGCCAACACCAGTTGAATATGGTTTCTTCTCAGTGCTAGTTGGCCATCTGGATACAACGTTGGGACACCATCAGAGAAGACTTGCTGTTGCCCTTCTGTGCCAATGGGTTCTGAAAGAAAGCTGCTCACTTCTCTTTATGAACATGCCCTTTCACACAGCTTTGGATTTTTTTTCTTGTTTTCTGGGATTCATAGTCACCCCCAAAGTAAACTGTTTGGAAAGTTACCATTGATGAGCTTCCCTACATCCACGGGGAGCCCTGTTGGGTGTGTGGAATGTGCAGAGCTTTCATACCTCATCTTGATGCTATTCACCATTGGCAACTGGCAACAGCAGCCACCTGACATGACCTGACTTAAAAATTGTTTTTAAAAAGTCATCCAAATCAGAAAGATGCAAAGACAGTGGACATTATCAGCTCCAAGTGTGACACATGCTTCCTTCAAATCCAGTCTGTACTTGTGTCTGTGCTCTTGGATGAATAACGTCTGATGTATGTATGTTAATCTTGGAGCAGCCCCTGAAAAACTAGTCCACTCCATCTGCAACTGTTACTTCTTCTAGTGCTGCTTTGTGCTGAAAGAACATCTAGTTTACTGCACTTGACCTGTAAAGGGACTTTGATTCTTTGTAATTTTAGGGATAAATTAGGTGGTTAATTTAAAGAAAAATCTTCAATGTTGCCTTTACATCACATTAAAAATAACTTCTCTTTCAGAAGGGTGATAGAAGCACTGATTCGTAGCAAAATCTTGTTTTTAGCTTTGACATTTTTTTTGTGGCTGGATTTTTTTAAATTGTAAATTACTGATAACATGTCATTTCTATAGGATCTGTTTTAAATCATGTACCTTTTATTGGACAGTACAAAAAATACAGCATATTTTGTAAACCAATTTGAATGGAAAAAATATATAAAGCACAGCAGAAAGTTGTTTCCCCTAAGTTAGTAAGCATAGTGTATGTTGGGAATTTTTGCTAGTAATGGCAGGTGCCTAAATGAGTGAATTAAAACAAAGAGTCCATATAAAATGTGTTCCGTCTTTCTGTCCAAAACAAGGGAATTTTTCTTTTCCCTGAAATGGAGCAGGTTTGTGAATTATGACATGTGGGCTACCTCAGGTTCTTTATGACAAAATTACCATTGTATAAATTTTAAGAAATTAGTTTCCTGCAGAAATTCTCCCTCCCTTCCCCATATCCCCAAGACTGGAGGGGACTATTTAGGTGGTGGGAGATCTCTAGTAGGAGTCTCTTTAAAAAAAAAAAAGGCTCTATGGAGTTCAGTGATTTGGAGCAAAATAATAGTCAAGAGAATGGAGGGAAAGGAGTAGTTTATATGAAGCAGTAGGATTTACAAGTTATGGGACTGTCCTGAAAAGAGGGGGAGAGGTTTATGGAGGAGGAATGGGGGAATAATGAACAACTGAGAGTGATTTATTTGTAGCAGCTGTTTGCTCTCAGTCATGGAAAACCTAGCTTCCCATGTTTGCAATTCTAATTTCCCCACTTCCCTGAGTTCCTTCTAACTTGCTGTGTTGCTTTATGTTTCTGTCTGGCAGAATCCTTTTTTATTTACTTTTAATTAGCTTCTCCCAAAGTCATTTTTAACAGTAATTTTGTAGGGGCAGCTAGATGGCGTAGTGAATAGAGCTCCAGCCCTGGAGTCAGGAGGACCTGAGTTCAAATCAGGCCTCAGACACTTAACACAAAAACTAGCCGTGTGACCTCGGGCAAGTCACTTAACCCCAATTGCCCTCCAAAAAAACCCAGTAATTTTTTTAGTGTATATCAATTTTTTCCCTTTCAAAAAGATCTAATTTTATAAAGGTGGCCTGCCTGTGTTTGGACCAGTATGTTATTACTTGTTGGTATCAATGAGTTAATTATGAACTACTTACTTTTATTTTCTAAAGTTCCTAGTTTGATCATTTCCTTAATTCACTTATTTTGAGCCAGCCATAAAGTGCCTGTCATGGGAAGTATATGTGTTAATTTTGTTTTCTGATATATTAATTAATTATTGAATGACCCAAGTATATTCACTTGAACATTGTGTAAAGACTCTCCAAGCTCACATTATCCTTTTGGGCACAAGTTAGCCCTTTTCCTAGTTCTTTGTTTTTCTAAAACTTTCTGGTTGGAATAATTCCAGTTAGATATTATTGTGAGGGTCAAGGTGGAGAGAAATCAGTGATAATCTGGAGAGACTCTAACTGGGTAAGATTGTAATGGTAGGGAACAGGGAAGACACGGTGCATGTAGACAGGAAAAGAAAGCTAAGACTAGGAAACAGACTTTTCCATGGGTCTTTTGAATTCTCTTATCCTTGCTAATCAGTTGCTTCTTCCTCCTTCATTATCCTTGTTTCTGTTTACTCTTAGCTGCATGCCATGGAAAAGTCACCCTTTGGGTGACATTACTAAGTAGTTTCTTCACAAGCCAGCTGATCTGAACCTGAACCAACTGTCAAATCTTTGTATTTTCCTAGTTGGAGTCAGTAGTAAGCCTAACTCTCAGTGGTGTTCATTTGCCTAAACAATCGATATTTCAAAATCAAATTTCCTCAAAACATTATGTTGCTTTAAATTTACCCCTCTATGTCATTTCTCTCAGGTAAGCTTAAGTAAGTTTGCTTACCTAGAGCAAAATTATTACCAAAACTTAAACACGGTCTGGAGCAATGTTAAGAAGGGGCTTTTCTGAGGTCAGAAGTGTGCCATGTTCTTTTTCTTCTTTGGATGCAGTGGGGAAGATAAGTATTGCCCATCTTGAGCTGAGACTTGAGTAGTATAAAACATTTTTTCTGCAGAGTGGTTTCACCATGAAAAATGTTTTTCATGTAGTATGGTAAGTGATAATTTTAATATATATGCATACACTCACATGACTCTGACTTACCTGGAGTTTTTAAAGTTATTGTAACATTGCCAGAGCAGCATGGTTCAGTAAAGAACATTGTCTAGACTTTGCAAGGAGCGTTGTTACTATTCCATATTTATAGATAGTTCCTTTCTAAAAGTGACCAAATAGGTCCTGCTTAAGTTTGGAAAACTGTTCAGAGCTCACTTCAGTTTATACAACTGTAAAATGATGAATTGAAAGGTTCCACAGAATCATAGAATTTGAGAGTTAGAAGGGACTTCAGTCTAGTCCAGCTTATCAAAGAAACCACCATTATAGCATAATTGGCAAGTGATCATCATCCAAACTTTTCTTTAAAGGCCACCAAGGAGGGAGCACCTTTCTCCTTTGGAGTCAGGCCATTCCATTTTGGGGCAGTTGTAATCATTAGAGATTTCTTCCTGACTCCAACCCCTCTGCAGCTTCCACTTTTTGCTCCTGATTCTGCCCTCTTGGAGCCTATGACAGCCCTTCAAACAATGGAGAAGAGCTATTGTATTTGCCGCCACTCCCCTCTTCCAAGTCTTGTCTTCCTTGAAACTAAACATCCCACATCTTCATATGGCTTGTCCCTTCCAGCTCTAAAATCCTATTGTGCTGTTAGGACCATATTGCTTTATTATGAGCTATATAAAATAAATAAGGCCCTACCCAAGTGGGAATTAATAAGATTGCTTCTCTGCTTTTGAGTCATCAGAGCAAAATTCATGTTTTGCTAGCATGGTAAAAAACCTTCGTTAATGAAGAGGATCCGTTCTAGTGACAAAATTCTAACTTAGATGTAAAAGCAGCAAGAGACAAGTTTCTAAGGTACCTGAGAAAATTATTGCAAATATAAAATGTCAATGCCAAATATGTTCACAAAATATGGGAAATCTTTTTGAGCAAAAATATGGCTTAAGGTTACATGGGGTTAGAGGGAAGGGAAAGAACCCCAGAAGATAAGGAGATGTAGGAGAAGCCAGTAGAGATATATAGCGATTCCAAACAGGATGCCATGGCCAATTGATCAGCCTCAAGGAATTAGGCCAAGTCACTCCAAAATGCTTAAAACAAGGGGAATTACAATGGGTTCCCTTATGAAACCAAAGGCAAGATTTAGAAACCTATTACATACAGAGGTCTCAGTTAAAAGGCTTTTAATGTATTTTATGCAATATCTTTAAAGAGACTTGAGTATAGTAAATTTTATGTAATACCTGTCATTTGTGTCATGGGTTTAAGATTTATAGAATGTTGTTTTCTTTGACTTAACAGTCCTAAGAAATGAGTACTGCAGCTATCATCCCCATTTTACATCTAAGGAAAATGAGGCCCAAGTTAGGTGATTTGCCCATAGTCACACAGCTTATCTCTATTGCTCCTTAGAATATATGATAGGAATATTCTAGAGTTATATAATTAAATGAGTGAGTCAGTTATCAAATTTGTATTGAATACTATTAATAGGACATAAGCCTGTTTTGGCAGTTAAAAAAAAAAACCTGACATTTATAGAGCTTTAAGGTTTGCAAAGTACAAAGTGTATAATTCCATTTGAAACCTACCACAACTCTACTCTTCCCCATCTTATAGGTGGAATAACTAAGTCTCAGAAGTAATTTGCCCTAGCAAGTCCTTGGAAGCAAGCTTTGAATCCAGAACTCTTACTGATTAGAGCACACTACTGTTATAAAGGGCCACCTTTTAGCTCTCAGTCATGTTATTAAGACAAGAATTTTGGTCTGTGAGGCTATTGAGAAAAATTCCATAAAGCACTTTAATGTGTTTCTCCTTTTGCTACAGTTTAAGGAGCATCCAAAATGGAAGGACTGTCTTCTCATTCTTATCATTTCTTGTTACAAAGTTGCAATGGTTTTATCTCCTTATGTCTCCCTAGAAGGGTTTTACACGACTATGGCACAAAACTAGAAACAACAGGTTGTCTGATCAAGATCACCAGTAACTTTTGAAGGGTCAATTGTGGTTTTTCATAGCTTACGAAAACCAGTGTATGCTTTAGCTGCCTGACAGAAAGCACATAGCAGGTGAAAGCCTGCGTAGTGGGAGGAATGGTAGTAAGCCAGGGAAAGTGCTATATATCACATTTATGTGGAACTTAGGCAGGGTGGGAAAGCTAGCCATGAAAAGGGAAAGGTGGGAGGCAGGCAGAGAGAAGGGAATGTTCACTTATCAAGCCTCTGCTACGTGTGCCAGGCTCTATCATAAGTGTTTTAACAAATCTCTCGTTTGATGTATCAGAATAAACACTATAGTGATCCCCATTTTACAGTTGAGGAAACAGGCAGACAGGTTAAGTGACTTGTCCTGGATTGCACTATCACAGAATCTGAGACAGGATTTGAATTCTGGTCTTCCTGACTGTGGACCCAATGCTATATCCTCTGTACCATTTATCTCTTAATGAAGGGACTTTTGGGGAGGAGCAGGTAGTATGTGGTTCCTAAGTAATTATGCAAAGACTCCCTGGGAAGTTTAGAAGAAAATGGAGATGGGAAAGGAGTTTCTCAGGATACTTGAGTTGCAGGCATTAACTCAGGGTTAGGGAAGTGAGTGGACTCAAATGGTAACTGATCCATTTTGGAACTACAGATTGGATTTGAGAAGGCATTAAATGCTTTCTAAAGACAGCCAGTGACTAATGCATAAGCCGTTGCATCCCTAAAGTGAAGAAATCTATATTAATAAGAAAGGCTGAAGCTCCATAAGAAAGGACATAATACTAATAGCAATGCAATTCCTTGTAGCCTATGTGTTATCTCCCTCCAAGGGTAGGGTTGTTTTGTTTCTCTTCAGCCTGGAGTGTATCTTAAGTCATTGCCTAGGTATCCAACAGCAGTATCTCCCTCTGACTGTTTTCCAGCCTGGAAGTTTCCAGAACCACTGATAAATTGCACACATGATAGCCATAGCTTGCATTTTTGTTGTTATTGTTGTTGGGTGCTGCACAAAGATTCCCTGGGAATAGGCAGCATATGGGTGGTGCTTGATTGTCTCTTATTCATTATTAGCCTTCCAGTAGCAAGAGCAGGCAGGCCCTGAACACATCTCCCATTTCCATACAGTAAACTTGAAGGATATAAATAATTTTCTGGTTTCTTCAAACATCCTCATGCAAGTCAATGTATTAGTATGCCTTTCATGATATTATTTAGATTGCATAGCCTCTCATTAGTAGATCTGTACCTGATTCTCATTCACATTCTCATATAGCATTAACTATATTTGAGTTGTTCCTGGGCCTCTGAAGTCTGGGTATGTGATGATGTGTTGTGTTTGATCTGAGGTCTATATCCTATATTTCATATACAAGGCATTTTGTTGGATATGGTAATCAGGCATAACCAGGGAATACATGAAGCACTTATTCCTAAATTGTTAGGACTAACACAATTAGGAAGAAGTGGGCCAGTACAGTGCTTTATTCTAGTCAGTATAGATCCATGATGTTCGCAATATTTAAAAACATTGGAAGAATGTCAGGACAACCTTTCAACTGGAGGCAGGGGAATGAACCTCTGAAAGTCTCATCAGTGCCAAAGGTCTATAGTTTTGCCTTTCTAGGGAAAAGCTAGTTGAATTCTAATTATTTCCAATCAAATATATTTCATATTCAGCCTAGATGGATAGATCATTCCAACTCTAGTGCTAGAGCAAATTATGAGCATTTTCTAGACAGTTTTTGTTGAATGGATATCCCCTCTTCGCCCTCCCCCCCCCAGTTGAACATAACAGTAATATTTAATAATGCTAGTACAGATTTGTCAGAACGGTGGAAGGTCCCATAGCAGAACTGCTAACAGCTCATTTATTAGAGACAGCACGTTGGAAGGGATAGAAGACTGGCTTTGGGCATTGGGAAAACCTCGATTCAAGCCATGGCATTAATACATACTACTGTGTGCCCATGGATAAATTACTTAATCTGTTAGTACCCTAGGCAGTTCTTTAAAGAAGACTATATAGGTGCCTGATATGCATGGAGGATTTATGTTGGAATAAATGGAATCACAGCTCCAAATCAAAACAAATAATCCCAGTAAGTCATAACAAGGCATTTGGGCTCAATTATCTTTTTTTCTTGCAATGTTAAGAATTCATTTTGTTATGGAAATTCTGTTTGCAAATTAAACTGTACAAGTATCCAAAGTCAAAAAAAAAAATTCATATGAATCCTGCTCATCAGGCAATTGTTATTCTAAGCTATCATTCCCATAGCTTGTAAGTGATTTACCCAAAATATCTTCACAATATTTCTTCATTGAGAGTGGGTTTCCAAGGATTACCATTTAAGATGTAAAATTAGTTTGGGAATAATAAAATTGCAGTTGGTGGGATGAGAAATAGGACTTTTTCTTGAGTAGATTTTTTTTTTCATAAAGAGGGATAGTAACTGTATCAGTTACAGATTCACGGTTCCCCTCAGGATAAGAATAGAGAAGTAAGGGTGGCTAGGTGGTGCAGTGAATAGAGCAGCGGCCCTGGAGTCAGGAGGACCTGAGTTCAAATTTGGTCTCAGACATTTAACACAAAAACTATCTGTGTGACCTTGGACAAGTCACTTAACCTCAATTGCCCTCGCTTCCCTCCTCCAAAAAGCAAAGAAAAAAAAAAAAAGAGAAGTCAGTGATAGACCAGAGGTGGCTGTGGAGTACTAGCGGCCCCAGTGGCACACTCCCTTCTGGACTGGAAGGTAGCAGAAGAATGGGGGCAGGGAAGATAAGCTCTAGGTACACCTTTCTGTCGCTGACATAAACATGGAGTAATGGGAAGAGGACAATTTGAAATCTGAAGACCTACATTTAAATGGTTGCTTAAACTTTCTGAGTTTTAGTTTCTTCATCTGTGGAGTGACAGTTGGATTAGTTAACTTCTGAGATCCCTTCCAGTTCTCAGTCTGTGCTGCTATAACCATGATCCCTGTGCCATGGTATGCCATGTTCTTTCATGGTCATCCATTGACAACCCAGCTTGAGTCATCTTATGTTTGATCAATAGGACCAAGTCCTGTACTAGTGGATCGACACGTGAAATAGCATTCAAACAAAAGAGGGCAAACAGGTCTTCTAGCCAGGTCCTGTCCCTGCCATGTCATTTACTGCCATCACCTGAGTAATCAACAAGGAATGATTTTTTTGGTAGAATTTGTCCCTTAACATCCCTACCTTTACTCACTTTTTTCTTCAGGAGTTCCTCTCCCTTCTGTGTCCATTGTTCAAAGTGCATAACTGTTGTTTACTAATGTATGAGGCAGCCTTGAGCAATATTCAGATGAAGTAAATAATACATGTTATGCAGCATGGCACAAGTTAAGAACTTTCTCCTAAAGGTTCCCTATGATTTTCCTTTTCTCCAGAAGACCCCAATGTCTAGCCTGAATGTTTAGCTCACTACCTTTTTTAGTCCATCCTTTTTCTACTTCCAGGTTTAGGTTAAGCATTCTTCTACATAGACTTTTTTTTTTGAGGGGGGAAGGCAAGGCAATTGGGGTTAAGTGACTTGCCCAAGGTCACACAGCTAGTAAGTGTGTCAAGACTGGATTTGAACTTGGGTCCTCCTGACTCCAGGGCTGGTGCTCTATTCATTGTACCACCTAGCTGCCCTGGTTAAGTAGTCTTCTCACCAGTTCCACAGGGTCTTGGAGAAGTTGGAGTCTCAGCCTGGGTTTCATTCAGATCCTCCTCTTTTAGCCTTGGTTTGAAATTTCTTAGGACCACTTAATGCTTTTGGCTACTGTCACCTGCGGTCTGTCCACAATAATCTGTAAAAAGTCTTCTCTTCATTCTGGTACTCAGCTTTATACCTTCATCTGCACATTCTTTTCCTTTCCATTTTAATGCTTTTCTCATGGGCTAACTGCTTACTTCCTCCATTTATTTCAGTTGATCCTGTGTTCCCTTCCTTCTCTAAACCTAATGTATAGCTATGATTGTGTAACAAATTGGACAACAGCCGTTATTATCATTATTTATTTTCCTTTTGCAATAATGTCATTAGCACATTATAAGGCAGACTGGAGGCTGAGGCTCCTGCCAGAGGGCTCCTGTTGTTCCTTTACAAACAGCAATATTGCTACAATTGTGAGTATAAATTCCATTCATTGCCATGTGTAGCCTTGGACAAACCAGCCATATTTGGTCAAGGATCTGTGATCTCCTCAGCAATGAGGTTATTACCCTCATTCACAATTTAGTACTTAAGTCCTAGGGAGTTGCCTGAAGCACTGTGAAGCTCAGTGACTCACCCACAGTGACATATTTAGTCATTCAGAGGCAGGATTTAAACCTTGAGAGACTCTTAAGTCCAGGGTTCTTTATCGGACTCCTGCTATCTCGGGACAAGGGTGCCAAGAAAATTACTTCAATACCTCAAGGATCTGGTATTTAACCAGAGTAGGTGTGCCACAAACATAGCACCGATCCTCAGGACTTGGTAGTGGACCACTATTTTTTGTGATACCATCACAATGAATACAGTCCAGTAGTCAAAATGAAGAATAACATTCCAGATAAACCATAAAACCTGAACATTATACATCTTAATAGAAGGCAGTGAGGACCTGAATTAAAGTGGTGGCTATGTGAGAAAAAAGCCTAGGTCCAGAGAGGTTATGAAGAAAGAAAACAAGATTTTGTAACTGATAGATACTCGGTGAGTAAGTGAGAAATTAATTAAAGATGACACCAAGGATGCAAACCTGGGTGACTGGAAGTGTAGCAGGGCCCTAGACAAGAGAGAGAGAAGTGATAGCTAGCATTCACATAGTTCTTTAGGGCTCACAAAGCACTTTACAATATTTTATCTCATTTGATCCTCACCACAAGTGTGGGAAGTAGATGCTAGTCTCATTTTACACATTTGGAAACTGAGGCTCACAAAAGTTAAGTGACTTGCCCAGAGTCACACAGCTGAAGCTGGATTGTAATTTATGTCTTCCTGACTCCAGGTCCAGTGCTCTACTTATTTCACCACCTAGCTGTGTCAGGAGAAATGTGAGTTCTGTTGTAAACTGACTGAATTTGAGATACCTAGGGAGCAGTTTGAAATATTATCTCAGTTTGAAATGTTCAAGTCTGTGATACATGACTGGAACTCCAGAGAGAGAGTGGGATTAGGTCTGGACTCATCTACATAAAGATGGTCATTTAACCCACGGTTGCTGCTAAGGTCACCAAGAAAGCCTATTGACTTAGAAAAGAGGGGCACACTCTTGCTTATAAAGAGAAATACAGATGGTGGGCCAGAAAAAGAGCCTGAGAAGGAGCAATCAGGTAGAGGAAGCAAAAGAGCAGCATCAAAAAACAGAGATAAGAGAGAGTATACTGGAGGACAGGATGGTTTAATTGTGTCAAATGCTCAAGAGAAGTGAAGAATGAACATTATAAGAAAAGAACATAAAACATCACTGGTGCCTTTGGATAGACTAGTTTCCATTGGATGATACAATCAGAAGCCACATTACAAAGGATTTAGAAGGTTATGGGAAAGGAAGAAGAATCAGTCAACAGGCTTTTGGTCAGGTCCTACTATGTGCCAGATGCTGTGCTAGGCACTAGAAATTCTGGTTATGGAAGCCACAAATACATATAAAAGAATGAGAGCTATAAAATGACCATTTGAAGGGAAAATCTTGAAGAGAGTCTTCTTAGGATGGTGGAGACCTGGACATATTTATAGGCCATAGAGAAAGAACCAGGAGAGACAGGATGCTTGTAGTCCACCTACGCATTCACAAAATTTGTAGCTGTCATTCTGTATATCCTTTTAATTGTTTCCATTCTGTTACTTCATGTGTCCTTAAATATTTGCATATTTTATATTTTTGTGCCTCAATAATGTTCCATTATCGATATGCAGGTCTTTTTTCACTCTGACCTTTGGTTTCATGGGTTTCCAACTTTTCACTATTACAAATAAAGCAGCTAAAATACTTGGACAGATTAACCCTTTAAAATAATATATTTATGCTGTAGACCTAGAAAAGGGATAATGAAATAAAGTGTATGATTAGTTTTGTAATCTTATTATATACAATCAGATTGCACTCCAAATAGATGGCACCAATTTATAATCCTCCAAAAGGACATTTTGTCCTAATGGCAGTTATTCAGAATTTGGAATCAGGATGCCTAGATTCAAGCCACATGATCAATTTAAACATTTTTTTAAAAAATCACAAACTACAAAATTATTCATAAAATGGAATAATGTATTTATCTACGTTATGGAATGGAGATGACTATTTCTATTAAACAAATGGAAGAAATAATTAAGAAGAGAGAAATGGTTGATTACGTTAAAATATGATTATAGGGGAGGCTAGGTGGCGCAGTGAATAGCACTGGCCCTGGAGTCAGGAGGACCTGAGTTCAAATCTAGCCTCAGTCTCTTAACCCTTACTAGTGGTGTGACCTTGGGCAAGTCACTTAACCCCAGCTGCCCTGCCATCCCCCCTCCAAAAAGCAAAAATTTGTTTTAATCCATAAAATAATATAAGATTATAATAAAGAGAAAATAACAGATTGGGGAAAATATAATAACTATGACAATTTTTTTTAAAAGTTTGACATCTAAAAATGTATAAAGGGTTAAGGTCCCAATAAATAAATATTCAAAGGATAGAAACAGATAAATTCTCAAAGAAAAAAAAACCCACATGATAATAGTCACTTGGGGGGAAAGTCCAATATCATTAATAAACAGATGCAAATTAAAACACTTTTGCAGTGCCACCTCATATCCATTGGATTGGAAAAATAATTAATGAACCACTGCTTGTGAATTCCTTCATTACTGGTAGGATTAAAAACTCCTAGAATTCTGGAAAACAATATGACGACAAAAGGAACAAAAATAGTCATACACTTTAGAACAATAATTCCATAGTTGGGAATACATAATCACGCATAATCAATATCAAGGAAGTTCCTAATCGAAGATTTTTGTGGCAACATTATTTGTAATTGCAAACAACTAGAAGTCATCTAAATGTTCAATAATAGAATGATTAAATAGCAGTTATCAATATAATAAAATACTTTAATACAATTAAGATAAACAAGAATGGGGAATATAAAGAAATCTGGAAAGAGCTTTCTGAAATAATTGAAATTTTTTAAGTTGAGCCAGAAGAAGAGAACTAATGTACTCTTGTGCTAATGACAACCAAAGGAGAGGAAAGTAAATGATAATGAGTAATAAAGAATTTTGAGAAAGACTTGGCATGATGCAAGTTACTACATTTTATGGTTAGAAATCCATTTATCTAAATGACAGTAGTTTCAAAGCAAATTTTATTTTCTTCTGTTTTGGACTAGATCTGTGATTTCATTAGTGTAGGTAATTTGAGGTATAGCTTAGATTCTGAAACAAAATACTTGTTTTCTACAAACCTATTTTATAGTCCCAGAGATCAGGGAATTCTATCCTGAGAAGAAACTTCCACACTAAAAAAATGTAATAAATTCCACAATGTAGATTTTAGCAACTAATTTTGGCATTGTTATTCTACTTTAGTCTACAAAACAGCCCTAAATATGTCATTTTCCAATATCATTATTTCCCGTACTTATTCTTCTCATGACCATAAAGGATAGAAAATGACTTTTGTCCCCTGACTTTGAGAGAGTTTAATTTGCTACAAGGTTATTGCGGGTAAACTCTTTGCCCATACACTTAGCAGAGATGTAGCATGTCATAATGGATGAGTGTCAGCTTCCAAGCCAAGAACTGGTTAAAATCCCACCCCTGACATATTTTGTTTTTGGATGTCTTTGAATTTCCCCATCATGACGTCATAGCACGTGCTACCATGCCCCAGAAACCTCATCATTGGAAAATTCTTTATCCCTTAAGATCAGATAAGCCTTGAGCAGATTCATATCTCATCAGTATTCTCTGTGCTTCTAACAGGACACTATGATTGGAGGGAGGAGCCTGAGTTCCAAGCCTCCATTTAAGCAGGGGGTGCCCAGGACAGTCATCTCATTTTCCACCAGCTTCACTGTTTTTGGACTTCACCGCTGAACCAAGTACCTTTGTCCCCTCCCCCACCTTCTTTTTAGCCTCTTTCTTGGGTGTCATCTTTCTCTATTAGATTGGGAGCTCCTTGAGGACAGGGACTACTGATTAGCACAGTTACCTGCCACATAATAAATGTTTAGTGACTGGATGACTTTTTTTTTCTTTTTGGAGGGGGAAGGCAGATTGGGGTTAAGTGACTTGCTTGAGGTTCCATGGCTAGTAAGTGTTAAGTGTCTGAGGTTGAATTTGAACTCAGGTCCTCCTGACTCCAGGGCTGGTGCTCTATTCACTGAGCCACTTAGCCACCCCAACGAGACTGACTCTTGATGAGAACATTCCTTCTACCAATGCAGGTCAGCACCTGCTTTTCCATTAATTGTCTTAGAGAGTTACTGGTGACACTGAGAAGGCTAGTGCTGAATCTACTACCACCTTGCCTCTCTTAATTAGTTATATTTACAGTGATTATTGTTTATAATTTATTAAAAGACATAGATTTAAATTCTAGCTGTATAACTTAGTACATTACTGGGTGAGCTTGGCCAAATCAACCTCTCAAGCCCTCAGTTTCCTCATCTTTAAAACGAGAGACTAAATGAATTCTAAGGCTCTAAATCCCATAAAATAAAACTTCTTTTTCCACAGTCCCATCAACATTATCATTTTCAACATTTTTGTCAATTTTATATGTGGATTTTTCTTATTTGGAGAATTTGAATAATTTTATAAATATTATTTTTCCTCTCAATATTGTTTATGACATTTGATCATGTGTCAATGAGGAAATAGATATTACTTTTACAAATGTATATCCATTTTATGAATGTCAGATTTTTATCAGATATTTACTGCAAATGTTTTTTCTATCCTGTTTCCTTTTGGATATAATGCTCTTCAGCGTCCAAGTGCTTTTTATTTTTATCTGATTAAATTGTTCTGTTTTTATTTTATAATTTTGCAGATTTTTGTTAGTGATATACAGAAGTTGATTGTTTAGGCGTTTATCTTATACCCTGCTACCTTGCTAAAGTCAATTTTTCTTCAGATTCCTTTTATTGAGTCTCTTGGCAGCAATGTAGATAGAGCAGTAGACTTGGAATCAGTTTGATGTGAATTTAAATCCCTCCTCAGTCACTAGACTGTGTGACTCTGACCAAGTCACTTAACCTCTGTGTGCTTCAGTTTCCTGAGTTTCCTCCTCTGCAAAATGGGAACCATAAAAACATTTACCTCTTTGGGTTGTTGTAAGGATCAACATTATAAAGTGAGATTGTAAAGAGATATTGTAAAGTGCTTTGCAAACCTTAAAGTGCTACATAAATGCTAGCTTTTATCATCATCATCATCATCTAGATATACAGTTACATCAACTGAAAATAGACATGCTTTAGATTTGTGGTTAATGTTTCTTATTTCTATTCATTTTTCATATCTTATTAGTCTTAATGTCTAAAACTATATGTCAAATAGTAGTGATGGCTATAAACAAAACTACTTTTGTGTCTCATAGAGTGGAAACGAGTCTTTTCTCCATTGCATTTAATCTTAGCTCTTAATTTCAAGTACTTTTTGAATTACATTATCATATAATGTAATAATTACATAAAAGCAAATCCTTTTATTCTTATATAACATTTTAATATAGATATATTCTCTCTTATCAAAGGCCTTTTCTGCATCCACTGATAAAATTTTAATGATTTTTGTTGAGATGCTTTATTATATTTGCAACCATACTTGCATTCTTAGTATAAATACTACATTGCCATAATGAATTTATACATATATATGCACATATTACTATATCCTATTTGTCAGTATACTTTTAAATATTTTTGCATCAATTGTCATTAATGTGATTAGTCTATTTCTTTCTCAAGCTTACTTTGATTGATTGAGGAATCAAATTATATTTTCCAAATGGAAAGAATTGTGTAGTATATCATATTTCTCTCTATTTAGAAATAATTTATGTAATATAGAGATTGTATGTTCTCTAAAGATTTAGAATAGTTTGCTTATAAATTATAGCCAATTGGTTGTGGTGCTTTTTTACAGGGCAGTTTATTAATGGCCTATCTAATTTCTCCTTCTGAAATTGATCTATTTAGGTTATTCATTTCCCATTTGATATTCTGAATATTTTATGTTTCTTTAGATATTGGCTTTAAATTTTTCAAATTTGTAAGCATTATGTTCATAATAATCTGATAATTTTTCTAACTTATGTATTTTATATAGTCTTTTTCATTTTTATTTTTAAAATTGTTCTCTCCTTTTAAAAAAATTAAATTGGCTAATTATCAGTTTTGTGGTTCTTTTAAAATACTTAGCTGTGTGGTTTTACTTATTTCAAATGTCCTTTGTTTTTCCATTTTAATTATTTCTACCTTGTCATAATAACTTTATTTTTGTTTTCATTTAGTATATTAAATTCCGTTCTAGTTTCCTTAAATGCAGTCTTGCTTATTGTTTCTTCCTTTTTCTTCTTATAGGCATTCATTGCTATAAATTTGCTTCAGTGATTCATTGGCTGCAGCCCATAAATTTTGCTACGTGGTATTTTTCTTGTGTTGTCATTAGTGATGAGGTAATTTATTATTGTTTTTAAATTTATTCTTTGACCTACACATTGTTTAATAAATTATTTTATGATCCCCATGTAACCTTATAAATTTTGATGCTACTGTGGTTTACTTCCAGTTTTACTGTGCTGTGGGTCTATAAATGTAGTATTTACAACTTCTGTCTTCTAAATGTACTTAGGAGTGATCTAAGGGCATGATCAATTTTTGTGAACATTCCATGTGCACTTGGGGGAAAAATGCATATTCCTTGCATATTCCATTAAGTTATTTACATATATATATACATATTATATATATTAAATCCAGTTTGTTCAGCACTCTTTTCAAGTCTAAAACTTCTTTCTTATTTATCTTCATGTTCATAATTTATCATACTGACAGCAGGAGCTTGAAATAATATAATTTTCTATCAGTTTCTTCTAAAAACACTGGAACTTTTCTTTTACAGATATAATTTCTATGCTATTTGGTGCCTATCTGTTCAAAGTCAATGTGAGTTCATTTTCTCTTTTTTTGTGTGTGTTCATTTTCAAGGGTACCTTTAAGATAGTATAATTCTTTGTTTCTAGTAATATCTCTAACTTGAATATTTTATTTTTCAGGTATTATCAAAACAACTCCCAATTTTCTTTAATTAAATCATAGCCTGATAAATTTTAATCTACTTTTTCACTTTAAATCTTTATACATACTTTTGTAGCAGACATTTCCTATAGATAACATTGATTATATTTTTTAAGTCATTGTGTGATCCTTTTTCATGGAGTAGTAAGTAATAGGTAACTAAGTGACACCATGGATAGATCACTAGACCTGGAGTTAGGAAGACCCAAGTTCAAATCCTTCCTTAGATACTTACTAGTTGTATGAAATGACTAAATAACGAGCAACGGATTCAGGAAGCAGTGGGGAGGCAATGAATGAGATGAAGCTGTGAAAGAGAGGAGAGATAACAGCTTGGGATATGACAATGGGGTGATGACAGAAGTAATTTTTTTTTGTCATGGAAAATAAAACAATTCAACAGAGAAATTGAAAGAGGGAAAGACAGAGGGGAAAGAAAGGATAAGAAAGAGGGGGGAAAGGGAGAAAGGAGAGATAGCAAATGAGGAGCTCAAACAAACAACTATCAGATTACTTTATAGAGCTAGGAAAAATTATAGTGAAATTCATCTGGAAGAACAAAAGTTCAAGAATCTCAAGCAAAACAATGGAAAGAAAAAAGTGGGAAGGAGGCCGAGCAGTGTCAGATCTCAAACTATACTACAAAGTGGTAGTCTTCAAGACAATTTGGTACTGGTTTAAAAACAGGTCAATCAGTGGAAAAAATTAAGTGTAAGCCTAGAAAACAAATGAACCTAGTAGCCTATTGTTTGATAATTGCGAAGATTCCACCTACTGGAGTCTTTGAGTTTATTTGACAACTGCTAGGAACACTGGAAAGCAGCATAGCAGAAACTCCATCATTTATCAAGAAAAGCTCCAACATATGACTTAGCCATAAAGTCTGACAGAATAAAAAATTAATGGTGTCAGGTAGAAATTGCCCTTCAGATCTATGGATAGGGAGAGAATTCATGATGAAACAAATGATAGAGGGTCACAGAACAAAAAATGGCCAATTTAGATTATATTAAATTTGAAAGTTTTGTACAAACAAAAACAATACAGCTAAGATGAGAAGTTAACTGAAAGGGGAAAAAAATTTTTGCTGCAGATTTCTCTGGTAAGGCCTCATTTCCAAGATAAAGAAAGAACTGATCCAAGCTGATACTAATCAGAACTATTCTCCAATTGATATACGGTCAAAGGATATAACAGGTAGTTCTCAAGATAAGATATCCAAATCTATCAAAAGCCAAATGAAAAAATTCTGCAAATCACTAATAATTAGGGAAATGAAAATTAAAGCAAATCTGATTTTATACCTCCAATCCATCAAATAAGCAAAATTAACAAAAAAGAAAAATGATAAATGTTGTTGAGTTTGAGGGAAAACAGACACTGTTGGTGGAGCTGTGGATTGGTGCAACCATTCTGGAAAGCAAAGTCTGCTGAAAAAGTTACCAAACTTATACATGCTGTTTAATCCCATGATACTGTTATAGTCCTATACCCCAAAAGAGGTCAAAAAAAGAAGAAAAGGACCCATATGGAGAAAAAATATTTATTCCAGTTCTTTTTTGTGATGGCAAAGTACTGGAAACTAAGAGTCTGTCCATCAAGTAGGGAATAACTGAACAAATGAACGTAATGAAATACTACTGTACTGTGAGCAAAGGGATGATTTCAAAGAAACCTGAGAAGACTTGTATGAACTGTTGCAGAATAAGGTGAGAAGAACCAGAGAACTATTTACACAATTATAACAACAATATAAAAAGGAGCAATTCTGAAAGATTTAAGATCTCTGGTCAATTCAATGATCAGCTACGATTCCAGATAACTGATAATGAAGAATGTTACCTACCTCTTGACAGAGAAGTGATATGCTCAATTTACAGAATGAGGAATACGTTTTTAGATATCGACAATGTGGGTATATGTTTTGCTTGATAATGCATATTTGTTACAAAGAGGAGGAGAGTTAGGAGGGATAGAAAATTAATACTTGAAAATTGAAAAAAAATTAAATGACTAGTCAAGATGGGGGAGTGGGAGAAGCACATCTTTCAGAAGATATTCTCCTTGAAAGACTTTAGGCACTAGGTGGCACAGTGGATAGAGTGTTGGGTCTAGAGTCAGGAAGATCTGAGTTCAAATGTGAATTCAGACACTTACTAGCTATTTGACCCTGGGAACCAGCTGGTAGTGTTGTTGTGAGGATCAAATGAAATGATACTTGTAAAGTGCTTAACACAGTGTATGGCACATAGTCTGTGCCATAGAAATGCTTATTCATTTCCTTCCTCCCATCCCCTACCCCTCTAATACATCAGCAAAAAGGAAATAAACATAGAGAAGGGTCTGGATAGCTATTAGATTCAAACTTTTCTACCACATCTGGATTTTAAGAGTCCTGTCATAAAACAGACTGAAATAAGGGTGTAAAATAAAGGTGAAATAAGCGTCATTTATATTAAGCAGGCTTTAATAGCTAGTTATCTTCTTGGGCTAGAGAGTGTATAATCTGTGAAAAGGGAGAGTGGGAGAATACTAAGGTATGACTTAACTTGCATCAATGTCACAGGACAAGGATAACTTTAGAATATTTAAGCTAAACTGGCTTCTAAGCAAGTAAGAATAAATGTTTTCAACATGCAGCAGTGAAGGCCCAGCTGAGATTAGATAATATGAGTCTAAAGTGAGCTCAGTTGTTAAGGGTTGGCTTCTTCTAGCAGTATTCAGAACAACTGGAGAAGGTAGGGTGATTCATTGTAGAGGATTGGTGGGGTGTAAATGGCAGCAGGACTCCCACCCCAGTAAGAAAAGAAAGAAGAAAATATTGAAAATATTTTAAAAATTGGAAAATGAAAAAATATTAATACTGTATGTTTCTGGTGCAAGTCTGCCAGAAACACTTTAATGTAACATTATTCTATTAACAAGAATTTCTAGTCTAGAGAAATGTCCAAAGTGGCATGGTTCCTCCCCTCCCCCCACCCCATGTCTTTCATGACTCTATTCCAAGATTCTATTCCAACTCTATGGGGTGTTCAAGGAGGACTAGCACCTGTGAAGTGAGGGCTTACTAAGTCCTTTCCAGGGCTGCTTATCCACCTTTGGTGTCTACCTGGTATTCAAGTTTCACCCATGCCTCCAAGAAGCTGTAGCATGCACAGTACCCACACCCTAGTAAATCACGTCAGTAGATGGGCTATACCAAGTTGAGGGTAACAGATGGGCTGTTGGGGAGCTAGGGGGTGTCTCCCCCAAGCATGTGAACTCTTTCCCAGCAGAAAAAGCAGATAAGAACCATTTGTTCTACTGGTCATGAAGACAGATGAAGTTGGCTCTTTGGAATGCTTAGAGGTTGATCTGACATCAAAGATTCCAAGGTCATCCATTGCATCCCAGGACATCACCAGACATCTTGACTTTTGTCCTGCTATTGGACTTTGATGATTCTGGAAGAGAGAACAAGGCTGATGACTATGCAACTCTGCTTCCTTTAAATCCAATGTACTGTTGAGTCAAGATATCACCTGTGATGTCATTGGTCCTTTTCAAAAACAAAGGACAAACAATATTCCAAGATGATGTGAGGTAACCTGTATGGGAAGCTTGAATAAAAAAAAAAAGATAATATGTTAAAATACAGTTTGGGGTTAACATTCCAAAATTGTCATTAATCAGTTCTTTCCTCATTCCTTCTTTCTTCTCTCCCATGTCCATTTTCATACCTTATACTCACTTTTCAACTCTCTGGAAGCTTCTGATCTCATCATTCAACTGGTGAGGCTTTCTCCAAGATATTAATAATAATTTCTTAGGGGCCAAGTGTAGCACCAAACGCATTGACATACCCAGGATGGCTGCTAGCACAGGTTCTTAGGTCTGCTTTACTAGGAAAGATAGCTATTTAAGGGGTCAACAATCTTTTTAAATTACATTCACTAGTTCAGGAGAAAAGTTGGCAACCTGAAATTCAGAGAAAATATAAGCAGAGAAATAAAGACCAACAGACAGGGCTTCTAACTGAGAAATTAACACAGATCAACAGAGAGATCCAATTGTCTGATCAAGGCAATACATACACAGTTACCAGAGAGAGAAGCACCAACATCTGGGTTTTTCAAAGCTGGGGGGCTCCTTAATGGCTACCCAGAATCTCATCTGGTCAGATCACAAGAACACTCTTCCAATGAGTGAGCCCTAAAGCAAAATGCAAACCTCAGAGTTTATATACATTTCTTCAGGTCAGAGGGCATCACAACTCTCATGACCCACTGCCTAATTAAAAAGTAACAAAAGGTGGGCCTTCCTGAAAAACAAGCCTCCCCTAATCAAGCTTCTGTTATTGGGCTCCATGTGAGGCCAATTAATAGGAGGGAAAGATCTTCAACTCCCATTAACATTACACCAAGTTCGATGGTGTATCTAAGGTAGATAAGGTATGGCTTAAGCCCATACTAAGGTATGGGCTTATTGACCCCCACCCCCCGAAGCATCTGTCTCTTGAGTATTCCGTCCTCCTAGACATCCTCCCCTTCCTGGATTTTTATGACCTCTCTCCAGACTCTCTTCCTACTGGGGTGGCCACTCCTTATCTCACCCTAATGCATGAGTGTGCCCCTGGAGCTCTGTCCTGGGTCCTGCCCTTTTTTGTGCCACATTGTAGTCAGTGCAAAAATTGGTCTTTCTACTGACCAATCAATTTCCCTTCTCACCTAGATATGCTGGACTATAGAAGTGTAAGGCTGCCTATGCCCACGTCTAATTTGTAACTTTTTCTTTGTGACAAGAGAGAATTCTGTGGAGAGGGCGATATCAGGAAGTCACAAAGATGTAAAAAGATGAGCATTAATAATTTTTTTGCTTTTTGGAGGGCAATTGGGGTTAAGTGACTTGCCCAAGGTCACATGGCTAGTTTCTGTGTTAAGTGTCTGAGGCTGGATTTGAACTCAGGTCCTCCTGATTCTAGGGCTGGTGCTCTATTCACTGTGCTACCTAGCTGCCCTGCATTAATAAATTTTTAAAAATAAAATGAAAGAAATACTTGGCCAAAATGAAGAGTTGTTCTCCTTGGGGAAGTGACTAAGCCTTTATACAGTATCCATCACATGCCGGGCGCAAGTGCTTTACAAATATTTTATCTGCTTTGATCCTCACGATCCTGTGACACAGGTGCTATCATCATCCCTATTTTACAGTTGAGAAAGCTAAGTCAGGAGCAGCTAGGCGGCACAGTGAATAGAGCACTGTCCCTGGCGTGATGAGGACCCGAATTCAAATCTGACCTCAGACACTTAACACTTACTAGCCATGTGACCTTGGGCAAGTCACTTAACCCAATTGCCCTGCCCTCCCCACTTCAAAGAGAGAGAGAGAGAGAGAGAGAGAGAGAGAAAGCTAAGTCAACCAGATTAAATTACTTAGGGTAACAAGTGACTAAGTACCTGAAGCCATATTTGAATTTGGGACTTCCTGACTCCTCTAAGAAAGATGTTGAGCAGATTCCTCTTTTGTGGTTTTCTCCTCTAGAGTTTAAATAGGATAAATAATAATTCAGTTGTTTCCCCTTTCTGTGTGTGGGATTCTAGGCGCATAAATTGGAAATAACAGTCACTAAGAAACATAGTCTCCATCCCATCACGATCATAGAGATCCTTGTTCCTCTGGGGAAAATCTCAAAAAGAGACCTATCAGCTCAGCTCTTACATTGTGAAATAGGGCTGTTTATTCTGCTTGCCCTTTTTCCATTATCTGTAGCCTATACCACTGGGAGGGACCTTCGAGTTCACTTAGAGCTGTGAGTTTAAAACTGTCTTTAAAGGAAAATGAGGCCCAGAGAGGTTACTTGGTCAGTTTCATACAGTAAGCAAATAATAATAACTAGTACTTATACTGTACTTTAAGGTTGGCAAAGTGCTTTGATGCATTCTCATTTGATAATCACAACTCTTGTGTCTGAATACGGATTCAAACACAGGTTCTCTGATCTCAAATCCAGCATTCTTTCCATGGCACCAGGTTTAGTCTGTCCTTTCCCTCATATGCTCAGACATTAAGTGGATAAACGGGGGACTACCACAACTCTAAGCTCTTATGTACAAGGGGCAGCCCTAAATATCTTCTGCTCTGTCATCAAATCAGTCATAGAACAGGATTCTCTGGGTCCTAGGTTCCTGAATTATAAACTTAGGATGTTGGACAAGATAGCCTCCCTAAGCTAGTCGTTTTGTTTCATCTGTAAAATGGGAGTAATATATTTGCAGCAGAATTAGAATCTCAAAGCTAGATCTAATTTGGCCTCTACTTGATGTAAGAACTCCCTCAATCACATTTCCAAGTATTTGCCTAGCTTCAGCAATGGGGTTGTAGTGCTTTAAGCCATTCACTGTTATTCAGTCTTTTTAGTCATATGTGATTCTTCATGGCCCGACTTGGGGTTTTCTTGGTGAAGATATTGGAGTGATTTGCCATTCCTTCTCCAGCTCATTTTACAGATGAGGAAACTGAGACAAACAGGGTGAAGTGACTTGCCCAAGGTCACACAGCTAGTAAATGCCTGAGGACAGATTTGAACTCAGGCAAATGAGTTTCTTCCTCTAGGCCTGGCACTCTATTCACTGCACCACCTAGCTGCCCTTTAAAACCATAGTACACTATAAAAACAGGAGTTGCTTGTGGAAGGAAGAGGAATGGTCCTTCCTCCCTCATATCTTTTGCTGCACTAATTTGTCCTCTATTCAGTTACCAAAGTGATTTTAAAGAGAAGTTTTGGCCATATCACCCTTCTACACAAACTCTATTACCTTAAAGTCCTCTATGTGGCATTAAAAAAAATTGTCTTTTTTTTTTTTTACATCAGTAGAATTTATCTATATGCCTTCCCCTCCACTCCTGAAGAGCCATCCCATATAACAAATAATGTTTTTAAAGAAAAGGAAAACTAAAACTAATTAATCCATTAAAAAGCCTAAAATTTGGGGAATATTTTTGTGCAACCATATTCATGGTTTCCCTTTCCCCTAATCTATAGGTGAGGCATGGGTTTCTTCTTATATCTCTTTTTTTGGAGATGTGCTTGCAATTTGTAGTTTTATAACATTCACTTTTGGTTTTTGGTTTTTGTTTTGTGTTATTTGTAGTTTTATAATGTTCACTTTTTAATTTTTGTTTTGTGTGTATGTGTGGGTCTTTCTGATTACATTGTTAAAGTCATTGTGTATATTGTTTATTTGTCTCTGCTTACTTCACTCTGCATCAGTTCATGTACATCTTCCCATGCTTCTCTGTATTCATCACATTCACCATTTCTTACACCACAGTAATAATCCACAATTTGTTTAGCCTTTCCCAATTGAAGAGTATCTGCTCCCCCTTACCCCCCAATTCTTTGCTATTATGAAAAGTGCTGCTAGGAAACGTCTTATTGTATATGGGGACTTTCTTTTTACCAATTGTCTCTTTGTGGCATGAGCCCAATGACTTGAATCTTTGATCAGAGAGTACAGACATTATAGCCACTTTATTTGCATAATTCCAAAATGGTTGTACAGATTCATATCTCTACTAGCAATACACCAGTGTACCTTCTCCTATAATCCTTACAACACCTACCATTTTCATCTTTGTCAATTTTCAAGGTTTGAGGTGAAATTCAGAGTTTTAAATAATTGACATTTCTCTTATTAGTGATTTAGAACATTCTTTCATATAGTTAACATCTTGCTATTCTTTTAAGAACTGTTTATTCATAACCTTTGATCAATTTTTGTATTGAAGAATGGCTTTTGTTTCTGATAATTCTTTTTTATTCTATTGGGTTTGCTGTGATTTCATATTTTAGTTGATATTTAAATTTTTTTATTTTCTACCTTCTCTTAAAAATTAGATAGGCTGGGGTGGCTAGGTGATGCAGTGAATAGAGGAGCCCTGGCCCTGAAGTCAGGAGGACCTGAGTTCAAATCTGGCCTCAGACACTTGACATACTTATTAGGCACATGACCTTGGGCAAGTCACTTGACCCCAATTGCCCTGCCTTCCTCCCTCCAAAAAAAAAAAAATTAGGCTAACAGTTTATCAATTTTATTAGTCTTTTCAAAGAACTAGCTTTTAATTTAATTTAGAAGCCTAATTTTTAAAAAATGTATATTCAGGCCATTAATCCTTTCCTTTTCTATTTTGTTAGCATGTGTTTTTAGGAATATAATCTCCCCTGAAGACAGCTTTAACATCATCCCAGCAATTTTTAGTATCTTGTGTTATCATTATAATTTTTTCCATATAATGATTTGCTATGCTTTCTTTTTTTAATTTGTCTTTACTAATTTGTTTGTTTACTTTTAGTTTGCAAGATTCAGTTCCACAATCCCTTGAATTTCAAGTTTTCTTCTCCTCCCTCCCCCACCCCCCATGGTAGCATGCAATCAAGTATAGGATCTGTAAATACTCTTTTTTTTTTTAAGCAATAGGGGTTAAGTAACTTGCTCAAGGTTACACGGCTAGTTGTTATTTATGTGTGGGTGCTAATTTTCTGAGGCTGGAACCAATCCCAGGTCCTCATGACTCCAGGGCTGGCACTTTTACTCACTGCGCCACCTAGCCACCCCAAGTTTTTTTTTTTTTGTTTGTTTGTTTTGTTTTGCTTTTTGGAGGGCAATTGGGGTTAAGTGACTTGTCCAAGATCACATGGCTAGTTTTTGTGTTAAGTGTCTGAGACTGAATTTGAACTCAGGACCTCCTGACTCCAGGGCCAGTGCTTTATTCACTGTGCCACCTAGCCACCCCTGCAAATACTTTCACATTAGATGTTAGTCAGGTTGTGAAGAAATATTGTAACAGATGGAATGAACAATGGGAAAGAGGAAATAAAACCAAACAAGAAAAAGAATGAAAGCAGGTAATTTACTTCAATCCTCATTCAAACTCAGTTCTCTCTAGTTCTTTCTCTGAATGTAGACATCTCTCTCCATCATGAGTCTTTTGGGGTTGTCTTACAACCCTGCATTGCTGAGAAGAATCCAGTCTATCAAAGTTGGTTGTCACACTTATGTTGTATCTGTAAATTTCTCCTGGTTCTGCTCTTCTCACTCAGCATCAGTTTGTATAAGTCTCTCCACATAAATATGAAGTCTGTCTGCTCCTTATTTCTTATAACACAATAGTATTCCATTACATTCATATACTACAACTTGTTTAGCCATTCCCCAATTGATGGTCATTCCCTTAATTTCCAATTCTTTGCCACCACAAAAAGAGCTGCTATACAGATTGGAGGAGGGGATATCCTGTGGGACTGCTATTCTGGGGTGGTGGGTAGGGGAAAAACGGGGAAAAAATTGTAACTCAAAATCTGGCAGAAATGAATGATGTAAACCAGAAGTTAATAAAGCATTTGGAAAAAAAAAAGAAAAGTAGGATTTTAGCCAGAAGAGATACAGTTCCTACTAAAGTCTGAATACTTTGAGGTACTATAAAGAACCATGCAAATTTACTGTTCAAACCTGACTACCAGCTTATGGTTACATTTTTATTTCCATTACTCTTAACAATGAAATATTGCTTCAGACTTGCAGCTGGGCACAACATTTGCCCCAGTTTCTTTGAGTAGAGTCAAAATTGAAAGACATAGGCAAAGATGAAGGAATGAGGGGGAGAGAAATGTTCCTAAGGATACTGACAGGGCATGTTGCTTGTTGTACACTGGAAGTGAACCTGCTTGGGGCAGTTTAATCAGAGAAATAAAACCATTGCAACTTACTCACATTGTCATAATTTTCACTCCCAAATAACTGCATTCATGAAGCATTTAACTTCTACAAGCAACTGTAGGACAATTCAAGTAATCAGACAAAGTATAAGAAAATAACTTTTATTAAAGTTCTTAAATCATCAGTTAAATTTGGGAAAGTTTTTCCAGAGTTCAAATAGCCCAAGATATTTTACTAGCATCACACTGGTGCCAAGTACATTGGCATATTACATGAATTGCAGCTCTAGATAAATTATTTTAGTAGAATAAATTATTAAATATGTTTTCCCATTTTAAATAACATTTAAATCAAGAGAAAGAAAGTTGAGATGTGAAGGTTAAGAGGCAGATTTAAATTACCCTATCACAAACAGCTGAATTTTTTTTTTTTTTTTTGCTTTTTGGAGGGGGGAAGGCAGGGCAATTGGAGTTAAGTGACTTGCCCGAGGTCAAGGTAAGGGTTAAGTGTCTGAGGTCATCTTTGAACTCAGCTCCTCCTGACTCCAGGGCCGGTGCTCTATTCACTGAGCCACCTGGTGGCCCCCAAACAGCTGAATTAAAAAAAAAAAATCCTGTAGGTAGAGGAAGAATGCTTAGAGGCAAGAAAAAATACTTCAAATGACCATAAATGTAATAACACAAGAAATAGAGGGGACTCAGCATGCTTACACGAAGACCAGAAAACCATCCTTTTCTTATAGGCACTTTCTACTAGAGTATGTTGTTATTATTGTTCAGTTGTGTCCAACTCTTCCTGACTCTGTGGAGTATAGCCCACCAATATTGTCATGGGGTTTTTCTTGGTAATGTGACTTATACAAAGTCCAAGAGACATAATTTCTGGGTAATCATTTTAGTAATTATTGCTAGTGGATAATTAATAAAAAGAATTGGTCATTTGTCCATCTCTCAGGAACAAACAAAAAAAGAGCTGCTGTAAATATTTTTGTACATGTGGGTCTTCAATTTGCTCTACTTTCTATGATTTGTTCTTTGACTTGTTCATTACTTAGTATTTAATTGCTAAGTCTCCATTTGTGTCTTTTGTTTATACTCCTTGATTACTGTTTTTATTATGTTATGATCTATAAAGGAAGTGCTTTAAAATTTCTTCCTTTTTACATTTATTTGTAATATTTGTGTCCTAAAACACAGTTTTTGTCAAAGTCCCATGCCATGCCAAGAAATATATTCTCTAGTCATTCATTCAGTAGAGGCCGTAAGACTTTTAACTCTGGTTTGCTCAGTGATTTGTTCAAGTCTCTATTTCTTTTTTATTTATATTTGTGAGATTTATCCAGAAGTAAGAAGGGGACATTAAAATATTCTGCCACTATTATATTAATATATATTATTTTAGTTTAGTTAATGCTTCCTTCATGGAGCTGGATCCTATTTTGGAACCTATAAGTTTAATATTTATATTGGTTATTGTTCCTTTCAGCATAAGGTAATTATCTTTTTTATATCTTGTTAATTTTTTATTTTTTGTCTGAAAGTGTTTGCAACTCTTGCTTTTTTGGATTCACCTGATAAATAATAAATTTTATTCCAGTCCCTCATTTTTATTCTATGTATATGTATTTTTAATGTATTTTTCATAAGCAGCGGATTGTGGGGTTGTTTTCATATTCACTCCATCACTTTCTAATTTTATTGGAATGTTTAATCCATTCACATTAAGGTTACAAGTTATGTTTATATTTCCCTTATTTTCTGTTCCCCCTCCCAAATTAGAACACTCTTCCCCTCTTCTATAAAGATAGTACTTTTATCTCCTGTTGTTTTAATTTAATTTATGTTAAGGCAACCCTGTTCCCACAGGCTCTCTTTTCCCTTTTCCTTTTTCTCTCTTCTCCTTTACTTCCTGCCTGTTTTTAACACCTTTCCCTAGTTTTGGAGTTTTCCTTAACCTAGTCCCTCCCTCCCCCTTTTTACCTATTTATCTAGATCTTCCCTTCTTTTTGTTTCCTCTCAGTTAAGTAAGTAATCAAGTAAAATCTCCCCTTTCTCCCCGGTAGTGTTTTGTTAGGTTTTTTTTCTAATTTCATTTTCTGTGCCTTTTCTAAAAAAAGGATTTTTTCCCCTCATTTATTATTTCTCTTCCCTTTCCGTAGAAAAAGGCTATTCTAGACTTTTATTCTTTTATTCATGACCCTTACACTTATTTATTCCTCCTTTGTTATCTTTATTTCTCATGGAAATAGCAGTGTATAAATGCAAAGGAAAAAGATTCTCTCTGCCCCTTGAGAGAACAAAACACTCTAAGGTACATATTTTGAGTTGCCTCTTCTAAACAAGTTCTATTTTATTTCCTTATACATCTTGCTGCCAAACCCCTTTTTCTGTTGTATTTCACTCTCAGAGATCCCAGTTCCTGCAGGTGATAAGAGGAGGATATAGAAGCACCGTCCCATGGTAGGGATTTTCCTGATTGTGTAGTTCATTACTCTTTGCTCTCCCTGTCATTGTTCCTCTTCCCCTTTTTGCTATAAAGTTTCTCTGGATCCATGTTCACCCATTCTTCTGGGTGTCCACTGCCTCCAGGAGCCAATTCCTCCTCCTGAGGAAGGATAAGTGGCTCCTCTAAACACTAAAGCCCTGCAGGTTATATACACTGAAAAGTTCTCATCATTATGGAATATTTTTCAATGGGAAAATTGTTCAGTGGGTCTGACTTCCACTAAAAAGTGAGATTATTTCCTTTCCCCATCTCAATCTCTCCTTTTGTCTCCTCACCCATTCTCTTGTAGGCCTTCTTCCTGAAAAACCAGAGAAGTTATTTTTCCTCCATTGTTCACCTTTGACTTGATTAGGGTATATCACATTTTCCTATCTAAGTTCTTCTCTTCTCCCTCCTTTTTTGTCCATCTTCTTAGTTTGTAATTTAGTACCACAAAAAATAATTCACCTGTAAGCAGGGTGTTGGTTAGTCCATGTTTCAGGTTTTTTCCTCTATCACTTCTACTTTCTCCCTTGTCCCTTTGTATACTTTTATTTTTTGCTTTTTGGAGGGGCATTGGGGTTAAGTGACTCGCCCAAGGTCACACAGCTAGTAAGTGTTAAGTGTCTGAGGCCGAATTTGAACTCAGGTCCTACTAACTCCAGGGCTGGGGGCTCTATTCACTGTGCTACTTAGCTGCCCCTCTTTGTATACTTTTAGAAAGAAATATTTTGTTATTCTGTTGTGGTGGTGGTTAAACTCATATGTATCTTTGTCTTTTAAGTACTCCTTTTTCTGGAATAATTCTTTTCATTAACTGTGCTTTTTTTGGTTACTGTATATTTACTTTTCTTGTAATTGTTGCCTGGACATTCTGCAAAGCAAATAATCTGCTATGGTTTTCTTTTTTGGAATGTTTCAAATACTTTGTTGTTGTTGCTACTGACTGTCCCTCTTTTGTCATTCATGGTTAATCTCATATTTGCAAGGTATGTCAGGCTGAATCTGGACCTCATATTGCTCTTTATTTCCTCCTGTAATTTTCTGGTAGGTGCAGACATTTGTTATTCAAATTTCCTTTCCTCTCTGCTTGATCTTTTTCTTGATCACTTAACAGAATTTATCACTGGAACTAATAAAGTACTATATGTCGTGTAGTTTACAGCATAGATTTTTTTTTTCCTGGAGGTGATATGTGGGGTTTTTGAATTGGTATTTTGTCTGGTATGTTCAGAAATTCTGGGCAGTTCTCTTGTATTATGGTGTTCTAGGACACATGTAATCCTTAAATTGTCATTAAGCAGTCTGCTTTCTGAAATCAATGTCTTGCCTGTCTAATGATTCGTGTTTGTTGTTGTTTTTTAACCTTGCTTCTTGCTTTTCTTCCTTCTGACTGTTCTTAACTTCCAAGTATTTGCATTCCCAATCACTTATTCTCTTTTGTTTCTTTGGTGATGTTTGTTGCTGTGAATTCAAGTTGAATTCTGTTGCAAGCTCATGAAATCAGTTTATTCATTCCTGGAGATATTTTGGCAGGAGAGTGAAGGGTTGCTGAGGGATCATGTTAGAAACTAGCTGTCTACTGTTGGTTCATAGGATAATGATCATAGGATCATTAAGTTTCTTAGTGTCTTAGACCAGAGGCAACAAAACATGGTCATAACACTCCCCACGTGCTCAGACTTAATTAAAATGTAATTGGGAAATATTTAACAACAACAAAAAAAAAACCCCTAAACAACAGAACATTAATATGTAGTTTTCTAAGTCAATATGTGGCCTACAGGGATTCTTATGAGTGGTTTGGTGGTCCCCATTTCTATTTGAGTTTGACACCACTGAGATCCTTGAGGCTGTGAGATTGTTTTTTCTCTGCTGGATAATTCCTACTTTGGAAGTTTAAGAGGTTGTTATCTGAGAAAATGTCTCGTGCTTCATTTTGTTGGTCATATAACCCAGAATTCTATTACTCATTTAAAGTTAATCACAACCTGGTCCTTTCCAGTTTTCTTACATTTTACTCTCCTAAACACAACCTATATTTCTGCCACACTGACTTTCTGGCAGTTTCTCAAGTAAAACATTTATTTCCCATATTTCTGCCTTTGTGCTGGCTATCCACTATGCCTTGAATGCTTTGGCCCCTCACTTCCAACTGTTGCAATTCCCTGACCCCCTTTAAGGCCTGGCTCAACTCTAACCTGCAGGAAACCTTCTCTGGTCCTGCCCACTCTGTCCCAGTTACTACTGACTTCTCTGGGATTATCTTTCATGTATTCTGCAATATATCTCAAGATGGCTTTTTTTAAACCTCTCTTTCTTGTTAGAATGTGCCCTCCTTGAGAGCAGGAGCAGTGTTTCTTTGTATTCCTAACACAACACAGTGACTGGAATAGTAAGAACTTAATAAATGCATAAAGGCTAGAAAATACTGTGAAATATCTATAAAGACAGAGAGGTGAACACAGTAAATAGATACTAGATGTAAAGAAAGTTGTTTACTAAAAGAATACCAGGACTGATAGATCTGGATTAGTGGGAGTGGAGGTGGGTGGAGTGAAGTGACATGAAAACTAGGCCAAATTTAGATTTAATTGAACTTGTGGGCATTACAGGTTTTTGACCATGGGAATGATGTTAATACTCAGAGGAATGTTAAATTATGCAGAAGCAATTGGTCACAAGAACCTTCTAAAACACTTAGGGAATAGTCCACAACATTCGGGCACTGGGGATGGAAACAAGAGGAAAAAAAGAGAGCTCTGCCTATGAGAAGAACGGGTGGTTCTCAGGCCTAAGAGGCAGTCTTCCTCAGGCCTGCTCTATCAAACAGAAGAATAAAGCAAACAGAATCTTTACATTCTTTGATTTCAAGTTACTCCATCTTACTATTAGGGAGTGATATGTAACAGACACAAAACCAAAAATATGCCATCTTGTGAATTTTAATTTAAAGAATAAATTTATTTCAAGAAATGTATTACTCAGGTAAAGATATAATGTGATTCAAGAACTTTAAATGGTAGCCTTCTATCAAGAAATATTTTCTTTTAAGACAGCAACATTCTAACCTATAAATATATAAGTAGTGCCAAAGGTAAAATAGTTTTCATATTTAGTGTAGCAAGAAATCAAAGTCAAATTACATTTAAATAAAAAATAAACAGGACTCAATGGAAAAGAAAATGCATCTGTGATGCTATTAATGCATCATGTGTAATTTTTTTTTTCATCATGTGTAATCTTAACTAAATGTCAATTATTCTAAAACAGTAATACAAAAAAATTTCTGGTTTCAATCTTTGTGAGGAATAACTGAATTTTAGGGTAACAATTAAAGGTTATCTACCCATTAACATTCAGGAAATATGTGAGAATAAATAGGAAATTTTCAAAATAGAAATCATACGCACCTATATTTAATACATAATTGTACCTTAAGTCAAATTCTATGTGTGTGAAAAAGACTGCAAAAACTTCTGTTAATCCATTTATTTAAACCAGAAGGTAATTATGAAAACATTTCACAACTGATTTATTTTTTGCACAAGGAAACAGATGAGTCAGGCATGCAACTTAAGCATGTGGTATGTGCCTTGTACCTAAGCTGTTTGGTCCTGGAAGTTACAGAGTAGCGGGGAATAAGCTGCAGTTCACCAATTGTTTTGGCCATACTTTCCTTGGGGCCTGTTCACTAGCTATGTCCTTCTGTACTCAGGAAGTGACAGAGAGAGCTCCTATACTAGGAAAAGGAAGGTACACAGCTATATGTATTCACTCTCCAAAGGATGATGATGAATGGGTATTGGTCACTGACAACTAGGTTTTTGCAAATTCTGGTATCTTATCATCCCAGGACTAAGGCCCTGCCTTTCCCACTGGCCTATTCCCCACTACTCTCTAACTTCTAGGATCCTCAAACAGCTTGGGTATAAAGCATATATCCCATCTTGTGCTTAGATTGCACACCTGACTCTTGTTTTGACTGTGCAAAAAAACTAAGTGAGTTGTGAAATATTTTTATCAGTATTTTCATGATGGGACCCTCCACTGGTCCTCATCTAGCTCTCTCTGGGCTGTGTTGCTGAATACCTAGAAAAGCGGGTACATAAACACAGAGTGGGCCACAAAGATTTTTCATTAAAAACTGTAATAAAATATTTTTATGGGATATGAAAGAAAAATACCTGTGCCCTTGAACAAAACACTTTAGCAATGTGGAAATAAATGAAAAATCCTCCAGAACTCTGAACAATGAGTATTTGAGCTAAAATTACACCACTTTTGTTATTCTTGTTTTTCAAATGGCCAAGGGCTGTGTTTGGTTCAAACTCTGATCAATCTTGAAAAACTAGACAAGCTGTTCTGTTGAGATCATTTATTGATGCTACTGCAGAACACAGCAAAGGGCATTGGTACAAGTCACACTTTTATTCAACAGTTTCCCCACAACACATCTTCTGCCAGGGAGGCATGTATCTGTCACGCTGCTCCTGCTGAGTCCACTTCACATCTGTAACTCTAATTGGTTTTGGATTCCATTGCTTCTTCTGCTTCCCTTCTCAAACGAGCTTTCTTTTCTAAGTTCAGGCTGGTCAGGGTCTCGTGTCTTTTGGCAGCCTACGGGGAAACAAAAGAGAAGGCCTCAACCACGAACTCCACACCAGTGAGCAATTCTACCAAGACACTTCACCCAAGACATCGTCCTTCATATTTTTCTACTTTCTCCAAACAGGTCCTAAAGCCAGTGGCTAATCCACCCAGGCATAAGAGCAGTCCCACTGTCCCTCTTCCTCTGAATCCTGAGTCATTTCTTCTCTCTTCTCCAATTATATTTCTTTGCTCTTTGTCTTTCTCTCCTCAGCTTCATTCTTTTTATAGACAGAAGTTTCTTAACTGACAAATTAACAGATAATTCCCAGGTTCCCCCTATGCCTGCTTCCCACTTCCCCACTTTCCTCTTTGATACCTAGGTCCCAGCCTACATCTTGCCTGCTATCAGACTTGTTCACTAAAATATTGATGGTGGTGTCTTCTGTTACTACATATTCTCCCGGGGTCAGCAGCAAAGAGATACAGAAAATGGAGACCTTCCACTTACTGACCATCACATCTCACTATATGGGGCTATGAAGCTTTTGTATGGCTTACAACAGTACCAGTCTATAGCAGTCTGCTGCTTTCTTCCATAGACCAGCACAGAGGGAGGGTCTCTTTATTTCACACACTCTCTCCCCACCCAACATGCACAGAACTCAGAAACCTACACACAAATATAGAAAACACACGAAGCACTCAAAATCGTTTCCTTTGAAAGAAACTAATGGGACAACAACCTGACATTTTAATGAAGCCCTACCTCTCCAACAGGTTCCTACAAAACCCTTCCCAAACCCATAGTGCTCCCTGTGACCCGAATTTCTCCTAAAAGGCAAACAGACTTTTCATCTTCTGCATTTTCTGTGGGATAAAAAAGAGTCCCAGCCAATCGGTCACCTTGTAGACTGTTCAAGTCACCAAAATGCAATCAGAAGTCACCACCCGATCTCTTAACAAGCCACTAGTGGGTGCTGGGGAAGTGCTAATCCGATTCCCCAAACAAATAACTGAAGCCCCGTGAGCTCATCAAATTAATTGGGTGAACCGCCTGATCAGTCCCCTTGAAACCTATCATTTTAAAATCTGCTCCCTTGAATGACATTGCCTACTGTTTCTTAGAATACACTCCCCTAATTTTTCAAAGGGAAACAGTTCTATTTCTTGTTCTTTCCCTGCTCTACTCACATAAATTGTTGTTGTATGTGTAATTCAGCTTCAATGGTATGCCCAGATTACCTAAAATGGAAGCTCCCCTGTGGAAGATGCCAGGAACCTGCTTCTGGGAGAAGACAATCTTATGCTGTGGGTGGGAACCGCCCCATTCCACTGGCTGTATAGCCTGGACAAGCTGAATTTTTAAAACTGTCAAACTGGGGCAGCCACTTATTCTCTTTGCTGTGGTGTCCATGGATGAAGATCTTGTTCACCCATAAGTACAGGCATGATGCACAAAGCTGACTGGAGGGAAGGGCCACCTCTGGTCATCTCACCCCCCACCCATTAGATCTTGTGGTCCTAAGAAAAAGGTCTGGTGTCTTGGTCTGTTTAGTTTGTCCTTCCCAGATCCTCTTAAGAACTTAGATCTTAGCAACCCAGGAGGTTGAGCTATGACAACCTGGGAGCTAGGATTTCAGGGCAAATGTTGATGCCTGCCCAGCAAGGAAACCTGGGAAGCCAGGGTGCTGAGGTGCGAACCCAGGAGGGCTTTAGACTTGGAACCTAGTTGAACAACACTATACAGGAACTGTATTAAGTTGTGAAACTAATCCTCCCCACCCCAAACCCAGGGGATAGGGAGGGATTATACCCTCTGGCCTTTGAGGGGAAATGTTTGTTCTTTCTATACTTCTGAAATAAATATTTCTTTGTTAAAGTTGATATGACATAAATGGAACTAGGATGCTTAGTCCTCTAAAATCGAGGAAACACAATTAGTGGGAGCCTGAGTCAAAGGCAAAATCTAGATCCTCCTCAACCCTCTTAAAGGTACCAGAGAGGCATAGGGGAGGGTAAAATGAAAAATAACTGCCCCTCAGACAATAGAGGCCAATCACTGATACATTTAGAAACACATACAAGGTCTAGCTTCCTTAAAGTTGGAGGAGTTTATCGATGAACTATTTGCAGGGTTGTAATGTTAAGGGAATATGAAGGTCTTTCCTGCCCCTTAATAGACCCATGTATCACATACAGCTCAGTGTGGGAGAAGTTTACCCAACAGAGCACAAGCAGAGAGAGAGAGAGTGAGTGAGAGCAGGTAGATGAGAGAGAAGCATCTTGAGTGGGCAGAGGGAGGAATTTGCCTAGGGGAACCTGATTGTGGGGAGGTCTAACAGCAGCTCTCTCTGAATTAGTGATAAGTACCTTGTTAAATCTTACCTATTAGCATCCTAATGATGTTCCAAATAAATATTTTGGTTTTGCCTTTGAGGAAGAGAATTTATTATATTTTGCAAATATATCCTGGAAATACACATGCATATTCATAGTGGCTGTTATGGGTATTGCACTAGCGTTACAAGGGTGATGAATTTTTTGGACCTAATACTCAAAGACCACCTACTAAGTTACAGCAAGGTTATATTTGTTGGTGGAAAGAATACCCATATTAGTGAAATAACAGAAAGCTAAATATTTAAGAATCATTATAACTAAAGATATAAAAGTTCTGGTTTCTAAAAATATTGCTGAGAGAAAATTACTCTGAAAGGCTCAAAGCAATGATGACAGAACTGTGGGGACAAAAGGGGCCACTTAGGGACTGTAAAATGTTTGCAGTCCTTTTGAAAAGCAATTTAGCAATTTGTTTTAAGGACCACAAAACTGTTAATGACTTTTTATTTAGTAATTTTGGGAAAATGCCACAAGAAAACCAAAAATATGGGGAAGTGTTCCAAATCAAGATATTCACAGCAGTGCTAATTTATAATAGTGAACAACTGTAACTATCCCAAATAAAGCACATTTGGGGAAAGGCCATGTTCAATGAATACAACAGAACAACTTCAGACTTCTAAAAAAGGCAAGTATGTAGATTTTAGGGATACATGGAAGTATATATAGGAAGTGTTATAATAAAAAACAACACACTGATGACAACTCTGTAAAAGCCATTTATTTCTCCAGCTCGTTTTACAGATGAGAAAACTGAGGCAAACCCAGTTAAGTGACTTGCCTAAGGTAACCCTGCTAAGCGTCTGAGGCCAGATTTGAACTCAGGAAGAGGACTCTTTCTGAATCCAGGCCCAGCATTCTGTGCACTATGGGGCCACCTAGCTCCCTAGAAAAAACTCCATGCAAATAAATACCAATCAGGAAAGAACCTGGAGGTACTGAAATGGTTTAGAGTTTAAAGTTGATAAGGTTATTTTCTTTTCCTTAATGAAGTTAATCTGTTTAGAAAGTCAAACATTTTAAACAAGCTTGAAATTCTTGATAGAGATAATGAAAGTTGAGTCAACTGACACTTGCATTTGCTGTCATTTTTCAACTGTTCCATGTCATTCTTTCAACAATTCTTGCAAATGATAGAAAACTGGATCTATAAGGAAGAACCTTACAGAGTAGGCAGCTTCTGACTCCTTGTTCTATCCCAAAAAGAAGAGAACAGGGCAAACAGGAGACCTAACTGGTAGAGACCTAACATGTACCTTCACATATTGGAATTTGCAGCATTTACTGAAGCAATATTGGGATCTGTCATATTTTTAAAAAACCTCTTACAATACAACAAACATTCATTAAGCTCCTATTATGTACCAGGCAGTATGCAAAGTACTGGGAATACAAATAAGAAAAAGGAAAAAAAGATTCTTTAATCTTAAAGTAACACAAAATTTTACATGTGTTCATCAACTGAAAGCAACTACTTAAGGATTCTGAGTACCTCCTTTAAGTGATGAAATATTAATAGCAACTCTCCTTTAAAGCTTACAAAACACTTATCTTCTAACTACTATATTAGACCAAGTCGGAAAAGTAAAGCATCCAGCCAAAGAGAAAAGTGAATTGGACTATGCCAGTGAATTTCCCAAAATAATTTGGCCATGGGACAGTTTGGGAATTGAAATATATTAAACAAAGGTGCAAATGCTGATGTGGATGACATGAGGGAATAAAATATTGATAATAAAGGAAATTTTAGAGAAAAACAGCAATTAAGATAGTTCCTCAACGAAAAATTATATATACAATATAAATGTACACATGCATATATTAATTTAAATATATAATTTAAGTCAATATATTAGGACAGTTGCTCTCAAACTTTCTGGACTCAATACCCACCCCTTTACACTTTAAAAATTATTGAGGATCTTAAATAGCTTTTGTTTATGTAGGTTATATTTCTTGATATTTACTATTAAAAATTAGAACTCATAAATTTTAAAGAATATTTGTTAACTTTAAAATAATAAACTTCCCTGGAAAAATAACAATATTTTCCAAAACAAAAGAAATTTAGTGAGAAGAATGTTACTGTTTTACATATTTCTGCAAATCTCATTAGTGTCTGGCTTAATAGAAGATAGCTGGATTCTCCTATCTACTTCAGCATTCAACCTTTTGGGGTATATTTTTTTTATTGAAGTATATGAAGAAATTCCAGCCTCATACAGACAAGTAAATCGGGAAAAGAATATTTCACTAGGCAAATTACACCTAAGTATTATTATGAAAAGTTTTGAACCTTGGACCCCATGAAAAGGTCAGGGTCCATGGACCATTTTGATAACTGCTTTAAGAAGGGAAACTATAACCAGCAATTGTGTTATAGAAACCCTGTGAATGAACAAGGTTACATAGAACAGTTTGGGAAATTCTTAAATGAGATGCTATCTAAGATACCTATGGTACAAAATCCTAAGAGTAGACTAAGCTCATGGCTCTAAATTGCCAAAAGAACAGCTGCAGTTCTTTCTCAAGGTGAGCAGAAATGAGTCATAAAGAACAGTAAATTGAATAATTTTTTGTTAACTATAGTGCCACCTACTTCTTTGCATATGTCATACATATTCCTCCATCATCTCCAAACCTAAGAAAAGTTAGGTGGAGGGAGATGCATATGTCTTGGTACTCTTGGGGAGGTCTGAACCACCAGATGTCACTAAGCACATTCAGGAATGAGAAAGAAACAAAAATAGCATAAACTCGGGGCGGCTAGGTGGTGTAGTGAATAGAGCACCAGCCCTGGAGTCAGGAGGATCTGAGTTCAAATCCGGCCTCAGACACTTAACACAGAAACTAGCTGTATGACCTTGGGCAAGTCACTTAACCCCAATTGCCCACCAAAAAGCAAAAAAAAAAAAAAAACCAAAACCCAAAAACAAACAAAAAAAAAAACCCACATACACACAAAACCAAAACCAAAAACAAACAAAAAAACCCAAAAATAGCACAAACTCTCTAGCCCTTGAACCTCTCCCATGTCCAAATCCTGCTGGGGGTCAGAACTCTGGCTGATGGAAAATGGAGCCATCTTTATGTGGCTATTACAAGATAGGCCAATGTTTGCTCCACAAGTCATCACAGAAAATAAGATGCAGAGGGAAAATCTACACTTACCTGTTTTCCCTGAAAAATCATTAGGGCACATCCCATTATAGTCAGGGCAATCATGATGTAGCTGATCTTGACACGGACTCTATTCTTGGCAGCATCAAGCATCTCAAACCTAACAAAATGAGACCAGATAATTCAATCTGTATGAGAACCAGGCAACACGTGGGCCATTTTATTATCAGGGAATCCTAGAAACCCCAGAGCTAAAAGAGACCTAAAGCCTCAACTCTCTCTCAAAATACGAATACTTTCTATAGCATCCCTGATGGGCAGCTATGCAGCTTCTCCTCCAGCAACCCCAATAAAGGAAGGGCTTGTTTCTATTCCATTTCTAGACATCTATTAGGAAATCGTCCCTTATAGTGGTATCACAGGAGAACCTCTCCCAGAGGTGGGAGAGACCTTAAACCTTCTCATCTGACAAAGGGGGTTAAACACATCCAGATGGGTCAAAGTCACACATGAAGTAAAAGAGGAAGGAACTGAAGCCGAGTCCAGCATTAGATCCATCATGTCACCCTGACTTTCCTTACCTCCATAAAACATCTAGTTGGTATTTCAACAGAAAAGACCATTCTGACTGAAGCAGAATAATCATAGCATCTAGAATTGGAAGAGATTTTAGGAGCATATACTCCAACCCCCTTCCTAACAGACAAATCACCTGTAGCACATTTCTAGTAAGCAGTTTCTCAGTCACTATTTGGATACCTCCAGTGGCAGGGAGTTCACTACCTTACAAAGTAGCCCATTCCATTTCTGGACTGCTCTTATAGCTAGGAAGCTCTTCCCTCTCTTAAGCTGAAATCTTCCTTCCTATAATTTCCACTAGTGGTGGAATACTTTTTTGAGGAATAATCATTTCCTTATACACATGACATCCCTTCAAACATCTGAAGACAGCTATCATGTTTCTCCTGGCTTTCTCTTCTACAAAGTGACATCTCTGACATTGTGGGGAGCATAAAAAGGTGAGTTACATTTATAATCTGCTTTAAAAAAGAATCCCAATAAGAAGAATAAGGTTAAAGAGCCTCCATTTATCTTCAAGTTTTTTGAATAAGCAGGACAAGCAGTGTCTGTATAAAAATATTAAAAGTAAGACAAACAGAAATCTTTAATCCATACTTTATTTTCCCAAGGAGTTCATATTTTGGACTTGTGTACATATGGATTTGTGTCCACTGATCCCAGAATTATGCAGAAGGGCAAGTCTGTGGCCAGTTATCTGTCAGCAAACACAAGCAACCTCTCCCCTAGGACCCAGTGGGACCAATGGATGTCTGCCAGCCAACTCTATGCTATGATATTCTGTCTGTCATAGGAGAAGTATCAAAGTAACATTATAGAAACAGGGGTAGGCATAGTTTCATTTTTCAGGTAGGGAAATTAAGATTGGTAAAGGTGAAGAACCTATACATAATCTTGGATAAGTCAGTGGTGGATTTGGACAAGAATCTAGGTCTGTCTTGTTCTATTCTTTCCAAGAGACTAAATTGCCAATGTATCAACAATTTAGAGAAAGTAGGACATTTCAATAAAACTCCACACACAGTACAAAACACTGTAGTATGATCTCAAACTCTAAAGGAAAACACTTATGTTTACAAAGTTCTTTACATACATAATCTCATTTGATCCTACAACCTCCTTGTAAGGTAAGTGGTAAAGGCATTGTTTTCCTCATGTTACAGATAAGGAAGGTAAGCTGCAATAAGGCTAAGTGACTTGTTTCTTGGCGAGTTTAAGCGTCAGGGCCAAGACTGAAGCTCAGGTCTCCTTGAGTTCCATTATTCTTTCCACTGGATGAGCAACCGCCTTGACAGCTGGTTTAGACTAGTGAGACCTGGGTATCATCTGGAATGATCTGTATAACTGGTCCAAAATGACAGGTGTTCATATAGAAGACAGTTCATCTGAAGAAGTACTCTCCCTCCACAAAACGGGGGGAAGGGGAGGGTGGAGACAGGGAGGAGGGAGGGAGGGAGAGAGAGAAAGAGAGAGAGAGAGAGAGAGAGAGAGAGAGAGAGAGAGAGAGAGAGAGAGAGAAGAAACTAGGACGGAGAGAAATATAGGATTAACTCAACCATAAAACAGAAGCAGAGAGAGAATGGATTAGAAACCAGAGTACAACAATATACTGTTCACAAGAAACATTTGAAACAGAAAGACATGTAACACAGAGAAAGTTAAATAAGAGAATGGAGCAAAATCTCATGCTTCAGCTGAAGTAAAAAAGGCAAGGATAGCAATCATGATCTCAGACAAAGCAAAAGCAAAAATTAAGCTAACTAAAAGAGATAATCAGAGAAACTACATTTGCTAAGATACCATAAACAATAAAGTATTATAAAGTAAAAAAAAGTCTTATGGCAAGTTTCTCTGATAAAGGCCTCATTTTTCAAATATGTAGGGAACTGGGTCAAATTTATAAAAATAAGAGACATTCCCCAATTGATAAATGGTCAAAGGATATGTTGCCTAGGCAGTTTTCAGAAGAAGAAATTAAAGCTACCTATAGTCATATGAAAAAATGCACTAAATCACTACTGATTAGAGAAATGCAAATTAAAACAAATATGAGGTACCACCTCATACCTATCAGAAATGACAAATGCTAGAGGGGATATGGTAAAATAAATACAGCAGTGAACTACTGGTGGAGATGTAAACTGATCCAACCACTTTGTAGAGCAATTTGGAACTATGCCAAAAGGTCTATCTATAAAACTGTATACCCTTTGACCAGCAATAACTCTACTAGGTCTATATCCCAAAGAGCTCAAAGTAAAAGAACCCATATGTACAAAAATATTTATAGCAAATCTTTCTGTAGTAGCAAAGAATTAGAAACTGAGGGGATGTTCATCAGTTGGGGAGCTGAACAAATTGTGGTTTACTATTGTTATGGAACATTACTGTGCTATAAGAAATGACAAGGGGGATGGTTTCAGAAAAACCTGGAAAGACCTATATAAATAGATGCAAAGTAAAATGAACAGAACAGATCATTAGATACAGCACTACTGTAATGATGATCGACTACAAAAGACTTAGCAACTCTGATCAATACAACGATACAAGACAATTTAGAAGGACTCATGATGAAAGTTGCTATCCATTTCCAAAGAGAGAACTGATGAACTCTGGGTGCACACTGAAGTGTAATCTTCTTACTTTCTTTATTTTTCTTGCTTTTGGGGGGTGATATAGCTAATATGGAAGTATGTTTTTGCCTGATTTCTCATGTATAGTATCATATTGCTTGCCTTCTCAGTTGATGGGAGAGGGTCTAGAGGGGTGAGAGAACTGGAAGGCAAATTTTTTTTACAAGTTCTCAAAAATAATTTTTTAAAAAAAGAAGCAGGGTTCCCTGGTAGCTAATTAACTTTTCTCTTTTCCAAGCAAGCTAGGGAGACAGCCTGGAGCAAAAACAGATGATGTTCCCAAGTCTGGAGAGTGCCAGTTACCTAAAACTGAAAATTTCAGACACTGTCGAAATATTTTTGGCTATGCTCAGGACTCTTTCTTCCGCAAATGAGAATCAATACCTATGAGAAAATGTGTTCCAATGGAGGAAAAACATCTGATTTTCTTCCATCACATTTGAGAAGCAGACAAGATACAAAGAGACGGATGCACTAATTTTCTAGCAAAAAGCAGTGTGTTATTTATCACACATGGCATGTAGCAGAGGTCAGTTAACTGATCACAACAGAAATACGAGCTGAAAAAATTATTTAGGGAAATAGGTTCTGGCAGATGAACCTGGCCACTTGAAAGAAGGATTAGAGAGTGTCAGAGATACTTAAGAATTTTTTGCTGGTCAAACATGTCAATTCTGATTATTTTATAATGACTGCATTGGGTATCTACCCCCATAAAGGGTATATCTTAAAATATATACTCTCAGAGAATATTGCAATCTAAGTAAAGGACATTAGAAAAATCCAAGTGCTAAGCCCACTCTATTCATGAATGAATCACAGGCTAGTAGGATTTAGACTTAAAAGGGATTTTCTAAATAATTTGGTCCAGAGGTTCTTAACCAAGGTACATGATCCCCCAATGGATCTGTGGATAGATTTCTGGAGAGTATGTAAACTTAGGTGGGAAAAAAAATTATCTTTATTTTTGTGAACCTTTGGTTTCCTTTGTAATCTTATTATTTTATGCATTTAAAAACATTCAGAGAAGGGGTCTGTAGTTTCACCAAGCTACCATGAGGGTCAAAGATACAAAAAAGTTTTAAATAATCTGATAGAGCAGAATGCCCCCATTTAATTTAGGTTTTGTTAGTTCTTGATTTTTTTGCTTTTGTTTTATTGATGGTTTAGTTTTCAAATAACATTCATTTCTAAATATATCTCTTCCTCCAGGCATAACTTGGTGAGCCTTCCCTTGTGCCAAAATTTTTTTTACAAATAAAAAAAAATTCAGTAAAATCAATATGAAACTTTGATCTGGTCTGACAGAATATGCAACACTCTATACTCACAGTTATCCACATTTTAATGAAAGGTGGGAGGTGCATTTTCTCAGCTCTTCTTTGAGGCAAAGTCTAGTCAATACAATTACACAGTTCAGTTTAATTGCATTTTTTCCCATTTACATTGTATATGGTATGTCACTGTATATGGTATTGATCTAGCTTACTTTATTTTTGCATTATTTGAAAAAATCTTCCCTTATTCTCTGAATTCTTCATACTTGTTTCTTTTTTTTAATAAGTAGTATTTTATTTTTTCCAATTATATGTAAAGATGGTTCTCATTTTTTATAAGATTTTGGGTTTCAAATATTTTTGAAACATTTCCTTCCTATCCCCCCTCACAAGATGGCAAGCAATTTGACACAGTTATACATGTACAATCACGTAAACATATTTCCATATTAGTTGTGCTATGAAAGAAACAGAACAAAAGGGAAAAGCCACAAAAAACAGAGAACAAAAAAAGTGAAAGTAGTATGTTTCCATCTGCATTCAGACTTCATAGTTCCTTCACTGGATGTAGACATTTTCCATTAGTATTTTGGAATTGTCTTAGATCATTGCATTGCCAAGGAGAGCTAAGTCAGTCTTAGCTGATCATCTCACAATGTTGCTGTTACTGTGTACAATGTTCTCCTGGTTCTGCTAAGTCAGGAGACCCAGATCTCACAGGTAAACTATTCTTTACTCTCTTAATTTGCTTATGGTATTGCCTTTTACGTCTAAATCAAATACTTTCTGCCATCGTGACCTGATCTTGGTGTACAGTGTAAGATGTTGGCCTATGTCTAGTTTCTGCCATACTGTTTTCCAGTTTTCCCAGCAGTTTTTGTCAAATAGTCAATTCTTATCCTATAAGCTCGAGTCTTTGAATTATCAAACAGAAGACTGCTATTGTCACTGAGTACTGTGTATGGTATACCTAACCTATACCATTGACTCACCACTCTTATTTCTTAGCCAGTATCAAGTAGTTCTGATGATTGCAGCTCTATAATATAGCTATGGCTAGGTCACCTTCCTTTGCATTTCCCCCCCCCCATTAATTCCCTTGATATTCTTGTTCTTCCTTTTGTTCTTCCAGATGAATTTTGTTATTATTTTTTTCTAGCTCTACAAAATAATTTTTGGCAGTTTGGTATGGCACTGAATAAGTAAATTAATTTAGGTAGAATTGTCATTTTTATTATATTAGCTTGGCCTACCCATAAGCAAATGACATTCTCGAATTGTTTAGATCTTGATACTTTATTAAGTGTGAAAAGTGTTTTATAATTGTGTTCATATAGTTCCTGGGTCTGTCTTGGCAGGTGGACTCTCAAATATTTTATACTGTCTATAGTTATTTTAAATGGTGTTTCTCTACCTCTTGCTGCTGAACTGTGTTGGTAATATATAGAAATACTGATGATTTATGTGGGTTTATTTTATATCCTGCAACTATACTAAGTTAATTATTTCAAGTAGTTTTTAGTTGATTCTCTAGGATTCTCTAAGTCTACCAGCATATCATCTCTAAAGAGTGAGTTTTGTTTCTTCATTGGCTATTCTAATTCCTTCCATTTCTTTTTCTTCTCTTATTGCTAAAGTTAACATTTCTAGCACAATACTGAGTAACAGTGGTGATAATGGACATCCTTGTTTCATCCCTGATATTACTGGAAAGGTTTTTAGCTTATTACCATTACAGATAATCATATTTGTTTTTTATACTATATACTATGTTTATGTAACTCAATTTGTTTAGCCATTCCCTAATCAATATAGCTCCAGTATTTTATAAAAGGGAGACTGCAAATTGACAATATTTAGCAAATATTTTCTGCCTGCTCAAAAATGTGCCAGGATTTATTAATGTTTCCCAGTCAAGATGGCTGCCTGAATGAAGGCTGACTACCCAGCTCCCACTTAACCAACAAACCCAATTTGCACCAGACTGTGAATAATTATCAAGAACCCCATTAGAAACTACAGTGACTTCTTCTACCCTAACATGTACAAAAAGCTAGTCAGAAGCAGATGAGTAAGAGAAAAGGGGAGAGCAACAAAGCCAGAACCACTGCAGGCAACCAAGATAGTGATCTCCTAGAGTAGGGTAATGGACAGTTCTATGGTTCTGATGAAAGGCAGTCTCACAGAAAACGTCTGGAAATTTAGAGTCTAAAATCCCAGGTTATAGTCTTAGTTCCAACAAAAAAAAAATCTCCCATCTGACTAGAAAGCCAGTTAAGCTCTGTGGCCCTGTTTTATTGTCTATAAAATGAAAATAATGTTTCCTTTATCTACTTCAGAGTTGTGAGAGTCATATAAGATAACGTTAAAATATACTGAAAATAATGTGAAGTGTCATGTACATGAAAGGTCTATTTGTATTAAAAAAAAAAAAGAAACCACCTCTCTGGGCCTGGAGGAGACTCACATAAAATTACACATCAAGCAAGTGGCATAAGGAGACTAGAACTCAGATCTCCTCACTCCCAGTAGTTCTCTGTACCAAACCAAATAATTCATCTTCACTGACTAGTTAAGTAACTTTGGCAAACTAAAGAAATCGGTCTGACGGTTTATTATAATTTTACTAAGCATCCATTTCCTCATATGAGAAATGGGGTATATGATATTTGCACTGTTTGCCTCAAAACATTGTTGTAAGAAATGTGCCTTGTAAATGGCAAAGTCCTAAATAAACGAGAATTGTTATTATGAGAACTCACTAGGAATGAGTACAAGAGATTGGGGAGAGAAGGACAGAGAAGGTTAACAAAAAAAAGGGAGGTAAAAATACCAGAACTCCAAATCTACCCTAAGATTGCCTTTCTAGGAGTCATGAGATGCTTGGTTATAGACACCTAGGCCTCAGAACATGATTTAGTTTTTGAAGTCAGTGCTCTGTGCTTCCGTTTTAGTCCCCTCATACTAACATAAGCAGGCATTCAAGGATTTGATGTAGAGGATGCCATGCACACTATATAGGAAGAAGCACTAGACACACAGCTGGGGCTGTGATGTCTATCTACCACCTTTTTACAATTCTGGGTTCAGCACTCACGAGATAGTCTCTGGGATTTCATCTTCTCTTTTGAAACGGCCTGACCAGACGATTAACTTCTTTTCCCAGGCAGTGGGCTTATGTAATGGCACTCTAGATTTATAAACCTCTGTGGAAAAACAAGTCAGAAATCTCACATTATTCAAGTTTAAGGCTCACTAATTTAGTAAAGATGGTGACAGATAAATGCTCAAACTACAATGTTAGCTGTGCTTACATATTTTAAAACATATAAACCAAATGTTAATTAGAAGGGACACTGAGCTACCCAGAGCTAAGTCTTGGTTGGGAAGATGATCCCAAGAAATAATTCCCTTCTTAATTCCCAGTGAAAGAAAAGACCTATTTACCAAACAACACACAAACACACACACACACACACACACCTTTTACACACAGGGGAGATAGTATCAGAAATGGAGCAATAATAGAAGCTTAAGATCATAGCAAATAAACCCAAAGCTAGATTAAGGATCTCGGTAACAGACAGCTAGATACACTTGTATTGGATTTAACTTTTCATGTGTTTCTGTGTTATCTTCCCAACTAGTCTGTAAACTCCTCAAAGACAGGGTTGGTGCACTACCAGGTTCTCTATATCCACCTTAATACCTGATGTAATGCTTTATAGTTGGTAAGCATCTAATAAATGTTGATTTCTTTATCCACGGATTCTTTCAAAAAAGTAGAACAGAAAACTTGTCACTTTTTCAACAAGCATTTATTAAGAACCTATTTGTTCAGAGCATGGTACCAGGTGTGCTAGAGGGATACAAAGTTTAGGTAAGACTCATCCTTATTATGGAATTTATATTCTAGTAGGGGGACCAAACATACAGAGAGAACACATATAATACTATATAATAACATACAAATACATTAAGTACCAAAGTGTTATCTTAATGAGGATGAACAAAGGCAGACCCTTCAAAATTAAAAAGTAAACAAATAGAAAAGTAAACAAAAAGAAAAGGATGTAATGTAGTGATAATTCTCATTAAACACAGAAGTTCTTACTAGAATCATGCAAAAATTTACCTATCACATGGAGAATTTTAAGAGTAGCCAACCACAAAAATAATGGTCTTTAATTTGAAAGGACAACACTGCAGCTTCAGTAAGAATGGCTAATTAGATCAGATCCACTGCTCCATTAGGTCCTAAGGAATATTTTCTGGAAGGGAACTGTCTTCTGAGGAATTAACCACAAAAAGCTAGAAACAGTCCCTTTAAAAACTTATTGTGGATCTAGCATCCTTGTGGGTTACCTAAACCTTCTGATTTCTGCTATCAGCATGAACTACTTCTGGTAACTGAAAAGCTTTTTTAAGCCATCTGTTGTGTTAAGAGTTTCTCCTTTTATATAACCTAAATTCATTCTGTTCTTACCTTCGTGGAGCATCCTTGTATCTCAATATTACAGGATTTTAAGAACAAATCCTTAATAAACTTGATCATCCCTTGCATGAGTTTTCACATTGATCATCCTTTTTTTAGGTCAGTCCCCACAGTTAGTATTGCCTACCTTTATTAGATATTTATTTTTATTGTGCCCTTATACTATAGCTTCTTTCTCCCTCTGAATAATCTGCCTGTTCTACTGTGGTTTTTCTCCAGCTCTGTTATGTTTTTTTTTTTTCAGCTAGGGCTAAAAGAACTGTCTATGGCCATCATGACATAAGACACAATGATCTGTATAGGATAGGATAATATCTATTTTGTCAAAGAGCATGGCACATAGCAGACACTTAATAAATACTTGTTGATTGTTTCTTTCTTTTTTTTTTTTTTAAAGAAATTGGGGTTAAGTAACTTGCTCAAGGTTACACGGCTAGTCATTATTTATGCGTGGGTGCTCATTTTCTGAGGCCGGATCTGATCTCGGGTCATCCCAACTCCGAGGCCGGCGCTCTTACTCACTGCGCCACCTAGTCGCCTCTTTAGGGCAATTGGGGTTAAGTAACTTGCCCAAGGTTACACGGCTAGGTTTTTGTTTGTGTGGATTAAGTGTCTGAGGCCGGCTCCGAACTCAGGTCCTTCTGACTCCAGGGCCGGCGCTCTATTCACTGCACCACCTAGCCGCCCCTTGTTGATTGTTTCTAATGTCTTTTCAGATGATGCATAGCTGGTGTGTTATAGTGGGGTGAAAACTAGACTGTGAAAATTAAATTTAGAATAAGAGAAAAATCCCTGAGAGGAGACACTCATTCATTCAAAAAACATTTAATAGTTTTCTACTACATGCACAGCTATGTAGGAGGCACTATGCAGGGAAATACAAGATGTATTCCCTGCTCTCTGTTAAGGAGCTCATAATCTAGTTAGAAAGGCAAACTATATACGCACACATGAAAAGTTCAACAAACAATGTCACAAAACATTGTGATTCAAAATCAAAGGAGTCAGTTGGATGATGGGTGAGGCAGTTCAAAGGAAGAAATCACTAAAGGCTGGAATAGTAATGGAAGACTTCATGGAAGTGGTAGGACCTGAGGTGTAATTTCAAGTATGGACAAAGATTTGGACTGATACAGAAGATGAGAGAGGCATTCAAGATGAAATCAATGGTGTAGGTTTGGGAGCAAATATGCTTCATGCTGTGGCACAGTATTCAATTCAGTTCCACAGGTATTAAGAGCTCTATATGGGCCAGACCTGTGATTTCATTGCTATGGGGAAATCTCTGTAGAAGGACTACCTCTACCAGTACAGATCAGTCATTATTTGTCAATTTCTAATCTTAAATGCCTGGGAGTTCTGAGAAATTACTTAACTTGCCAGATAGAGAGTAAAGTGAGAACTGAACCCACCAGCAGCACTCTCTTCATGATATGTTCCTCCTCACATCAGAGTACATAAGCTATTATTGTTATTACATGGTTCTTACTATAAATGCTACAGATGTTAAGAAGACAAAAGAAAATTTTTAAATGGGAGATCATGTCTGTGTTTAGATGAATTCATGAAATTAAGTATAAAAATGTAAGTTAAATAATACATTGAGTCTTAAAATTTGAGCTCTGAGAAGTCAGGGCTTGGTGGCAAAGCTTTAGAAGTCATCTGGAGAAATAACTAAAGTCATAAGAGAATTATGAATTCTTCAAAGGAATTTTTTAAGAGAATAAAGGACTGAGTTTTAGGAGATACTCCAAATTAAGGGATGGGAAAGGAAGACAACAAAGGAAAGAAGAACAGTGATAAAGATAGGAGGGTTAGAGTAATTTAATGCTATAAAAAGTCAAGGTAGAAAAAAGTTTCAAGAAAGAAGGAGTAGTCAATTATTAAATGCTACAGAGGTCAGAGTAAGAAGTGAGAAAAGGGAGTCAGGAGGACCTGAATTCAAATCTGGCCTCAGACACTTAACACTTAGTAGCCATGTGACTTTGGGCAAGTCACTTAACCCCAATTGCCCTCCAAAAAGCAAAAAATAAATAAATAAATAAATAAAATAATATTTCCGGCAGCTAGGTGGCGCAGTGAGTAGAACGTTGGCCCTGGAGTCAGAAGGACCTGAGTTTGGATCCGGCCTCAGACACTTAATGCACACACAAACAAAAAACCCAGCTGTGTGACCTTGGGCAAGTTACTTAATCCCAATTGCCCTCCAAAAAGCCAAAAAAAAAAAAAGTGGGAAAACAATTTCAGTAAAATAGGAAAAATAGATTTCAGGGAGTTAGAGTGAATGGGTCTAAGTGGGGGAAAAACACGTATAGACCACAAGTTTAAGTATTCAGTCTGAGAAGACTTCAATTTAAATAGTTAGTCTAAGGACTAATTTCATTCAAAAGGTGAATTTTGATTTGGGTTGTAAAGATTTAGATTGGTAAAGAGGTTAAAAGGGGTGATAAGAAGAACATGAGCAGAAGTAATAAACGAAGAGTGTACAAAGGATAGTACAGAGACTGGACTGATCACAGAGAATGGACTGATCACAGAGAAGTTATGAATAGGTAAGACAGAGAGGACCTTGCATGTCAGATGGCCTGAGGAGTGTGACTGCTCCAGTAGTCAGGAAGAACTTGTATGCTGCTGAGAGAGAGCTGACAGGGGAAAGTGGTGTTTTGGATTTAATCTAGTAGTAGTAGCATGGAGGATGAGTTTGAGTAGAAGAGATCAGAAACAAAGAAACTAGCCAGGAGACTGCTGCAGAGCCTAGACCTCACTGCATGGCACTGAGCGAGTAGTTCTCAGTAGAGCAAAATTTACATGACTTACATAGCTTAATCCAACTTTACCTGAAGTCTGAGACTGTGCTTTTGAATTTTCCTGTGGTTTTGTACAAAATCCTTTCATTATCTTCTTATCTCCTTTTCTGGCCAGCCTGAGAGAAGGGAAAACTTCTCTTTCACATAATCTCAGACAGTTCCCTGGAAAAAGAAGAAGAAATGTTTCACAGAATTGAGTGTGGAACTGTTTTCAGAGGAAAAATACCTACAGACCACACAGCCCATTTACAACGATACATGTCTTGCTTAGTTTACAAAACATACTGAGTACATAAAATACAATCAAATGTTTTTTTAATATCACATTTGCTTCCCAATTAATATTCTCACCACATTTTATAAGATATCCTCAGTTCTTTGCTATCCCTGGCAATGTCATATGCTAACAATTTACATCCTCTGGATAAAGGGAGTAGAAGAAACCATCCCTCTTACTTAGTTCATTCCTCTCAAAAGTTACAACTGGGAAAACTGAGCATATAATCTAGTCAGACATTCCTCATTCCAAAATGTTTTTTCCCATTGATATAAGTTTTGATAGGCTGTACTGTTCTTGGGGATGTGATTTTGGGTCCTAGGAGGAGAGCACATGACTAGAAGCAAGTGACCTAGTTTGACTAGAAGCAGCAAGCAGGCAAGGCTTCAAGATATAGGTCCAACTGGGATCTCTCCTCTGACCTATCTCTTTTCTGGCTAACAATGAGAAAGTAGCCTCCACACTATGCTCCAGGCCTTTTTTCCTTTTAGGTAGCCGAAAGGGAGTAAGTAGTAAAACTGCTTTGGCTCAACTTTGACCTGGAATATAATCCTTATTTATACAGTGAAGTAAAAGCCTTGCTTTGTAGCACTTTCCTTTTCCTTTCATTCTCCTTCTCTATTACAAGAAAGTATATGGGAAGTAGCTTGACTACTGGAGGCAGCAGGTGATCAAAAGAGTTAACTGCCTCCTGAGGAAGGCTCAGATGTTCCTGGTCATGTCCTACATTATGGAAAAACCAAGGGCAAAGGGACTAAGATTACAAGACAATGTTTATACTCTCTCAAAGAAAGAAGGAAATAAAGGAACAAAGTAGGAAGGAAAAATTCCACAGTGACTTAAGGAGGGAGCCCTGTTTTACTAATGCAGAAAACCTGAAGCTCAAAGGTGACTGGATTTGCCCTTGATCTCAACTCTTTAGGAGTCAAAGCCAATAGTAGAAATCAAGTCTCCCAATTCCAGTCCAGACTCAGCACTCTTTTCACTACAACATGCCACCAGGGGTTTTAAACCAAGTTAATTTTGGATGAAGTCTATGGGCAATTTATAGTTAGAGTGGCAGAGATAAGAAAGGTGTAGCTTAACAAAAGTGTGAAAAGATAGCAAGAAAATTATCTTTATATTTTACTTCCTCCCTTGTTCTGAAAGTATAGCCTCTTTACTCGATTAGTTTTTCTGCAGCTCTCATTAAAGCAAAAAGAATACTGGATCTGAGTCAGGACAAAGGGTCATAAGTTCAAAACTTGCCTCTTAAGAGCAAGTGAATGCTAAGGAGCTCAGTTCAGCTCTGAATCTGTTATCTCACCTGTTTTCTATGATCCACCTCACAGGACTGATATAGAGAAGGCATTCTATAAATTTAACAAGGCTGTGTGAATATAGGTCATTGGTTAAATATCAGAATTCAGTGCCTACTTGGTTCCCGGTGAGCATACCTATTAACTTGCAGACATGAGACTTCTGCCCTCCTGCCAAATATGGCAGCCAGTTCTAGGACAAATGAGGCAGGGTATAAAAGCTATCAGTTCTATACTCAGTCACAAAGACAGTTTTATCATGTATAACAATATTTACTGGACCTGTGAAGTGTTGTTGTTTTTTTAAACTTCAGTTGCCTTTTTAGAAATATTTGATTGTCAGAATTCTTCCCTTAAGGCAAAGCTTAGGTGCCCCACTTCACCAGTCTCAAAGTGTTCTCTTCTTCCTCAACTTTTCATAAAGAACATGGGAGCTTTCCTTTGTGGACTCAAGGATATTTTGCAAAGCCCTAGTAGTACATAACACTATAATAGTAATACTTTTTAAAGTAATACATAAAGCTGCTAGGTGATGCAGCAAATGGAACACCTGGCCTGGAGTCAGAATCTGGTCTCAAACACTTACTGGTTAAATGACCTTGGGCAAGTCATGTACTGTTTTTTACCTCAGTTTCTTCATCTGTAAAATGAGCTCGAGAAGGAAATGGCAAACCACTCCAGCATCTTTGCCAAGAAAACCCCAAGTGGGGTCAACAACTAACAACAGCAAATTATCATTAGATACATAAATTACAAAGTAATAAATAAAGCAATGATATGTCATTAATTACGACATGTTTACCTTACATAAAAGAAGGCACAAATAAGGACTAACTAAATTCTGGTCATAGTTTCTTAAACAGTAAAGCTATTGTTCACTTTTTCTGAATTTTTTTCTTCTCTTCATTTTTTTCTTTTTTTTTTAAACAAATGCTTTATTAACTTCTGTTTTACATCATTCATTTCCACCAGATTTTGTGTTACAGTCATTTTCCCCCCGTTATTCCCCTACCCAACTTCCCAGAATAGCAGTCCCACAAGATATCGCTTCCTCCAATCTGCTCTCTCCCATACCTTCTCCCATACCACCTATGACTTTTCCATTAGAGGAAGGTGAATCTTTGTGTCCCAATGCCTGCACATCTTATCTCCCAATTATAAGCAAAAGAGTATTAATAATAGTATTTATATATATTTGAAACATTTACTCTTAAGACCTCGAATTTCAGATCCATTTCCTTCCTCCCTTGTCACCCATTCCCTCTGGGGAGATAAGTAATTCAGTATATGTTGTACATGTCTAGCTATGCAAAACATTATCATAGTAGATATATTGTACAAGACTGCTTATAATTCCCTCCCACTCATCCCACCCCCCACCTGGTCCATTCCCTACATGATCCTGTCCCTCTTCTATAGTGGGTACTTCCAACCTCCCCTCCCCCCAAGGATGTCCTCCCATCCATCATCCCTCCTCTCATCCCCCTTCCCCCTATTCTGCTGCAGGTTGAGATATCCCATTTAGTATGTATGTCATTCTCTCCCTGAACCAAATTCAATGAGAATGTGGTTTTGCCTTTTTTGCCTTCCTATTCTCCCCCTCCCTTGCAACCACTTCCCCTTGCTTCTTCTACATGAGATAGTTTACCCTACCCTGTCTCTCCCCATCTCCTCTTGCCACTTTCCTCTCTCACCTCATAATTTCATCCCTTGAGTATTCTCCCTTCCCAACATATTCAACCTATGCCCTCTATCCATATATAACTGTAACCATATACACACACATTCACATATGTATTCATATGACCACACCCCCTTCTTCCATTATTTTCATAGTGAGAAAGATATCATCACTCACAGTTATTGTTTTTCCATATAGGAATGTAAATAGTTCAACTTTGATAAGTTCCTTTTGATTTCTTTTCCCTGATTACCTTCTCAGGCACCTCTTGCTTCTTGTGTCTGGATGTCAAATTTTCTATTCAATTCTGGTTTTTTCCTCAAGAATGCTTGAAAGTCCTCTATTCCACTGAATGACCATATTTTCCCCTGAAACAAAATACTCAGTTTTGCTGGGTAGGTGACCCTTGGGTTCATTCCCAGTTCTTTTGCCCTCTGGAATATCATATTCCATGCCCTTCGATCCCTCAGTGTAGAAGCTGCCAGGTCCTGGGCTATTCTGATTGTGTTTCCACAATATTGAAATTGTTTCTTCCTGGCTGCTTGTAGTATTTTCTCCTTGATCTGGGGATTCTGGAACCTGGCTATAATATTCCTGGGAGTTTTCTTTTTGGGATCTTTTTCAGGAGGTGATCGGTGGATTCTTTCAACCTCTATTTTGCCCTCTGGATCTAAAACATCAGGGCAGTTTTCCTTGAATTTCTTGAAGGGTGATTTCTAGGTTCTTTCCTTGATCATGGCTTTCAGGTAGTCCAATAATTTTTAAATTGTCTCTCCTGGATCTATTTTCCAGGTCAGTGGTTTTTCCCATGAGATATTTCACATTGCCTTCTAATCTTCCATTTGTTTGGATCTGCTTAACAGCATCTTGATTTCTCATAAAGTCATTAGCTTCCATTTGCTCCAGTCTAACTCTGAAGGAATGAATCTCCTCAGTGAACTTTTGAGATTCTTTTTCCATCTGGCAAATTCGACTTTTTAAGGCATTCTTCTCCTCATTGCCCTTTTGGGCCTCCTTTGCCATTTGAGTTAGTCTATTTTTTAAGGTGTTGTTTTCCTTAGTCAGGCTGTTGACCCTCATTTCATACTTTTCCTGCATCCTTCTCATTTCTCTTTCCAATTTTTCCTCCACTTCTCTTATTTGATTTTTAAAGTCCTTCTTAAGGTCCTCTATGGCCTGCAACCCGCTCATGTTTTCCCCTGGGGCTTTTGGAGCAGGACTTCTGACCTCACAGTCCTTTTCCTGCTCTATGCCCCCAAAATAGGAGTCTAGGGTTGCATTTTTCTGTTTCCTTTGCCTTGGCATGTTGCCACTTAATTGCTTGACTTTTGGGCTTGTTGCCACACTATGGCTTTAAGGCCAGATAGAGGAATTTTCGTCCCGAACGTGTGGGGGCAACTTCTGTTTCTGGCAAGCTGTAAACCCACCCACAACTTCCACCCTAGATCACAATCCAGATCCAGGGAGGTTAAAGCAAGAGCGATTACCCCCCAAGACTGATCGCTGGATCTCCCTACAATTAATTGCAGGCCGAGAGCTGGAGCTGCCTCTGAAAACTACAAAATGGAGTGTCTCCTCAGCGGCTTCTAGCCCCCAGGGGAGGGAGCTGACGCATTCCCCCAAAAACAGGTCCCAAAGTCCATAGGACACTAACCTCTTACTTTGTCCTAGGCATGTCTATGTTGATAATTCTGGAGTCGCCACAGCTGCTGGTGTTCTGGGGTTCCTCCAGCTAGCTGCTGGCCCTGCCGCCCTGGGGCTTCCTGCGCTCTGCGCGTTGCAGGCTCCCAGACCGCTGCGCTGGTCCTTCCTGCAGGGCTGCTGGGCTGTCCTCAGCGGGAGGTTAGCTTCTCTTTGTCGTTCTGTGGGTGCTGGGGCTCCAGAAGTTGTTCAGAGTCCCCTTTTACATAGTTTGTGGGGAATCTGGGGGCAGAGTGGCTTGGATGAGCTGTTTCTACTCCGCCATCTTGGCTCCCCATTTTCTTTTTCTAAAAAAAAGTCTTTGTTTTAAAGGATGGCTTTCAGAAGGGGAAGTGGAAACATACGGGGGAAAGCCTAGATTATATAACAAAGGTTATCAACAAAATCGATCCATTTTTTGTTTTTGTTTTTTTTTTGCTTTTTGGAGGGCAATTGGGGTTAAGTAACTTGCCCAAGGTCACACGGCTAGGTTTTTGTTTGTGTGTGCATTAAGTGTCTGAGGCCGGATCCAAACTCAGGTCCTTCTGACTCCAGGGCCGACACTCTACTCACTGTGCCACCTAGCTGCCCCAAAATAGATCTTTTAAAAAAGAAATGGCAAACCAATCATCGTTCCCTTCCCACTTTAGAGTTCAGGAGAATTAGTCCAATAAAGCTAATGTTTTCATGCCTGATTTCATAATTATAGAACCTGTTCCAATAGGTCAATTCAACTAGCCAAAAGGGGTAGCTGCTTAAGTGAAAATGTGACCTGGAGATTTTTATAGGAAACTGGTAGTGGGTTTTGCTGCTTTGTAAGCAGACATTTTCAGTCCAAGAGGTTTTCAGAGTACACATATGAGGACACAGGGGTAAAAGAAATAAAATAGGATAGTGGGGGGATTCCCACTCAAAGGCTTTTTGACCTTGTCACCAGATGATGGCCTACTTCAACAGTATCAGACTTTTCTATGTATGTGTCCTATCTCCCTTGGTAGACTGTAAACTCCTTAGTTCCAGTTAAGCTGAAATTGTTACACCAACAGAATCTTGTTTACAAAGTATCATTGGGCCCGGATTCTACCAAAAAAGACTAGGTCAATGTCCTAGCAGAGGACACTAGGTAATAACTAGAGTTATTTCTAAGCAACAAAGAAAAGGAAAGACCAAAAACTCTCATCATCCTATTTTTCTTCTCAGCATCTGCATCACCCCAAATATGCACCAGTTTGTAGAGAGCTAGTGGGTGTAGTAGACACAGCACTGGTCTTGGAGTCAAAAGACCTAGAGTCCCTTACCAACTCTGCCACTGACTAGGTGTAACTTTGGCTAAGTCATTTCCCTTCTTTGGGGCTCAGCAGTTCTCTCACCTGTAAAATGGAATGATATTAGTTGCCCTACTTAACTCACAGGCCTGAAAGGGTCAAAAGGATTAAATGACAACATCCAGGCCTTAGAAAACAGCAAAAGCCTATGTAAATGGAAGCTATTATCATTTATAGATTGAAACATCAGTGAACCAGAGCTAGGACATCTCTCCCTTGGAGGCTGTCTCCTTCATTTTTTTCCCTTTCAAAGGGCTACCCATTTCAGTTCTGTCTTATTGACCTACTGGTAGACAGCAATAACTTGTTTTTCTATACTGGGCAAACAAGACAGAGAATTCAGCAAAATTATCTGTGATTACTAACTTTTTGCCTTTGTATCTTCATTACCTAGTACAGAGCCCTGTGCACTGAAGACACTGTTGGATGAACTGAAAAGGGAAAACTGACCAAGGCTGTCTTCAAAATTGTATGTACTTTGATTACTTCATTGAATACTTTGTGAAACTGTAGCCAAAGTATTCCTAGATGACCCACTCCTTTTTTGAAGCACTAGCAAAACACTCTAAAATTGCCTCCTCTCTAATCAGGCACACTGTGTAGTATCTCCTGTCATCCAGAAGGCCCCTCAAGAGAGGACAGAGCAGTGCCAAGGGAGAAACACTGCATAGAAACAACCCTAGGAAATTCAAGATAAAGGAAAGGGTCACAACTGAGTAAATAAAATACCTATTCCCCGACTTGTCTCTTGGCTCTCATTAAATGACCAATGGAAGTGAGACAGCAAAAGAAGAAAAAGATTCAAGAGAAAGCCATAACCTCTTCCTCTTCTATGGCCACCTAGGCTAAGGGGGAAAACATCTTCCTTTAAGGAAAAGGAATAGGTAAGAAGGGATTAGAATTTCAAGGCTTTGGCCTTGGGACCCACCCACCTCAACTGAGCAATCAGGATAGACAGTTTCCTGGGAGGTAGCCTGAATTACGGTGTTTGAACTCTATATCATACTGACTTAAGCTAAAATGGCCTATTTGTCACAGCACTTCAGTTGGTACACTGTAGACCCAGACTCTCCTTTCTTTTCTCCTGTATACTCTGAGATCCTCCTCCAGCTGCTGTAGAGATTTCCCCACAGTCCTGGCACCTCCAAATGTCATAAATAACAAGACACCTGACACCCTTCCTAAAATCTATTTCTAAATCTCCAAAGTGTCTCCAAAAATTTTAAAATTTTCTTAAGAATACTTAAGATCCCCAAGAAACTTAAAGTGACAACACAAAGTTGCAAATATATTAGGGAAATGGGGGCGCTGATGAATTTAAAAAATTAAACACAAATTAAATACTGTCTGAGATGGCTGTCTTATATTTTCTTTTGTGTAATCTGTGGTCCATGAAGCTGTTGTAAAGGGCCCTCATTAAACGATTCTGTATAATAAGTAAGTACACACATTTACTGGAAACAGAATATGTCTCACACATACACATCTCACTATTTTTCAAAGGTACATGCTGTTAATGCATAGTAAAACAAATACTTTTATAAGTATTACTGAATTTACAGACTGTCATTATTATGTATTTTCTCAGATAATAAAAGCATAACTACTATGATGTTAGAGACCTACAAACTTAAAAGGCGGGGAACCACTGGTGCAGTTGAAAAGAACAGTGGATTTGAAGTCAGCGGACCTGGGTTTGAATCCTAGATCCTAGATACTTACTACCTATGTAGACACAGATGTGACAACAGCCTCCATAGGCCTTGGTTTCCCAATTTGTAAAATGAAGTGTTCAGACTAGATCAGTAGTTCACAACCTAAAAGTCTCAGAACTGTGGCAAGAATTTTCTATGAATCCACATTTTCTTAGTCAATAGATACTGTATAATTACAATAATGTAAATACAAAATTTTTCAACACAAAAGGGGGTCCTCATCCTGAACTAGGTGGGAATTACTAGAATAGCTGATCTCTGAAGGCTCCTTTCACTTCTACATTTATGATTCTATGACCTATAGCCTTCAAACTAGAGAAAGGGCTACGTATAAATCTACATGTCACTTCTGTATGTGAAAGCCTTGTCAATCAGATTTACCAATCTCACTTTCCCCTGAGATAATTAAAAAAAAAATAACTTCAGTTTAGATTTATTTTGGAGGATATTGGAAGTGGATATTGGAAGTTTTCATTTCTAAACCTTTCTGATTAGTAACATGAACCAAATCATAAGACACACAAAAGAAATATAGGCATATTTAATTAGCTTAGATATGTAATTGATTCATCTTTTGATACTGCTAGCAGAAGTTGGCAAGATTAAAGCAGAGGAATCATATACAAAAAGGATAGTAGAAAGGAAAGAAGAAAATATGTTAGGGGGTGAGGGTGGAGTGGAATCTGTGACTACGTGGGAGAAAAATGAATATGACCCATACAGTTCATTTTGAGAAGAGTAAAAACAAACAGTTACATATGCATGAGTAGCTCACATAAACATGAATTATGGGACAATAATACCACATATCAAGAGGCAGAAGGCACCACAGAGATCATCTAATCCAACATTTTTCTTGTTGAGGTAAGAAAACTGAGACCCCTGAGAGGTAAAACAACTTCCCTATGGACACACAAGTAATTGGCAAAAATGCAATTCAAACTTGGCTGATCTCCCCAAATCCACTGATTCACTGTGCGAGATGGCCTCCTTGTCACAACTATGCCTATTATACTAGGAGGCCAAGATTTTCTTTCTGAGACCGAAATTGGACACCACAGGCTTTCTGAATCTGATTTTTTAAAAGAATCACAATCAAATATAACACTTGTGTGCTAATTACAAAACAACTCCATTGAAAAATAAAGTGAAATCAATACTAAAAGCCTGCATTAGATAAGTAGTTTTAGGTTCTATATAATGGTATCAAAAAGAAAACTAATCACTCAACATGATAAAGAAGACTGAAAGGAAATACTAAAGACCAGCAATTCTGAATTTGATTAAAAAAAAAAAGACTCATAAGGACAAAGTTCTTGAGACATTTCAAGTAAAGAATTTTACTTTTGTGAATAACAATAAATATAGAACCCTTAATCCCAAGGCTGAATGAAGGTACATCCGTTCCCAGCTTGCACTTACTTTACAGGCCACTCTGTTCTGAGAGCTGCTACCTCTTTCTTCCTAACATATTGTAGAGTCCAGAAGAGGCAATGCCAAGCATATCTCTCACTGCTGTGATTGAGGAAAGGGAGATAGTACTGTAGCCACACTTAACTTTGACCCCCTCCCACCAAAAAATCCTCCTTGTCTCCCACCCTACCCTACACATTTGGTTAAAGTTTGAGAATCTTTTGTAAGCCTTTACAATCCAAACCTTGGTCACAATCCAAGTTTGGGATGAACGATGTGCACTCCTGAAGAGATACAGAAATGTACACACACATTGGGAAGGTCCTTAGAAAGTCAATTTAATTTAATAAACTTGGGTAGGGTTTTGGGCAGCAGGAATTTTATTGGTATAATGGTTCTGTAATTTATAATATTTTTGATACATAACTTCACATTTAGAAAGAAAAACATTGCTAGGATTGGTTCTTTCTTAAAGAACTCTTTATTTCTACTATATGGAATGCCAAGGTACCATGGAGAAATATGGGCAGTACCGATCTAGTTCAATCCATTCATTTAAAGATACGGAAACAAGGTTCAGTGTGGTTAGACAATCACACACGGACACACACATGTAGATAAGTGAAAGGCAGTGTGGTTTAGTGGAAAGGGCCTAGATGACCTGAATTCAAATCAAGTCTTTGGTACATACCTGCTGTATGAGTTGAAAAAGACATTCTCAGTGCTAAGGATAGACCACCTCAGGCAACTGACCCTGGTAACTGTCACTTCAGAACAGCTATAGATCTGCATAAGAGATACTGCACTAGCAGATTCTCTACGCCCATAATCGCCAGTGAGGCCAAAAACATCTAGAATACCTGGTCTATTGCTTTTCTCCATGGCACAGGGTCAAGAAGCCAAAATCAGTGCACCAGTCAATGCACATTCATTTAGTGCCTGCTCTCTGTTAAGCATTGGGGATACAGAGCAAAAGCCAATCCCTGTTCTAAAGGAGCTCAAGGTCTAAAGGGGAAGATTATATGCAGATATGTACATCCAAGGGATGTATTGGAGACAATCAACAGAAGGAAGGGACACTTGAATTAAGGATGATCGGGAAAGGCTTCCAGTAAAAGGCGAGACTTTAGCTGGAACTTAAAGGGAGCCAGGGCATCCAAGAAGTAGAGATGAAGGGAGCACATTCCAGGCCCAGTTAGGAGATGCGTTGAGTACCTTGTCTGAGGAACAGCCAGGAGGCCAGTGTCAGTGGTGGAAGAGTAAAGTGTAAGAAGACTGGGAAGAGAGGAGGGGCAAGTCATGAATGTGTAACCTGGAGGCGAGTGTTAGGGCACAACCACTGCAGCTTCCTAAGTGTGTGTGAGATGGAGGGGGAAGGGAGGTGGTCAGATCTGTGCTTTTAGAAGATCACTTTGACAGCTGAGTGGAGGGTGGACTGCAGGGAAATGAACCAGCAGGCTACTGCAATAGCTCAGGAATGAGGTGATGAAGGCATGAGTTGGAGTGGTGGCAGTATTAGAGAAAAGAAGGCACGTTTGAGAGATGTTATGAAGGTTAAATCAACAGACGTAGGCAACAAATGGAAGGTGAGAATGAGGATTTGACACCTAGGTCAAGAGCTTGGGGGGAAGATGGTGGTGCTCACCAATAACAGGACAAGTTTGGAATGGAAGAGAAGGTTTGGGAGGAAAGAAGACAAATTGAGTTTAAGGGGTCTAAAGGCTATCCAGTTTGAGATGTGCAACAGGCAGCTGGAGGTGTGAGAATGGAGGTCAACAGAGAAATTAGGGTTGGATGAAGTAGATTTAAGAATCATCAGCATAGAAACGATAACTTAATTCATGAGAGTTGATGAGATCACTAAGTGATATAGCAGAAAGGCCCAAGACCCAAGAAAGCCCATGACTAGTATGCATGACCTGAAGAGAACTAGGAGAGAGTAATATCATGAAAACCTAGAAAAAAGAGTTTCAAGATGGAGAAGGTGACACTGTGAAAAGCTACAGAAAAGTCAAGAAGGATGAGGACTGGAAGGTCAAAGTTACATTACAGGCTCTATAGGTGTCATGGAAACCTTTGCATGTCCCTGTTTCTTAATAAACGCATGCTGACTAATTGTCCTAATGTGTTCAAATCACAGTTTAACTTCTGAATTCATTGACAAAAGGCTCTACCTTCTGTGAACTGGAAACTGGACAGCAACGGTCGAATTTCCCCTGCTGCTCATACAAGAGAAATGTAATTACTTTGAAAGGTTTTATATTTGTGGCCCTAGTGCCTACACAGTACTTAATACATAAGAGGCATTTAATGAGTGTTGACTAAAAACTAGGATTTAACCTACAGTATGTGTATGTGTGTACATACAAACATATACATACACATACAATATATAGATGTTTTATACACACACATAAATATATATAAATATAAATACACACTCGAAAGAGGAAGAATTTCTATATACTTTGGATATCTCCTATGGTGCCTAGTAATGCTAAGCACATAGTAGGCAATCAAATATATGTTCATGTTAATTAGGAATATGGAGGGGAAAGAGGGAGAATAGAAAATAAGGAAAGGTAGGTGGCTAAATAGGAAAAAGTAAAAGTGGATTAATTAGGTAACAATATGAGTTGGAAGATGGTGAAGCAACTGCCAGGAGATCAGATACAACAGTACTTCAAAAAATCATATTAAATTCAATGTTTCTATGTAGCAGCTTACTTCTTTGTGACATATAATCTTTATACTAGGTTATAAGATTTTGGACTGACATTTCCCTGGTTCACATTTTGTTTGCAAATTAATGATTGCTCCATGGTTGGAAAGAAGCCAGCATAAACTGTGGTCTGGAGAAAAAAGGAATTAGAGCGTGGGAATAACTGCTTCCAAAAGGGAAAAAAAAAGGTGAAAAACCACTGGAAAAAAAACTTCCAGGCAATTTTGATGGAGAACCTATTAGTGGTCCTAGGAGAGAACTGTTCATTATACTCCCATGCATCCATACGTAATTCTCTTCTAATTCACAAATAAGCAGATGTATACACCCACCAATACATATACCATACATCAAAGGTGTTGTTGTTTGTCCTTAGTTCTCAAAGAGGACCAACCATGACATCAGGACGATGATGCCATGACTTGCAAGTGAATTGGATTTAAGCGAGGGAGGGGCGTGCAAAGTCACCAGCCTCAACTTTCTCCTCTGGAACCATAGTACAGTGGCAAGATAGAGATCAGGAGTGGAGATGGCCCCCACTTGAAAGGTAAAATAAGATAAGAGGATACTTTACTAGGTGAATTAGATTACATGCAAATTACATGTAGTATAGACTTGTGAACAGATGACGCCAGGTAGTTATTTTATACCTATCCACTGCAATGGTCTCTACCACATTCATTCTGAGGTTGTAGTAAATGTACCTTTCCAGAGTGGGTCCTATAGAAGGTACTATAGATAGAATCCCATTTTAATAGAGTTTTTTCAACATCTCATAACATATATTGTTTGGGTAATAGAAAATTAAACCAAATGAAATACATCAGAGATGTGTTTATTTATCAGTTTCTATCCAATTGAGGTTAATATGGATGAAAACTTTTTCTATTTAGGACAGGGTATAACTACACTTAATACAAAAGCCATCTTAGCCTCCACCTCCTCGTCTGCTTTGTGGTATGGGATGGCATCACTAGCCATCCAGCTGATCTTTTCCTTTGGTTTCTCTAACATTGCATCATCCTGCATCTCTTCTGATCCACTTTTCCCACTTCTTCCTCTTCACCCACCCAAATTTAATTAGCCTTCAAGTCAAACTCAAATCCCGAGCTCTTTGACAAAGCCTTTTGCCATAGCACAAGCTAATTTTCCCATGTTCCTACAGGATATAAAGTCTTTGGATAAATTAATTTTCCAAAGGGCTACATGGCATCTTGTCCCAAACTAGCATTTGTCCCATATACAGAAATGGTCAGCCTGAGCCATGAGGACCAAGATGTGTCTTCATCCTGGCAGTGGTCATAATGATTAAACTGAGCAAGGAGGCAAGGAGAGACTAATTTCTAGTTCTTCTTTTGTGCTGAAGGTGTCAATCAACAGGGCCTGCAACACTCCTGAGGGCAGCCTGAACCAGAATATAACTGGGAAATACTTAACAGAATAAGCAAAAATACAATAAAACATAGATAATATTAACATGTGGCTTTCCAAATTAATGTGTGGCCACAGGGATCTTCATGTTTCTTTCTATGAGTTTGACACCACTGCTGTAAGGTAGGCTTTTCCACTGAAACAATATAAATGATATTTAGGCTCTGAATCCAGCCCGAAAACCACTGGCATAGGAACTGTCAGGTAAGGAAAACCCTTCTATCAAAGCAGATGAGCCCCTTTTCTGAAATTTACAGTCTTAGCTGCTTAGAGCCCCTAAGAGAGTAAGCAATGTTATCACTCAGTATGTAAGCAGCTAAACTTGAACTTGTGTTTTCCTTAACTTAGACCAGCTAGCTCTTATGCCCTCCCTCTGTGAGCTGAACTGGTTTGTTACATAAAATTACCAAGGTCAAAGTCATGAGGCATGACAAGGACCATGATACTGAAATATTGTTCAATCAATTCCCAGAGACTAGCTCACCTCAACCCAGATGCCCAATTTGTGTCTTTGTTCTTCCCCTGGATTTTAAATATCAGAGACTAAAAACAAAACAGCTCTTCAAAGAACTTAAACCTACAGAATAGATTTAGAGAGAGCTAGAAAGGGTGGGGAAGATTTGGAGATCAAGAAAATCTTAAAATAGGAGATGGGACCTGGGCTGGGCTTTGGAGGAAGTTAGGAATTCTATAATAAATAAGATTGAATTTTAGATGTGGGACAGAAAGAATGTCATGTGTAAGAATAACATCTAATAGTTGTTCTACTACAAAATGTTCTTCCATAAAACAGGGTAGCTAGGTGTAATAGTGAATAGTAATGGACTTGGCACCTGTTTAAATCCTGCCTTAGACACTAAGGAATGTCTACATGAAAGTCACTTAATCTGTCTCAGTTCTTCACGTGTAAAAAGGGCAAAAAAAAAAAAAAACCACCCCAAACAAAACAAACCATTCATTGAGGATCAAATAGAGTATTTCTAAAGTACTATATAAATGCTAGCTATTACTATTCAAAATGAACCTCTACAGTTTTAACCTCACCTCACTATTTCTAGCCATGGTACTTCTTCAGAAGGAAGAGATTATAATTATCAACCATACCCCTTCCTCATCAGTGGCTGTCCCATCAGCAACAAGAACATTAACTGTTCTACCTAGCAGCTTCTCTGACATCCAAAATAATTGAGTTTAAGAATTTTAAGCCCAATTTTTGCAAATTCAAAGTCATTTTATTGGTGACTTTTTTTCCTTCGGGGTTTTGAAAAAAGTAAGGGGTCAAAGGAATTTGAATTTTGAACTCTCAGGCTTCAATTTCAATTAATGTCCTTTTTTCATATTGAACCAAGACTCACTACTTTTCCCACCACTCGAATTCAGTGGGGAGATGGATTGTTTATCTTCTCCAGACGAGGAAAACAGACTTTTAAAAAATGTCCAAACTCATTTGAAGAGCTGTCATTTCTAATTGTACTTTAAACTATAAGCTAAGAGATTTCTGGGGAACTGAGGCATAGAGAGTGGTTTGTTCACACAGCTGGTAGTCTGCGAAAGAATTCAAACTCAGGGGCTCCTGACTCCTAGTCCAGGCCACTATACCACCAAACGATTTACAGTTAGTTACTAATACAGCACATTAGTGGCAGATCAGGCAGGTCCATACTCTCTCCACTGTGATTCAGTGCTTTCCTGGAAGACTTGAACAACTAGTAGGAAACCAGGCCTGTATTGGACCAGAAGTTGGAGAACTGAGGGCAGTGGGGAAAAGACAGAGAACAAAGAGATGGAGATTATTGTAGACAGAACAGTGGGGATAAAGAAATGGGATAAGGCATAGAAGAGTGTTAGTGGAGAGGTCAGTCATTCACATGAAAGAATTATTAAATCAACCTCCCTTCTTCCTATAGGTCTGCAATGAAAATTCTTCCATGAAACTGTCTGCAGGACCTCTGAATCCTTGGATTTCTTTGGAAGAATGTGTTTAATTGGGTGAGACAGGGTTATTTTCTGATTTTGCTTCACATGCTGGGGAGGGGGAGGTGAAGGGAAATCAGTGAGATGTGAGAGAGAGAGGTTCACTGCTGGTCTCTAGCAATTTTTCTAGGTAGGGAGACTTTTAAAAATGTTTTATTAAATTATAAACAGTGAAAATCAATACAACTAAAGCCCCTTAGTAACAATTTACATTTAAATTAATTCCATTCACTAAAAACATAAATCATAAATGCATCATATTTATTCAAATTCATTTTAGAAAGCATAAAGCATTTCATTCATTAAAAGCATAAATCATTTTCCCCAGTCACTCCCTTTTGGATTCTTTAACATTTTCATTCACTTTTTTTTTTCATATAGCTGTAGTTTGTGTATTTTTTTTGCCAACTTTTGAAGAGGCACAAGAATTACCAGATATATAATCAGAAGAAAACTGCCTGGGAATCAAGAGATTAAGTGTTCAATTCCCAGTCCTGCCATAAACCTTGACCATGGACAAGTCATTTAGTCTCTCTGGGTCTCAGTTTCTTCATCTGTAAAATGAGAGATTGGATTAGTTGGTCTCTAAGGATCCTACTAACATTGGTGTTCTATGACAGACTATGACTATGATAAATGTTGCTGCAGGCTAAGGAGATTCAATTTTATCTTCTTGTCTAAGCAAAAGGAAGTCTATTAGTCTTTTTATGTGATGAGACCTCTGCTATCAGGACTCTTGCTCTGGGTCCAGAAGCTGAAGGGGTCATCTGAAGACAAGGGCTCCGAGGACAAGGAAACAATCTTCTTGGAAAGCTTCAAGTCCCCATCCATCCACTTCAGGGTCTGACCCTACAGAGCTCTTGAGGCTCCTCCTCCTCAGTCTCAACAGAGATTCTCTTTTGACATCTGGTTTTTCCACCAGACGCAGATATCCTAAATTTCCTGGACTGATGAAGAGAACAGATAATGAAGTCCCTGGAGAGCTGAGATTATCCTAACTAGTCAAGATTTTTTATGGTTATAAAGGACAAGTGTTTGGAGAGTCAAGACCAACGTACTAACCTAAACTGATCATGAAAAGAAGTATTATCCAACAATTTTATTTATTTAGCAATTTCTCCTTTAGAAGTCCTCCTTGGATCCCTCTCCGGCTGGAAACAAAAGCCGGCCATGAGAGTTCTGATGGCTTCATAAAAAAGGGCACAAATTTGATTGATTTTAATTACACACACACACGCACACACACGCACACGCACACACACACACACACACACACACACACACACACACACACACACACACACTCCTGTCTCGGCCAAAAAAAAAATTTTTTTTTATCACATCCCTTTGTAAAGGTTACACAGCAAATGAAACGGAGATGGCGACTAGAAAGTTGAGCGCTTGAAAAGCACCAGGAAACGCTACCCTAAATTACAATTAACTGCAACTCTCAAGTCCAACGCAATCCGGTGACTGATCCACATATCAAAAGAATATGTCTGTGCAAATATCAGAAACTGATCAGTTAACAGTTTAAAGAATTTCTTGGAACTTAAAATAAACTCACAGAAACTTGTTTTCTGGATTGTGTTAAAGACTTCACAACAAGAGAGGTCAAACGAGAAGAGTCTACCTTCTCAGAACACTGCCTATAAAAATATTTTAAAATGACACAAAGAATATCCTTGAGATTTCAAGAGTATCATATTCAACAGAATGAAGCTCTGGCTGCCAAAGCAGGGCTCCTTGGACAACCACGATAGAAAAGTGTTTATGGATAGACCTTTCCATAAAGCAGTGCCAACAGTTGTTGCATTGGAAGTGGGAGTTCTTTTGATCTTAAACTGTTGTGGATATTTTCACCATGTCAATGACTGAGCATTTGGCAAGTGGAAACCATTGGAGAAACAAATGTGCTTCTTACCAGGAATAAGCAGAGTACAAGATCTTGTCTTATTGTGCAATGAAAATATTAAGATGCAACCTTTGTTGGGGCCTTAAAATTCAACGACTTGGCCACTTGATTAGCAAAATAAACCATTGTTTCTTCTATTGTGACTGTTAAAAAAAAAAAAAAAGAAGTCCTCCTTGATGTTCACAAACTAATCTGATCAAGTCTTCCTTGCAGGACTGAAACCTTAACATTGGATCACCTTAAGTCTTACCTAGTTCTGTGGTATTATGTGACCCATTCTGAAGAGACTACGATTGTGATAAGCCTCCTTGTCTGACATCAATCCCTCCTAGCTTTACCCTACTACTGTGACTGACTAGATTTATTGCCCACAACATGACCACTATTGCCTGAATGACCATGTCTTGCCTAGCACATTCCTATTATCAGGATCTGTATTCTCATAATTGTGCTGACTTTTAGCCTGGATAACTCAAGACCTCGCCTACTTGTGTTTCATTATCATGACATACTAATATTCTCCCACCTTGCCTATGACTATAAATCTGAATCACCATGAAAAGGGGGATGATAAATTAAAACAGATTTCATAAGATTATTTTAGTAATAGCATATAGGATCAAAGGGAGAGGTTATTATATCCCAGGTAGAAGATAAAAGCCTAAACTAGGTAACAGTTGTGGGAATACAAAGGGATAGAAGTTAGTAAAATTGCAAAGAAAAAAATGGACAGAAGAGCTAGATTACGGGTTACTTTGGTGGGATAGTCTGGGAATGTAATTACTATTCATAATCTTTTCATGGGAAAATGCTTCCAGAATTCTAAAATTATGTATTCGAACCTTTGGAACACAGCCCATTTCTAAAAGCTGGGAACTCCTTGTACTGGAGAAAATCTATTAATTAAAGAGATTTGATCCACAGAATCAAAATATGATCCCAGACCACTACATGGCAATCCTTTGTGGCTTCCTCACTAATGCTCAAGTTTAATTCCCACAGTGGCTGTTCCAAAAACTTCTCTTTTAAGCATTCACTCTCATTACTAATAGATGATTACTGCAACTATATTACTATAACTTCACTAAGACATCAAGAAATCCAAGATCGTCATGAGATTACCATTCATATTTTTTCACCTAAACACAGCACTATCTTTTCATGTGTTCTCTCATCCTTCCCTCAGTAAATTTAGAGGAAGAAATATTTCTCCTTTGCTGTAAAAGATCTTTTTTATCCTTCTTTGGACTCATATCCCTTCTAAAAACCATACTACAAGTCAATTCCACTTAGAGGTTGCCTCTTACTAAAAAAACTCCTTCCTTTTCCAACCTCCCCATTTCTTCCTAATCCTTCAGGCTTGAAAATGTGAATCATCTTTTCTCCTTCCCATGAAATATTCAATTAAAAAAAAAAACTGTTAAGATTCTTCTTTCACAACGTCTTTAAGATTTCTCCCCCTTTGAGTATTTCAATGGATCCATTGCCCTGGTCTGAGCCCTTGTGACCTCATGTCCTAATTATTACAATATCCTGGCTGTCCATCTTTAGTCTCCTTCCATTCCAATTCATCTTATACAAGGCCATCGGGTTAATATTTCAAATGTATTTCTGTTATCACTTCTGTTTAAAAACAACAACAACCCCCAAACTGCCAAACAGATTAAGTAAAAATTCTGTTTGTCATTTAGAGACCTCCACCGACTGGTCTTACACTAATTGTACAACCCGCTGCTTCCTTAACAACCTAGGGTTTGTTTTAGCTTCTCAGTCTCCTTTGCCATTCTCTTCACACACCACATTCATACAAATATTTGCTCATCCCCTTCACTCTAAGGCCTAGAATTGCTCTCCAATTTGGCTTTTTCTTCAAAGATCTGTCATCTCACTGCTGTGGGTCTCAGTAGGTCCTCTACCAATCAGTCAGTCAACTAGGCATTTATTAAGCACCTACATGCCAGGTACTTTTCTAAGTCCTGGAGACAGAAAAACAAAACCAGCACATTACAACAAAGTGCTCGTTCCTGTTGTTTCTTATCGGCCTGATGAGACTCTCTGAACTTAGATCTGACTGTAGGTCTTCCTGACTGTTTTATTTACTATGCCACCTAGCCCCCTCTAGATGGCATAGGGCAGTCCTTCAAATAACAGGTCTATTACCAGGTCTTTGTAGTTTGGCAGAACGTGGCAGTTTGTGCTCTGGTAGAAGAGCTTTGAAAACTTTTACACCATCTCATTATTTCAAGACCCAAATCAAGGCCTAATCTCTTCCAAGAAGCTATACTACATTACTCCTAGTTTACATAGATCTCCTCACTTGAATGTGTATAGTACTTAATAATTTCTACTATATTCTATCATTAGGTACAATGGCAAGTTAACAGGTGCTGAAGCCAGAGGACCCCAAGTTCAAATCCTGCCTCTGATGATTATACCTTTATGGCCTTGGACAGGTCACTTAACCTTCCTGGAACTCAGTTTCCTCATCTGTGAAATGAGAAGCCTGGGCTAGGTGAATATTGAGGTCCCTCCTGGCTCTAGGTGATGCTGATGAATATATTCTTTGGCAGTTTCATACACTCATTTTGCCCCCCAAATTCTAATGGCTTTGACAAACCATTTCAGCAACAATGGCCTGAAGCAGGGTGATGAGGCAAGACGGTAGAGAAGTGAAAATAGGCTTAGTCCTGAGGTCAATCGGTCAACATTTATTAAGTACCTACAATTTAGCAGGCAATGTGATACATGCTAAGAATTACAAAGAAAGGCACAAGTCCAATGGAGGGTAGGGGGGAAACAATTGCAAACAACTATGTACAAATATTCATAGAGTAAATTGGAATTCATTAGCAGAGGAAATACACTTAACTCCTGGTGTGTAAGTTTCCTTCATTGTCTGGCTGGCATTACGTCCTAGGGCATTGGAGCTATGTGAGTTCTATACACAAGGAGGTTAACTGACTTGTCCCCAAAGTGACAAGTTACACAGTATTGGAAGCCAGATATTCCTGGCCTTGTCATGGTTTTCTACTTCTCAATGATTAAGGTCATTAGCACACTAAAATTACTTTTGCAGAAGTGCTTACATTACATGACCTGGAGTTAAGCTCACCTAACAGGGGTAGGGAATTGTATATGGTCAAGTTTGGTGGCCTGTTAGAGTGCTACAGCAGGAGAAAGGTGTAAAGGTGTAGTAGACAGTGGTTCAAACTGCCTGTAGGAAACTAATTAGCTACAAGGCTTAATTGTCCAGACTTGAACTCAGGTCCTCCTGACTCCAGGGTCAGAGCTCTATTCACTGTGCCATCTAGCCACCCACAGTTTCCTTATTTTTAAAATGGAATAATACCAGGTTAAGTTTGTACCTCTTGATTAGGTTCAAATAAGAATGTATGCAAACCACTTAGAAACCTTATCAGGCTACATAAATAACAGCTTTATTACTTTTGGATTAACTGAGGTTGCCAGGTAGATGTCAAAAAGGATATTTTAGAGTTCTTTACAATGCCACCACAGTCTACCATAAAATTTTTTTACAGAAGTCATAACTGTTTATGGCTTTACCTCCACTGAACAAAAGGAAATGATGCTAAATTGCTTAATAAGTTTGGTAGTACTCTCACTTTAATGGTTATTGCTAAACAGACTTGAGTTTTAAGGGAGACTCTAGAATCCCTTCTAGAACTCAGCATCTTCTTTAGGCAAGAGAATGACCCATTTAATAGTTTTAGTTTCTACATTTTTATATCTATTCTAAGAAATCAGAGTCCCTTTTCATTACTCTATCTTAATTGGTTTTAAACAACGTGGCAATGATATTACTCCTTCCATCAAGAAAGCACTGACCAAATTATGTCATTACCGGAGTTTTTATTTTGAAATACATCATTTATTTCCTAGCTTAATATACTTAAAGTATATTTTCTACTCTCTCTCTTTACTCAGACCCACCCAAAAGGCAAATTACCTGAAGAATTAGGTAATTAGGCATCAGGACAAGAACAGTCATATTTCTAAAGCCACTTACCAAATTTGTCACCAAAAACTAGACACCACTGACTTAGCTTTTCAGTTCTTTTTCGTGAGTTTGGGGAATTGAGACATTTTCTTTTCCTTACTACCTCATAAAATCTCAGGGCAACTAGGTGGCCCAGTGAATAGAACACTGGGCCTGGAACAAGGAAGACTCCTCTTCCTGGGTTCAAATCTGGACTCTGATACTTACTAGTTGTCTGTAACCCTGGGCAAGTCACTCGACCTGTTTGCTTTAGCTTCCTCATCTGTAAAATGAGGTGGAGAAGGAAATGGCAAACCACCCCAGTATTTCTGCCAAGAAAACCCCCAATCAAATGCAGAGATCAATTCCCTCTACAACATCCCTGACAAGTGGAACTTTGATGGAACACTGTTAGTGATAGCTCACTAATTAAAAAAGCAACTATCAATACGTAGTTCTTGCAGTTAGAGACTTCAAAAACGTGCCTGACCATGGTTTCTACTCATTAATTTGAGTTCCATACTCTAGACTCACAACAGAATTCATATAGCACATTTAGCACACTTTACAAATATCATCTCATTTGAGATTTACAATAACCCTGGAAGTAGGTGCTGTTTTTATCCCCATTTTACAGATGAGAAAACTGGAGCAAATGTAAGTTAAGTGACCTGTCTAGGGTCTCACTGTTAGCTAAGCATCTGATGCTGAATTTGAACTCAAGTCTTCCTGACTCCAGAGCCAGGGCTCTATCCATTGCCTGACCAGGCTTCTCCAATAAATGTGGTTCTATAACAAGCCTACTTTTTCTGGATGATAGTGATGTTCTCCTTAAGTGTATTCTCCCCCTGGGGCAACAAGCAATTCTTGTATGGAAAGAGTTTATTCACTCTCATAATTTTCCTCTGCTGCCTAGGATGGAACGGTACATGCTTACTTGAGAATATGCAGCTCTTTTATCTCAAGAAGTCAAAACTCAAAATGTTAACTCTGCTAAAGAGAACAATTCACATTTACAGGAGGCTTCAAGGTTTACCACAAAAATGCCAAGAGGCAGATCTAATTCAAGCACAGGGGTCCCCCATCAGCCCCAGCGCACAGATGAGTGACCGGGCGTCACACTGCCAGGAACTGGCAGAACCAAACTCAAACCCCGGATTCCTGAATTCAAGTCCTTCAGTCTTTCAAAAAAAATTTTTTTTGAAGAAAAAATTTCTTGAGGCTTTTTGTTTTCATCAGTCATTTCTGGATAAGTAGCCTCTCCTCCCACTCCCACCTCCCACCCCTTAAAAAAGCATTCCTGGATAACACCGTAAGAGTCAAGTAGAAATAAACGATTCGGCGGTATGTACTCCTTGACGGTATGTACTATTCTGTCCCCGTATCCCCTCACCGCTTAACAGAGGCAGAAGGTCGGCAGAAGGTTACACCGCCTGCCCATCGGTGCAGCCGCATCCCGGGACTCAACACGTGCGGGAGGACCCTCGGGGTGGGGGGCAGGGCCAGGCTGAGGAGATCCCGGAGAAGGTGGGTGGCCCCTGGGCCCCTCTGCCCTGAGCTCCTTTCCCCTCCCCTCTGAGGCGGAGCGGCGGAGGGCCGGCTCCAGGGGTGGGGGTAGGAGTTTAGTTGTCTGCCCTCCTTCCCAGCCACCGCCCCGGATCTCACCCGCCGCCAGGCACAGGCCACGGAAGCTCCCCATAGCCGCCACTGAGAGCACGTCCTTCCACTACGCAGGGCGGCCGAGCTAGCAGTGAGACGGGCTGCTCCGTCGGGGCTCAAAGTCATCAAGGACCCAGTGACGTAGCGCCCGAGCTGCCCGTGCCACGCCTGCACTCCACCCTACTTCACCCACGTGGTCCCCCTAGGGGGGCAGAGGAGGGGAGCGACTGGGTCTCTGGCTTGGTAATGCTGCTCCTCTGTGGCACGTAGCCTATGTCGTTGGCTCTGACTTGTACTTTGGTGCCAGAGGCTCATTAAAAAAGATGTGATTTTGGTGCTGTTGTAAAATTGCCCTCGTATCCACACGCTACCTGCCTCTTTTTTTTTTTTTTTTAAGAAATGGATCATATAAAAGATTTCCTACAATTTCAGCATGGCATCCTGAGAGTCTGAATACCTTAGTTCTGGTCTCTTGTCTCCAGTTTATTCTATCTATATATCTTGTTAGTACATAGTCTCCCCCTTTAGACTTCGAGCTCCTTGAGGGCAAGGACTGCCTTTTACTTTTATTTGTACCCTTAGTACAGTTCCTGCCACAGAGTGGGCACACAGTGGGATTTGACTGCTCTTCAAGCATTGGTTTGTATGACTGAGCAATCAAAAAAAAAAAACCCAACTAAAAAAAGTTCTACACGTAGTCAGGGATCCCAAGGGAGTAATCACTCATTCCTTAAATTTATTTGTATCAACGCTGCTAAAGAGAACAATTCACATTTACGGGAAACTTCAAGGTTTACCTAGACCGCTTCTCACATTCATTAAGTGCTTCCTATGTGCCAGGCACCGTGCTATCAGTGATGCAAAGAAAGGAGAAAAGATAGTTCCTGCTCTCAGGGTTGAATGAAGCAGGTGGAAAGTAGAGAGGAGGAAGGCTGATGTTTCATTTGGACTAGATGCTCGTGTCCTTTCCAACTTTAAGACCATAATTTTATGAGCCCTTTGGATGGCCCATTGGGTCCCATTATTAAGGGAATAAATAACCCATGCATTAAATCCTAGTCTTCCCTAGCATTGTTGTATAGGGGAGTGGAGAAGATCCAACAGCATATTTTTCATGTTTTGTATAATATACAATATTTATCCCCAATTTTTTTAAAGGAGTCAACTTTTTGTTTCTGTCACTTTTAAAACTTATTTCTCTCAGTAGTCCGGTAACCAAACCATTCCTCACTCCCTCCAACTGCCAGAGGTCCTTAAACTAAAGTCAAGTCCGTCAGGAGGTGAACAGTTAAGTGGGACAAGGGTGAAGGTAGACAGAATAAGGAGTGTGGGTAAAAGAGAGGATGGAAGCGCCAGGAAGGAGAAGCCGGGTAAAAGGAGTCTACAAAAACGAAAGATGCCTTTCCCGGGTTGAGCCTTTCTGCCCAGACCCCCACGTTATTTCTGTTCAGGCTTTGCCACGGACAGCCTCGCTCCTCCGTGATTGGCCTCCGCCGGGGTCCTCGCGCCTGTCCAATATGTCGGCGCCCACTGGAGGTGTGAATTGTGAGGAGATCGCTGAGTTCCAGGTGAGGGTCCCCTTTGCGCCTAGTGCACCCCAACTCCCCGGGCTCGAGGGGCCCGTATTCCCGCTTGGGCCAGAGGAGCGAGCCGGGTTCTGCTCGGGCGGAGGAGCGGAGCTAGAGGCCCCTTCCCCAGGGCCCGTGGAGGTCACGGAGGGGTGAGGACGCCGCCCGCGGGAAGCTGGAGAGCCGCTCCCGGGGAGAGGGAGGGGTGGGGTCCCCTTCCTCGCGGCCTCGGTCCCCGTCTTCCGGGAGCTTCTCTCGGCTTGAGGCCGGGAACACGGGGAGGCAGGAGCAGCCGGCGGTTCTAGGCTCCTGAGGGGAATCATGCTTCGTGAGGTCCTATTCCCCCAGGAGTGGGAGTCTCGGACCCAGAGCGAAATGAAATGAGGGTGCTTCGGGGAACCCAGCCTGGTGTCGTCTCCCTCCCCCCCAAACATCCCACAGATCCTTGGCCCCACTTGACTAGTGAGAGAGGAGCTGGACTGCAAGTGATGAGAGGAGAAAGGGAGAGACCTCTAGACACAGAGGAAGTCAGTGTGTGCGAGTGTAGACACGTGTTTGCGGGGTGCAGGTTGTCTAGAGTCTGTCTCGTCTTCCTGTCTCCCCCTCCCCCTCTTTCCCACTGTCCCTCTCTTCTCTCCCTTTCTCTGTCGAGCCAGTTTGGGTGGGTGTGTGTGTGTGTGTGTGTGTGTGTGTGTGTGTGTGTGTGTGTGTGTGTGTGTGGGTGTGTGTGTACACGTACCACTTGGGGGGCGGAGCGGGGTGTCTGGTACCAGTTAGTAGCTTGCTTGCGCTTCCCCACACTCCACCACTTCCCTCTTTGTCCAACTCTCTTCTCCTTCTCCCGCTTGGGGTTCGGGGTTGTCTTTGAGAATGTTACTAGTTTGGGCATAGATGTGCTGTGTGTGACTTCAGGTGCTCACTGGAGTTACAACGTGCAGTTCAGGTGGAACAGAGAATTGAATTTTGGATCCTCCCACGGTAATTTTTCTGAAGTTTGCTTTTACAAGTCAAAGGAATGAATGCTTGAGAAGGGAAAACTTCCTACAGAAACTACACTGGGGCCCCACCAATGAATGCCTTTTGTCCCACTAGAGAAAAAAGTTAAAATGAACAGAAAAGAAAAAAACCCACCTGTAATATTAAATCCCACACGGCCTCAGGTACTTGACATACTCACTTGCCGTGTAACTTTGGGCAAGTCACTTAACCCCAATTGCCTTCCAAAAAAGAAAAAAAAAGGTTAAATCCCAAAGCATGATCTAGATAACTCAGGCATTACGAAGGAATTTTAAAATACACTGCAGAATGTATCCAATTAATAGATACATTTTTTTTTTAAAAACTAAGCACGTGTTCTAATCATGGCATAGTTTTCATAACCATGTGGACTTTTGGGGGGGAGGTGGGTATTTTAAGATCTTTTACTCCACACACAATGAAATGAACATTTTCTGTGTGTATGCAAACCTGCTCAAAAGATCGTGCATTAATCTGGTCTTGCTAAAAACATTGCATATTGGGCCCAAATTTAGATATCCATTACATGAAATATTAGGGTCATATAGCTTATACAGTATTACAAGTGGACTTGTCCTTGAAGGCCATTTGGGCAACCTCTGTTTTTTTTTTGTTGTTGTTGTTGTTTTTTAAGCAATTGGGGTTAAGTAACTTGCTCAAGGTTACACGGCTAGTCATTATTTCTGTGTGGGTGCTCATTTTCTGAGGCCGGATTTGATGTCGGGTCATCCCAACTCCGAGGTCGGCGCTCTTACTCACTGCGCCACCTAGCCGCCCCTTTAGGGCAATTGGGGTTAAGTAACTTGCCCAAGGTCACATGGCTAGGTTTTTGTTTATGTGGGTTGTGTCTGAGGCCAGATCCGAACTCAGGTCCTTCTGACTCCAGGGCCGGCGCTCTACTCACTGCACCACCTAGCAGCCCCGCAACCTCTGTTTTGCATATCAGACTTCTAAGGCCTTTCACTAGACCCAGAAGCAGCAGGGTGGAACCCAGCCTGGAGTCAGGAAGGACCTGAGTTCAAATTTGTCAAGTGCCTGGCATATAGTATCTACTTAATAAAGGCTTGTTCCTTTCATACATCTTAAGAAGATATCACTGATCCAATTTCAGTAAGACATGTGGTTGCAGTGATTATTCTACCAAAAATAAGATTTGATATTTTACACATGTGATTTCATTTGTGTAGGGAATTTTCAAGTGAGGAAATTCCATCAGTCAATACACATAGGTAACTGTTCTGCAATTTATAGCCTTAGAGAGTTGCCCAAGGGACATTTGATAAGCCTAAGTTATTGGCAGTCATACAGCTGTTATGTGGAGACAGAACTTTGAAACCTGGTTTTCCTAATTGAGGCAAACTATCCACAGTGTATTGTATTTAGTATACAAGTGGAAATCATCTTTGCAGGTCATTTTTACAGATTATATGCCACTATTTGTTTTCCTAAGTCATCCAAAACATACAGGTTTCACTCTCCATTACCAGTGTTTTCTCATGATTTCTTAGCCATGAACTTTTTCTTAAAATTGTTCCTCATGTGAATATGTCATGTGAGCATAATCTGACAGAGTTCTTCTGATTCAGCTTTCCTTATGTTACAGGTGAGGAAACTAGGGCCCTGAGAGGTGAAATGCTTTGATTAAGGTCGAACTGTTATTTAGTGGCAGAACTAATACTAGACCCAGGTCACTTGACTGCCAGGCCCCTGACATTTCCACTATGTTATCAGAACAACCTTCTGACAATAGCAATGTCTCAGTCTTCACTCTGAGAATACCACCTCTCTGTCAGGAGGTGGGCAATATGTTTCATCATGAATCCTTTAGAATTGTAGTTTATCAGAGTTCCCAAGTCTTGATATTGTTATTGTAAATTGTTTTATTGGTTCTTCTCTCCACAACTGCATCAGTTTGTACAAGTTTTTCCAGAGGTTGTCTGAAACTTTTCATCATTTCTTTCAGCACAGTAGTATTCCATCACAGTCATACACCATAACTTGTTCACTCTCCAATTGATGGACACTCTCTGTTTCTAATTCTTTGCCAGCATAAAAAGACCTTATAAATATTTTGTAGATAGTGATGAAGTGATGGAGACTGGTGTGTTTGAGGCAAACAGAGCAAACAAGATGCAGAATGTGAGATAAGAAGCTGAACTTGATCAGCCCAAAAAGATCAAAGAAGACTGTGCATTGAAGCCTTAACACCCACCTCCCACCCCCATTTACCTGTGTGATTTCACAAAGCATTGCCAATTAACCTGACAATTCTCTCCCCTCACCTTTCCTATTCTCTTGGTTTACCTGTATGGACTAGGTGACATTCTGAAGTAGTCCTCTCCTTCTATTGCTTATCTGTATAATAAAGGCACTTCCAGATTACCTGATTTCCGCCCCCCAGGCATTCTTTTTCCCCCCAAAACCATATTTAAATCAAGACCCCCTAACCTGATTAATTGCTGTTTCTCTGTTGTGAGAACTGGGCCCACCTGGATGAGTCATCCCAATTAAATGCCTTTAACTTGGAGAGTGTCTGAGTGAATTCCTTTAGGACAATGGGACCCACCCTTCTATTCCTCATCATTTTAGGCACTCCAACATTCTTGGGATGCACTGTGAACTCTGTCAGATAGGGGGTCCTCTTCCTCTTTTTTGATCCCTGGGAGTTTTTTGTTTTGTTTTGTTTTTGCTTTTTGGAGGGCAATTGGGGTTAAGTAACTTGCCCGACGTCACACGGCTAGGTTTTTGTTTTTATGTGTGCATTAAGTGTCTGAGGCCAGATCGGAACTCAGGTCCTTCTGACTCCAGGGCTGACGCTCTACTCACTGTGCCACCTAGCCGCCCCTTGATCCCTGGGAGTTTTGCTGGCTCAAATGATAGGCACAGTTTAAAAGTTTTGGGACATAATTCTAAATTACTTTCCAGAATGGCTGAACCAGTTCAATGTGCTGCTCTTTGTATAAGAAAATAATATTACTAACTTACCTTCTCTCCTTATAAGTAATAGGTTTGTTTACCCTTTCATATGATCTCTTGGTATATATATATATTTAGATTTGAATTGTCACTAAGCTAGAAGTACTGCCTGTTCTTTTTACAAAGTGCTTTTCTTTGTAAAGTTGACTGACACATTCCAAGCAAACTTGTAGCTTCTCTATACCCAAATCATCCAGGTTTCTCTAGTACAGACATTTGAGTGATCTTAAGCCATTTGACTTCCACAGGAAGAACCCCTGTGATAGGGTACTTAGTAGAGAAGGTCTAAAACTACCTACTGGGCATAAAGTACCATGGATGCAGCGATTAAAAGTGATTTAGTTCCTGCAGTCAGAGTTTACATTCTGTGGTTTGGGATGTCATTTTATTACAGATTTTTTAAAAGTTAATTTTTTTTAATTTATGAAATTGTTCCATTTTATGAGCAATATGAATGTCACAGCATTGTTTTTTTTTACAGCTTTTTAAAAATTCTTTCAAGACTTGAAAAAACATAGAAAGGAAGGACATTATGCTGATTATGAACTTGAGCAGTTTGATTTCATCTCCTGCAGCCTTGGTTTCCTCATTCATTAAAGGGGATTGGATTAGATAATCTTTTACTTTCCCTTCCAGTGCTATAATTTTGGAGCTTTGTTTAAAAAAAATTCTTTAGGATTACTAAAATTCATTTATACTTCTTTCTCCTGTATTCCAATGTGGTAGAGTACAAATAACTGAATTTGGAGTCAGAAGACATGAGTTTGAATCCTAGCTCCTAGAATGACTTTGGGCAAGTCACTTTTATCTCTTAGGGCTTCAGCTTTCTCATCTACAAAGTGATGGTTCTAGACTAGATGATCTCTAAATCTTAGATCCCTCAATATTAATCTTAGTTCTTTTAATCCAGTCTCAAAGGAATATATGGTCCTTCTAGTTAAGGCCAACTTCTCTATTTGTGCCCTTGATTTTATCTCTCAGGGTGGAGCCGTCCCTCTTAGTGTTCAATCTGTATCCACTGAGTCTGTGTCCTGCTTCCTAAGCATTACTTTTCCATTCCCTTTAGAAAACATTCCAGCTCCCATTCCCGTGCTCTTTCACAGGTCTTCCCCATTCCTGTAAAATTCTCTCTCTTTACCTCTTAAACTCTGACTCCATTCAAGATTCATTTCAGTTGCCATCTCCTGCAAAAGATCTTTCTTGATTATCACCACTTGTTAGGGATTGCCTCCCAATTACTTTGTGTTTACTTTGTATTATCTGTGAACATGTTGTTTCCCTTTAGAGAATATCAGCTCTTTGAGAATAGGAATTGTTTTCATTTTTGTATTCCCAACCCCTAGCACCTGTAGTAGGCACTTGTAAGCAATTGTTGAATTGAACTGAATCTTTTCTATAACATGAGTGATAAATTTCCATTATAATAAAGTAGTTTTGACATATTGTGCTGATGACATATCATTCAGTTTACTTGTATTTGAATAGTCAGTGACTTAATTGTTGCCATAGTATTCTTGCTAATAATCTTTTTATTTCTACAGTGTTTTGGTTATCCATAAAATATCATTTCCATAAAATATTATCAATTGAAGTATCATTACCAAGATTTGGATGTTTTGTAGATAAGAAAAATAAAGTAAAACAAAAAGACAGGGACTAAACTATCTTTCTAGTTAGGGCCTTCCTTAGAAACTGTGAGAGAGAAGTGAGGAAAGATTTAAGGTAACTCTAAGGTTCTAAAGTTCCTACTGTGTGCGTAGAACTAATGGCAAAGCCTCATCCACTATCAGACAAATGCAAATTCCCAGATATACAGATACCTTCATTTTAACAAGAATCTTGGAATTTTAGAGTTGAAGGTAATGATTTGAAGATCATATAATCCAACTCTCTAATTTTCTGGATGAGGAGACTGAAGCCTAAAGAAGTTACCTTTCCCCTGCTCATAAAGTTTGTATGTGAGAGTGCTATGTTCTGATTTCCTTTCCATTTATCTTTCCACTATACTTTCTACACATGTATCCTTAAAGATAGAACTCATAATAATTAGCTATATCACAAATCCATAAGGAAACATTTTCTACATACTAATTTGTGTTCTCTCTTTGTTCCATGTATACTGTTGCCGGAAAATAGGTAAAAATATCCAAACGTGTAATTTATGCAAAGAGATTTGAAAGTGTCAAGACTGAACTTAGGCAAACCTGGAATGTAGGGGAATTGGGGTTCCCATCTTTCCCTTTTTGTACCCCCCAATTCCTGCCTTAACTAATGGGCTTTAATCCCTTTGCTATCAAACAAAAAAAAATGGAGAAACTATCTATTATTTATATTTTGTTGTAAATCCTTTATAGCCGAAATCAAATGCTACCTTCTACTTCTCTGAAAGTTTTTTTTTTAATCTCTTGCCAATAATGATGTTCCTCCCTTAGATCTTATAGAACAATATCTTGCAACTACTTAATGTGCTTGTGTTTTTTGTATTATTTTCCCATTATCCTAAAAGGTCCCTGAGGAAAAGGATCATGTTATCTAAATACTAACTCCTTTCCAGAACATAGCCATTATTTACTGCAGTTGCTCTTAATAAATACCCTTTTCACTGAAAAGTTCAGGAGAGTTATAAATAAAAATATGCCTGATGAGAAAAATATCATTACTGGCTGGGGAGGGATGCTTCATGGAAGAGGTGGTACACTTTGAGTTGATCTTTAAAACAGGGATGAAAATATTGAGGAGAGGGTGGAAGGGGAAACATTTGGAGAACAGCATAAACAGAGGTTGTTTGCGCTTCATTCTCAAAAATGACAGATAACATCATGAGTGATGTCTTGACTTGAGGTGAATTGGATTTAAGTGAGGAAGAGCTGCAAAAAGTCATCAGTCTCATTCTCTTCCAGAGTCATCAAAGTCCAGTGGCAAAGACAAAACTCAAGATGACTGGTGATGACCCAGAATTCAGTGGGTGACTTTGGCCTTTCCAAATTAAGCTTTTTCACAGGTCTCTCTCTCTCTCTCTCTCTCTCTCTCTCTCTCTCTCTCTCTCTCTCTCTCTCTTTGAGGCAATATCCATTCAGTGACTAAGGGCTGGGTAAGAATTGAGACAAAAGATGACCCAGTTTACCTTCCCCTACCTGATTGATTTTTGTGATAAAGGTACTGAAGTAGGAAAGCATTCACAGGGTATGCTTAGCAGTCTGCTATGTTTGGACTGTAGTATACATGGAAGATAAAATGAAGAGTTGTAAAGTTGTAAGAATGGCAGATTGTGGAGGGTTCTGAATGTCAGGCAAAAAATTTGAGATTTACTAGTTTAGACAGTTGGAAATCAGTGTATGGAATAACACTGAAGAAGAATAACACTACCAGATACAGGGGTGTCATATATGGAAGATAAGTGCATCTTCAAATATGTTTCCTAAAGATAGAAGGAAGATAAACATAAAGAAAGGGTTGGAGGAAGAAGAGGGAAGCAGGAAGTCCCATCAGGAAACTATTGCTATAGTTCAGTATGGTAGTAATAAGAGCCTATACTAGGGTAGTGGCCATAAAGCTGAAGGGGCAGAGAAGAAAGCTACCACAGAGACATAACCAGTATAGCTTTGGAACTGATAGGATGAGCAAGTGTGGAGAAGAAGGGTGAGTCAGAAATAACACCCAAGTTTCCAACCAAGGTGACTGGGTGAATGGTGGTACCTATGGTGAAAATAGGAAAGTCAGAAAGAAGAATGAATTTAGGAGGAATGTAACAGGCTTGGTTTGAGGCATTATTAAGCTATTAAGTGAAGGTATAAAGGATATGATGCAGCATATGACTGGACATACAGATCTGGAGGAGTTGCTTTGGCTTTTGTGTCTAAAGCTGTGGGAGAAAGAAGCAAGTCACATGTACATATGTATTAAAATTCTGTTTGGTTCCTCTATCTCAAGACAGAAGTTCCTTCTGCTTTTAAACCATCCCTCCAAGCTTTTAGAAATTTGTTTTTTAAAAGTTTCTTTTTAAACACCCAAATGAAAGCTTTTAGTAGCTATTAGTATATTTTAGTGTCACAACAATTCTTCTTGGTCCTATATATGTTGATTTTTAAAGGATGATTTCCATAAGTTATTTTTTAAGGTTTTCTCATAATATTTTTCCATAAAATATGAACACATTAGTACTTTCAATTTATTACAGACTCCTTATTTTTACAAATGTAGAAGCTATGACAAAGATAGTGTGAATGACGTTCCCAAGATAGCATTTAGCAGTCAAACCCATGTTATGTGATTGCAGATCTAGAATACTTCACTGAATTATGCTGCCTAGGATTTAGAAGGTGTAACATGCAAGGCAGGTGTTTTAAAACTTTAAAACAGGAGCCATCTGTTACATATGGACCTCCATAGTCTTTCCTACTGAACATGCCCTTCTGAACTTATCTGCTTTTTATGTTATCTGGTTTGATATACATGAAATCAGTGATTATTTTCTTCTTTCTCTTTCCCTTTTCAACTTAGAGTCCTTTAGATGAAATTTGTCATACTCTGGGCAGATTTTTACTAGTTCTCTGTAGATATATCCCATCCCTGGTGAAGAGCTCTTCATTCCTACATTTTAAGCTGAGATCCAGAAATCCAAATAGAAACGTAGAATTTCAAAGTTGGAAGGATTGCTTAGTGGCTCTTTGGTTCAACCCATCTGATCCCCAAACAAGAATTCCTTCCTTAGTATGCCTGACAAGTGGGCACCCTGAGGACCTCCAGTGAGAGGGAAACCACTGCCTCTCATGGTAGTCCATTCTACTTGGGAAGCTTTTCTTTACATTAACCCTAAATTTGCCTTTTTGCAGTTTTTTTTTCCTGCTTCTGCCATCTGAAGACAAAGCAGAGCAATCCCTCAGTGATAGCCCTTCAGATACTTGAAAGTAGCAATCATGACTCCCTTCTCCAGGCTTAATAGCCTAATCCTCATATTGCATGAACTAGAGGCTCTTTATCATTCTGATTGTCCTCTAGATGCTTTCCATTTTATCGGTGTGCTTCAAAAAATGCTTCTAGAACTGAATACAATACTCCAGATGTCAGACCAAGGCATATGCTTATCTTAATACAAGCCAGGGAGACATTAACTTTCTTGCCTGCCATATCATGTGCTTTACTTGTATTGAACTTGTGATATACTTCTACTCATATTTTTCTCAGATGAGCTATCTAGCCAAGCCTTCCCTATATTGTGAAGTTATCTTTTGAACACATGTAAGAATTCACATTGATCTCTGTTGAATAAACACACCTATACACAAACATAGATGTACATATATATTGAGTCAATATAGCCCAGTATTTTAACCTGTCAAGATATTTTTGTGCCTTGATTCTTTTTTTTTTTTTAACTATTGCAAATATTTTAATAAGTGTTCTCTGCAAGGCATTTAAAACACCAGTTTGTGAGGATAAACTCCATTGGAGAGAGAGAAGACAGAACGCAGGTAGCCACGGAGCTGAGGAATTTTCTTGATTTGGGGTAGGATCTGAGAGTCTACTGTTTTCTGATCAGCCTTGCGCTGCTCTGTAATCTCGTATTTTTCTTTTTCTGTGTCAAAAATCTCTCCTTCTTGGTGTCTAGGTTTACGGAGCCTCTTCTTCTTGAAGTAGCATCAGTAAGATGATTTGGAATTTTCACACCTGAAAGGTTAACTGGGTAGAAGTGGCAATGACAAATTTCTGATGGGTCCTTCTCAGAGGAACAGGTTGATGGTCAGAGGTCCAGTCACCAGTAGCAAGCCACTAGCCAGTTGCTTTAGGAAAACCACCGCTTGCCTCTGTGGCGGCCAGTGAGTGATCAGAACCGTACCGGGCTTGATGCTAGCTCGAAGTCTCCTCACATGCTGGCTAAAGGGCTTTTTGCCATGACTTAGCAGCTTTCTAGGCACATCCTCAGTAGGGTAATACCTAGGCATTTTGCGAATCTTTACCACTCGAGTTCCTCCATTCTTATCACCACCAACAGGCTTTGAGATAATAGCAGGCACTTTGTCTTTCTTCTTCCTTTCGATCCGGGTTTTGGGGGCAGCATATTTCCGCTTGTACATGGCTCTCCGGGAATACATGGCAGACCTGGAGTATCTACCGATCCCTCGGGCCAGGATGGGGTTCCGACTGCAATGCTTTTGAGACTTTTTGAACTTTTCAGTGACATCTTCCTTTTTTTTCTCTTTTTTTCCTTTTTGACCTTCTTTTCCTTGAGTGGCTTTTGGTCTGCCATCTTGAGAGACGGGAAAGAGAATTACGGTCTGCACTTCCGGTCTATAAGCAGGGGCGGGAGGCCTGCCTTGATTCTTTAATTCAGTGGTTAGTTATCCCTTCCAGCTTTGGGCCTTCTGCAGTTTTGTGAAGCATATCATATGTTCCTTTAACTAAATAATTGATTAAAATATTAAACAAGACTGGATCAAGCACAGGTCCCTAGAAAATTCTGTTGGAGGACTGCCAGGTTAAAATGGAAGTGTTAATGACTGTTCTTTGGGTCTGTCTGCACAGCTAGCTCCAAATCTGTCTAATTGTATGCTTTTCTAGTTCAGACCTCTTTCTAGTTTTTACAAGACTAGAATGCAATTCTCAAATAAATGTTTTGCTAAAATCTAGGTAAACTATATCTATAGCATTCCCTCAATCTATCAGTTTTGTAACCCTATTTAAAAAAGAAAAATCAAGTTAATCATCTGGCACTATCTGTTCTTGATGAAGTCAGTGTTGCATCTTTAACTTTAAAGTCCTATATAAATGTTAGGTTTTGATTTCATCAGTATAGGGAGTTCCTGGTGAGGGGTTTGCTCTACCAGTGCATATCAGCCCCATCTCTGCAACTTGTTGTCTTATAGAATTGTGTGGGACACTTATGTGTGTGGCTGAGGTCGGACTTTAATTCAGGTCTTCCTGACTCAGAGTCCAGCTCTAATTCTTTGTAATTGCTGCTACTGTTTTGTAGCTGCTCGCTAGCTATCCCTTTAGAGTGCTGAACTGGGAGTCAGGAAGCTGTGATTTCAAATCTGGCCTCAGACACTTACTAGTGGGCAAGTCACTTTTACCTCACTTTACCCTGTTTGCCAAAGATCTTCATGTGTAAAACAGCTGGAGAAGGTGGCAAACCATTCCAGTATCTTAGGTCATTTCATGACCTGAATGAGGTCATGAAGACTTAGACATGACTGAAACTACTAAATAACCACAGCAATATCTATCCCATTAAGAGTAGTTATAAAATTTTCCAAGAACTGAGTAAATCAAAATACATTTTTTGAGTTCTTATGCCAGGCACTGGACTGAACTCTGAGGATACATACAAAGAAAAGCAAGAACAGTTCCTGCCCTCAAGGAGCTCACTTTAAGATTCATGTAGAATAACTGGAAGGTAGCCATGAAGGAGCAGACTCTACCAGAATATCTGGGAGAGCAGGAAAGGCTTCCTAGAGAGGGTGAATTTTAGCTCAGTCTTGAAGGAAGCCATGAATTCTAAAAGGTGAGACTTAGGAGGTGGGGCATTATGTGTGAGGAATAGCACATAGGCCAGTATGGCTGGATCAAAGAGTATGTAGTAGGGACTGAGTTGTAGGAAGGCCAGAAATCTAGGAAGGGACCAGATTGTGAGGGGTTTTAAATACCAGAGGACTTTATATTTGATCCTGGAGGGAATAGGGAGTCCCTGGAATTGTTGGATTGTCCATTCAATTTAACTTAAGGTGGATATACTTTGTAGACTCCCTTCCGCCTTTTTCGAAAGTCCAGGCATTTGTTGTTCTCTAATCTTGTGATACCTCTACCATTATCCAGTTTTTCAAAGGTCCCTGACAGTGTCTTAGGGGGAAAGGAGCAAGCATTTATTAAGCACTTAGTATGTTCCCGGTGCTGTGCTGAGCACTATTCACAAATATTGTCTTATTTGATCCTCCCCACATCCCAGAGAAGTAGGTGCTGTTATGATTCCCCATTTTAGCTTTGAGGAAAATGAGCCAGAAGCTAAATGACGTGTTCAGGGTCACACATCTAATAAGTGTCAGATGCTAGATTTGAACTCAGGTCTTCTTGACTCCAGGCCCAGTCCTCTATCCACTGAGCTATCTATATGTCTGATGGGTAGCTTAGTAACTGTTCAATGGTTCTTTCAGTGCCTGAGGACACAGTTCATCTGGGACAGGTAATGTGAACTCATCAAGAAAAGCTAAGTGCTCTCTCACTATCTTCTTACTTACCTTGGTTATCAGCTTTTAGCCATATTTATTCTCTTCCTTCCAGGCAAAGGTCCATAATTCTTGGCAGGAAAAAGGAAAGGAAAGTAAGAGTTGAGCAGCTCTGCTAGTCCTATCCCTTCTTCTATCATATTTTCCCTATATAGCTAAAGAAGGGGAAAAAAAACATGTACTAAAGCCACTTATTAAGTTTGCGCTTGATTTCCAAGCCCCTACCTTAATGTTTGTGTTCAGATGAATTCAGTGAAATTAAGTATAAAAGCCCAGCTAAGTCAGGACTTCATAGCGCTCCTTTCCAGCTTCCTTCTGTCAGTATCCCTTATTCTCTCCAGAATTGTCAGAAATTGGTAGTCTCATCAGATAAAATCAGGCCTAGAGAGGTTTTCCACATGTCATCTTGTCAACAGCCCTCTCTAATGTTAACGTCAGATCAACAAGCAGCAGTACTTTGTTAGGTTGCAGCAGAATCATCAAATACCCCTTTTCTGATCTCCTTTCTCCAGTGATTATGGAACAGTTTCTTTCCTCATGATACTCAGGTAGTATAACAAGTGCCCTAAGGAGAGGTACAATAAAGGTGCAGTGGTGATTGAGAAGAGCAAGAGTTTTCATTGTTTTAGGGGTAATTAAGGAAGAAAGCATCAGGGAGCAGATGGCATTGAAACTGGGTCTTGAAGGGTAGGTAGGGATTCAGCATACAGGGATTCAGTACAGAGCTAAGGAATTTAGGGATTGTGAGAAATGATGAGTAGCATACATAGTTTGTATTGGCGTGGTGAAAATAGTGCTGTCTTGGGCAAGTTACTTATTCTCTCTGGATCTCAGTTTCTTCAGTGAGAAAATAGAGATAATAATAGTTCAAGTATTTTACAGGATTTAGAACTTGGAAGAGACCTTATAGATCTTCTAGCCCAACTCTTGTTTTGTAGGAAATTAGATGGATTAGTGGGTAGAAGGCTGGGTCCTCTTTCCATCACTGAAACTCTTCTTACAGAGGAGAGTTAGCCACTAGTTTGGGATGTTATACAGAAGATAGATACGTGTACAGATTGTAAGACAGTACTTCTGGGTCAGTTAACCAAGATGATAAGGACAATTAAGGACAAAAAATAGTATGGAAATTAAGCTCTCCAGTTCTGATAACTTTCTTTGCAGGGAAAATTAATGCCAGTTAAACCTGAAAACAACTTTCTAAACCTGTAAATATAGCTTTTGGATCTCCCTTTCTAATTTCCCTTACCTTTTTCCAGTTTTGAGATCTTGCTAATTTTTTAATAATTGCTTAACTGGAAGGGTTCTTGTGAGGAAAAAGTGTTCGAAAGAATGGATTAGAGACACTGTTAGTATGGTATTGACTACAAATGCTGTATTCAGAAAAGGATGAAAGATTCATTGAAGATGAGAAATGAAAATAATGTGTGTGTTCAGATGAATTCAGTGAAATTATAAGTCAATACTCTGCTGAATTGATGAAGGCAGTCTTCATAGAGGAGGGTTTTTTAAGCATTGAAGATTAAACAGGATTTGTATAAGCAAAGATTAGAGGAAGTCATTCCAGGCCAAGAAAATGGTGTGAGCAAAGTCTAAAAGGCAAAATGAACAGACTGTGCATTGAGTAAGCCAATGTCCTGAAGCCACAGCAGGTTTCATTTAGGAGTCTGGTTTTTAGACATTGTAAGCTAGCCTTTAATGATTTGGATTTGCTGGCCGTTCCAAGGCTATTTATTTCCAGGATAATAGTGAAGATTGAGAAAAGGCCGTTGGCCTTGGCAAGTGTTAATGAAGTGTTGAAGAATAAAGTTCAGATTCTAGGGTATAAAAGATTTGATTTAGTGAAACAGTCAATACATGAATGACACTTGAGAAATTTGGCAGTAAAGGGAAAGACACAAAGAGGATATTAATTTCAGGGCAGTATTTTTGAGTTAAATTGGATAATTGATAACTTATCAAGTAAATTTGTAAGGAACATTCCCAGTTTCTAGAAACTAGGAAGGGGGGAAGGGAGAGGGATGGTGGAATGTAACTGATTAATAAGTGAAATTATTTAAACACTGCAGAATAAAGGGAGAGCTATGCCTCCTTTTACGTGTATCATTTTGGTGGCTTAGTGGATAGAACTCTGGATCTAGAGACAGGGAAAAAATATGTTAAAATCCATCTTCAGATGGTCACTAGCTGTGTGACCCAGGGCAAGTCACAACCTCCATCTGTTTCAGCTTCTTCATCTTTAAAATGAAGTCAATAATGACACCTACCTCCCATGGTTGTTACAAGGGTCAAATGAGAATATTTGTGAAGTGCTCCTCAAACCTTAGCTATTACTGTTAGCTAGCTATTATTGTCTTCTCCAAGCCCATATAATTGATATTTGTTTCAGTTGGGTGTTTGAGGTTTTTAGTTTATTTTCTTTCTGGGTGTTTCAGAAATTGGAGAGAGAATTGAGGGACGTTTGACAAATTGTTGCCTTAGCATAAAGCAACAGAACTTTAAAAAAACAGTTCTTTTCCCCTTCCTCTCAGACCAGCATATCATAGAGTGTCAGTTATTTGAATAGGTGCCAAAAATATTTGAAGAATTAGAGGTAATCCTACTCAAATGCTGTCTCTTGATTATCTTTTGCACTTTTAAATAGGCCTTTTTTTTTGTCTTGATATTTTACTTGTGTTTGGATCAAACTTACCTTTCGATTGCTTTAAGAATTAAGGCAGGTGGGGAAGTTTTTTAGTGCTTTCATAAGCATTGTAAACAAAAATGGACTTACTGTCAATATTCATTTTCAAAAGCAGACATGATACAATGTATGGTTCCTGAAGAATGAATGAAAAGTTGAGAACAGAGGACATAGCACTTTATCAAATAAATAGCCAATCCAAATATGGTATAAAAGCTTCAAAAAGAAAAAAAAAACTATTTAGAGAGAAGAGTTTGGGATTGAAATACTTTCAGGGGCAATCATATTCTAATATTAAATATACTTCAATAACTTTAGCCCTCTCTAATTTTGTTGGTGTGAATATGCCCCTCTACTAACAAAGCTTGAAGTACCTCTGTAACTCAGTAAATGGTCTTCAAGAGTTGCTGTGGCCCAACAAAATCATCCCTCTGGGGAAGCCACCCTGGTGAGGAGCCTCTCCAAAATCAGCCAGTTGGGTGTGGTCCTTGCACAGTAGACCAGTAATTCATTATTGGACCTGGTGTTGAAACCTTTCCGGGTTGGTCTATACCAGAGCTTATATATACTCTACTGCTATAGCCTTTGCAAACCCAAGGTTACCTCCTTGCCACAGTCAGCAGAATTTTAGTAAGAGATCATCAAGTATAAGTCTTACACTAACTTTAATAACAGATATTTCCTCTGCTTGCCATAATTTTCCTAGCACTGATATAAAGGGACTCAAAATGTCCCTTTGCATTGTTGTTGCTTTAACTGCTCACTTGCTCTCTAACTTTTCATTCAGACTATTATTCTTTTATTTTTTAAATACATATAGGAATTACTCAAGGTGATGAGGACGATTGATGACAGAATAGTACATGAATTAAACACTACGGTTCCAACAGCTTCCTTTGCAGGAAAAATTGATGCCAGCAAAACCTGTAAACAACTTTATGAGTCTGTAAGTGTATCTTTTGGATCTCCTTTCAAGTTTCTCTTAACTTTCCCTTACAGGCAAAATAAGAAATAAATGAATTATTTAATTCAGCTGTGGGGGGGGGGAATGCTACTTAACTGGCCCCAAACTTCCTTGTCCATTAGAAAACTTTGGGAATGTGAAGAAGAAATAAATTTCTACATGAAAGCCAGCTGGAAGAAATAGAGAAACTGGAACAGTATTTGTTCTACATCCTTTACATCCAACCCTCATCATGGCTTTAGCCATAGTTTAGTGTTCTTTGGCAGGAGGAAAGGAATTTTCTGTGGTTTTCCTCTAAGGTCTTAACATTTTTGCTGAATAGACAAATCATACAAATAACTTAAAAGTTAGATAATGATAATAGGACATATTTAGTTTAATTCATTTAATACACTTAATATTAAGTATAGTAATACTTAACAGGCATGGCAAGGCATTTGAAAGAATAATGAGAAGCCAGACAGGTAGAAAAGTTAAATTAAAGTTCCTCGCCTTTTCCTGTATATTCACAGGAAGAAATTGCAGCAGTGGGGGAAGGCAAACAAATATGTGAGTCCTCAAAAGACATAAAAAGGGAGAGAGTAACTGACTTGTGGGACAACAGGACATTCATGTTTAAATGGCTCCTACCAAAATTAAAATTAGATAACTTCTTCTATATTTACACTAGGAAGAAAAAGAAGTGATGCTTTGAAATACTACTTTCTAGCTTTTTTATTAGCTTTTATGTAGCAAAATCAATTGCTCTATTTTGTTTTTTATTTTATTTATTTAGGCTCCATTTTTCTTTGTCTTTGTACTTATTTTATTTTTTTGCTTTTTGGAGGGGGGAAGGTAGGGCAATTGGGGTTAGGCCACTTGGCTAAGGCCACACGGCTAGTTTTGTGTTAAGTGGCTCAGGCTGGATTTGAACTCAGGTCCTCCTGACTCTAGGGCCAGTGCTTTATTCACTGCGCCACCTAGCCACCCCTGTATTTATTTTAGTGGAGGTATCATTTCCTTACAAACCAAAATCTTTTTAAAAATTATGAAAGCATTTTTCAGTTTGGATGGTATCATTATAAGGACAGTCCAAAATATGAATTGAGTTTTCATTTTATTTCAGCAGTTTGGGTTCTTTTTTCACATTGAAATTATTGCATATTGCTGTTAGGTAGCTCAACATAGTGGCCAGCCCCCCAATCAAGAAGACTTAGATTCGGGTCCCATCCCTGGCACATACTGGCTGTGTGACCCTGGACAAATCACCTAGCCTCTTAGTGCCCTAAACAGTTTTCTAGGATTATAAATTGTAGAGCAGTTGTTGATCTATATCAGTAGAGGAAATTCCTTGCTGGGGAGCTCCTTACAAATATGAAATCAGGTCTTAACCAAAAGAGGAAAGAACAATTATTGCATATTTTCTTGGGGGCTAAATCTATAAGAATCTCTGTCTACAAGCTTAGTTTCTTTACATTACCATCTTTTTTCCATCTAGTTATCTTGGTCTAATCTGGAACCTCTTAGTTGCCCACCCATCTTCTCTCTTAAACATGTCTTTGTGTGTGCTATGTATCTTTGGCAGATGCAAATTCCTGGAATGCCTACTACCTTCATGATAATATGTATCATTGATTGCATCATAGAATGAAGAGCTGGAGAAGTTCCTTGGAGTTCGTTTAACTCACCCCCTTGTTTTCCAGTTGTATTAAGTTTAGGGTTAGGTGAAGTTACTTGTCTGAGGTCACACAGTAGAAAATCCAGCACTAAAGTGTGTGTCTTCTGATCCCTTATGAGGTATTCTTTCCATCACACAACCTGTCTGTGTACTTAGTAACTTTGGGTTAGAGATGAGTTCCTGGTCAAAGTGCCTATGCCAGTATTTCCATACGAATATTCACCTTGACTTGGGCAAGAAACAGACCCCTGTAGCAGCTGTAACTTCCCCAACATCCTTTTGGCTCTTTAACCTCAGAATTGTCCTTGACACTTCTTCAACACTCTTGGGGTCTGAGAATGATGCTGTTTCTGGAACAGTAACTAAAACTATTGGATGCCTCCTACAGCTGTCTAGTAGTTCCAGTGAGCAGGTTTAGAAGAAATGCCCTGAAGTGTTGGGCCACTGCTGACACTGGCATGGAGTATAGGGGTGGCTAATAAGGAAACCTGTAACTGCAGGTCTGTCTACATGTTAAAGCAGGGGTCTGTGGGAAGATTTCTGGTTGTCCAAGAACTTGGATGGGGAAATAATTACATTTATTTCAATGTAATTGATTCCTCTTCTAATTCTATTTGTTTTATTTTATATATCAAAAAACATTATTCTGAGAAGTCCATAGATTTTCACCAGACTGCCAGAGAGATCTGTGATACCAAAAAAAGTTAGAAAACCCCTCCCTGTATTAAAGGGAAAATTCAGCTTTCTTTATATGTGACATTTAATGGTTAGTCAATCCAGGCATGTCTGGCTACATGGAGGGATATAACTTAAGGTAAGCTAGTTATGTGTGTGTGAATGCATATGGTTATGGTTATTTGAATTTGAATAATTTGGATAAAGTTTATATAAATTGCATATATATTTTCTCATGTATATTTGTGGATTCATCTGCACAGCTGTACATCTGTGCATAAATCTGTGTGATAAACATCTATCCGTATGAATCTGAGAATGCCTTGCATTCACATGGCTTTAAATAAATGACGTGATACCACTAGTATGGGTGAGAGCAAGAGAGGGAATCTGTGGGACTAAATACAGATAGACAGTGTGAGTTTTTGTGTAGCTCTGTCAGGTGTTCTGTTATTAGTTCTTGAACTGACTTAGTTCTTTAACCTTCCCTGTTGTATCAACAATGCAGTATTCACAATGCCTACAGTAACTATAAATATGCTGATATGGTTATTAATCACAAAATGTAACAGGCTCTCTACATGGGGAATATAGCTAGAACATTTATTCAAATACTAGAAAACTGAGTTCAAAAACCAGAAAGTCAAAGCCATCACAGTAGTTATGGAGTTGGCACATGTAGTTAATGTAGTAAATACCCACATTCTCAAGCCTTCGAAATAGAACAGGCTACCTCAGGCAAAGATCCTCCTCTCCTTGCTCACAGCAACTGCACAATGTCCACACAGCTTGCCCAGCCCCCCTGCAGTTCCTGTCCTCAGCAGGAGTCCTTAGCAGAAATTCTGGCTGACTCAAAAGAAAAACAAACAAACAAAAAAAAAGCCCTAACAATTCCTGCCATTTCCAGTCACACACTGACTCTAGCTTGGCTCTGGCTTCCTCTTGCCCCACCCCTTCCTGCCAGGTCAGCAAGTTCAAGGGGCATGGAAGATCTTCAAATCTCATAACCATTACACCTGTCTTCTTAGAAGTTCTAGACCTTGTTCTTTGAGGACAAATCCCCTTGAGGATGTAGTTTACTTTTTCACTGTACCTATATTGAATTTTTAAAAATAGCTTCTAGTGGTATGCTTCCTTATGGGAGACCATTAGGGAATGTTTTGAGGCTCCAATTTTGGAGATCAATATTGACAGAAATATGTTTTTGATGTTATCTTAATGAGAATGAATATCATTTTAATGAGATATTGATTGCTTCAGTGTACTTATCTTACCCTAAACACATGGATGTTCATTTGTTTTATTACACTCTTTTCCCCTAGAATAACCATATTAAACTAGGTGAACTTTTAGAAGCACCTTCTAAATGCAAAATAATTATTGTTGACACCGGCATCCTTGTCATTCAGGATTGAAGTACTCCTAAATACATCTTTTACTTAATATAGTGCATACTCCAGAATAAATGTTCCTAATTTTGCTTTTGAAATATGCATTGCTTCAATGTGCATATTTTCCCTTGCTACTCCTTAGTGTGAAAAATTATTTCAAATGGATTTTAAATCCCAGAAGATATCACAGCAGAAATATGTTAACTATTTTTTTAAAAAAGATTGGCTCAACAAAGGTTCCAAGATGATAAATGTTTGGAAGGTAGAAGAAGGTTGATCCTACCTATCCCAAAAAATAAGATGCTATATGTAATTCAAATTTGACAGATAGATATGGAATGATTCCTTTTGTCTGGTATTGAGTGCTATTGCTGTAGGGTTTTTTTTTTCTTTTTCAAAAATGTCTTCCTTCTGATTTCAAAGCTATTCACATAAAACTCTGGATTCAGAACTTCATTCTCCCAGTCAATAAGATCTTTTAATCCTTCTTAGGTTTCTTTTTAAATCTCCTCATGTCTAGTTGTTTAGACCTTTTGTAATTACCTTTTACTTCTAAAATAGCAATTTCTACAATAGCAATTTCAATATGACAAAATTCTAAAAGGGTTGAATTGCTTGTTGTGGCAGGCCTGTAGTCCTATTAAAATTTTTGATCTGGGGCATTTCTTTTTTCCCCCCTCACTTAATAGTATTTTTTTTTTTCAATTACATTTAAAGATGGTTTTCAACATTTACTTTTATGAGATTTTGAGTTCCAAATTTTTCTCCTTCCCTCCTTTTCCCTAAGGCGGGAAGCAATCTGATATAGGTTACACATGTACAATCATGTTAAACATATTTCCACATTAGTCATGTTGTGAAAAAAGAATCAGAACAAAAGGGAAAAACGCCAGTTAAGGGGGAAAAAAGTGAAAATAGTGCTTTGCTCTACATTCTGATTCCATAGTTCTTTCTCTGGATGTGGATGGCATTTTCCATCATGAGTCTTTTGAATTGTCTTGGATCAATTGCTGAGGAGAGCTAAGTCAGTTGTAGTTGATCATTCCACAATGTTGCTGCTATTGTGTACAGTGTTCTCCTGGTTTTGCTCACTTCACTCAGCATCATGTAAGTCTTTTCAGGTTTTTTTTAAATCTGCCTGCTCATCATTCCTTATAGCACAATAGTATTCCATTATATTTATATACCACAACTTGTTCAGCCATTCCCCAATGGATGGACATCCCCTCAATTTTCAGTTCTTTGATCTGGGGGCGTTCCCTGCCTTTTGTGTGTCAGTCATCCATTTATCCCCACCTAGGATCCCCTAGGTACTCCCACAGAGGTTTCACACAAATACATTACTGGGTTTTGAAGATGTGGGACATATGCCATGCATGTTTTAATTTCATACAAATGTAGATACAATTGAGAAGCAGTGCTGTCTAGTAGATAAGAGAACTGTGTTGAGGAGTCCAGAGACCTGAATTCAACTCCCACTTGACACATCCTAGGCGTGTGACACTGTGCAAGTCACTAATCTCCGAGTGTCCGTAGGCAACTAAGAGTGTCAATTGCAGAACAGTTACAGATCTGTATTGGTAGAGTTTCCTTACCAGGAATTCCTTATATCAATTAAATTACAAGTCTGGCTTAAACAATGATGGTAATAATAGATTTAGACACTGGACCTAAAGGTCTGATCACCACAGTACATCTTGATTATTCAGTCCTACCACTAGGTGACAGCAAGAGAAGAAAAAATGAAAGATGAGAGGAAAGGCTAACATTAAGAAGCTGCCCAGCAGCAGTAGCCTTCAAAGTCCTCCCGTACCCAAAATAAGAGAAAATGATGTAGGAAGAATTGGATAGAGACAAGGGAAAGAAATGAATACAGGGTAATCAGAGGAAGAAACATGAACTATAAAAGCAGGGTGCGGAAGGGGAAAAGGAAGATAGAGGAAGGAAGGAGGAATTATAGAGGCAAATCCTATAGAAATAAAACTTTTTTCCCCAACCTTTGATTATTACATATCATCAGAACCTCCACATTTTTAGCAGCTTGACTTTATCTTTTTTCTTCTTTTGTAAATAAATATAATAGACCCAGCAAAATCTTCTGTGCTATAAAGTTGTTTGTTTAAGAATTTTGGTTTCCTATGGTCTTGATATTTAAAGATTTTTTTAAAGCTTTTCTTGTGTGGGGTTTTTTTTCTGCTTTCTTCTTTTAGTTGATGGAAGCTCATGCCAGCAGGGAGAAAGTAATAAAAAAATGCATAGCTCAGACATCAGCAGTAGTAAAGACCCTTCAAGAACAGAGAGAGAAGGATTTGAATGATTTAACATTATTAAAGCAAATTAGAAAAGAGCAGACAAAGGTAAGTAGAATATACTCATATTTTTTTTCAATTAATACATTTTAATTTCCATTAACAAGTGTCAGCTTCAAGTAAATGGAAAAAAAAACAAAGTTTAAACCCATGAACGTTGAAAGCAACTAAACCATATAAAAAAGTGACTATGAATGATTGTGTATGTAAAATTATACTTCTGATATTCATATATCATCTAAAGCAGTGTGGTTCTCAAGACATCTTGATCCCTTGGGGTCCCCAGTACCCTTTTAGGGAATGTGTAAAGCCAAAACTATTTTCATAATATACTGACACATTCTAATTTCTAAAACAGTAATTATTGATGGCTATAACCCACATAAACAAAAGCTTTTTGGGAAGTCCTTAATAATTTTTAAAGGGGTCCTGAGACTCAAAGTTTCAGAACTGCTAATCTCAGGAAATAGAGGCTGTGTATATTAGCTTTAACAAAACGGTAACAAAGTAGCCATCTGTATTTAACATGAATTTTGTTGTTATTTACTGTTGCCTACATAGTTGATTGTCACTATGCATTTTGTTCTTCTGGGTCTTTGCTTTGAATAGCTTCATGTAAGTCCTAGCTATATTTCTTTTAAAGTTCTTCATATTCATTATTTTTAATAGAGCAGTTGTATCATATCCTATAATTCACTTCTTCCCCCAGATATGGGTACATGATTTGTTTTCTGGTTTTTTGCCTTTACAAATAGTGCTGTGAGGAACATTTTATATAGATAAATCTTTATTTTCTCCTGTCTTATGTCATTATGAGATAAAATTAGTAATGGGATTCGTCAGCCAAAGAGTAGGAACATTTTTGTAACTTGTGGTACAATTCCATATTACTTTCTGGAAAAATTGAAATTGCTCTTAGCATCACCTACAGTATATTACATGCAGATTTTCCCACAAACATATTACATTGAATTTTATCATCTTATATTGTCTGCCAATTAGGTGAGTATAAGGCGATATTGCAAGAATTTTATATTTTCATTTTTCCAATTATAATTAATACACTTACATTCTGTAATATTTTTAAAGAAAGTTTTTTTGAAGGTCAACTTCTAATGAAGAAATGGTTCTTAATTTTTCCCAGAAAAATTTCTTGGCCCCCATCAGCTAGCCTATCCTATTGACAACCAAGACCCAATATGACATTGAATCTTCAAAATGTTTTTTTTTTAATCAATTGTTTGCTCATTTGTATGTGAACAAGCAACTGGTGACACTTTGAGAAGCATAAAATAATTTCTCGGTGACGCAGTTTGCTCCCTGTAATGTTGATCAGAAAAGTTTCCCAGATATCTGAAAACATATTAAGACAGGTAGGTTCCCCATTGCATCATCAAGCATGCCAACTTTAAAAAAAAAATACTGGAATATATCATGTAGGCTTGCTTCACCTCCTTGGTGATGGAGAATGAGTCAGATAACCTATTCATGCTGAAACAAGTAAGCGTACCATTATTTCACTTAATTGGGAGTAGCTAGTCTTATTTCAAAGATATGTGAATCTAGATCTATTAATAATATAAAATGTTTTTGCATTGTCTTAAGATTGTATGTAATTTTGCTTTGCTTTCTTTTAAGGAACTAAAATTTCTTTAGTAGACTAAAATTTCATTCATAGGGAATTCTTGGTGAGAAAACCCCTTTGACCATTACAGAGCAATAACTACTCTGTAACTAAAATTTAGACAGTTGCCTAGGTCACTGGGAGATTAAATAACCTGCCCAGGATCCCAGTGCCAATATGTGTCAGAGGTGGGACTTGAGTCCAGATGTGCTTCACTCTAAGGCTGACCCTCTCTCCACTATGCCATCCTGCCTTTTCTGGAGTTCTTAACAGTTTTCTAATTTTTAATATGCAACTGTCTGTTGTTCCATTCTTCTCCAAAGGCACAGTGTCATTCTAGGAATGTTCTAATGATAGATTCAGTAACTGCTACAGAAGAATTTTGACCAGGGTTTTTAGTGGCTTAGTACAAAGAGGTGTCCTAGGAGTTGCCCCAGTTAGATTTCTCCTTAATGGTTGAAATGATCATGGAAATTTTAGAATCTTGAGTAATTATTTTTCCCTCAGTATGTTGAAATTGTATAGTCATTAAGTGATATTTGCCCTTCTTGATTAAAGAACTGTCCAAGTTCTGGATGTTTTCCACTCTTTGTGGCTGTGACAACAGTGGGGTGACCTTTTGAAAAAAAAGAATGATGTTGTTACACTTGGCAGGTTCTCTACATCATGTAAGGTTTCATCTGTAGGGTAGAAGATCTTTGCTTTGCTTTTGCCTTGTGGAGACAGGACTAGAGGCCTTCCTCTAGATTTCTTAATACTTTGTAGTGATATGGATATGATCTAGTTCCTGCAGTAATGTATCAGTCAGTTTATTGCTTGTTGGCCAAGGATCTCACACTTGGGCTGGAATTTTGGAGGTTGTCTAAAACTGTAATCCTTGTCACTTCTACCTCCTGCCAGTACAAGACTGAGCACCATTTTATATTTTTATCTGTGTTTGTGTTTTGTTATGACCAAAGAATCCATTGTCTGTCGGCCAGCCTTCTGACAGTGAGCCTCTCTATACTTATCTAGGGTGTTCTTCAGGCAGCAAGCATAGCCTCTGGCCAGAATCGACTTTTCAGTCTTGTAGACCTTACCAGAGCTTGTGTTCTGAAGACCTAACTTTCAAGAAGCCAGTATCATGTACATGCTGTGATAAGGTGGAGTAAGGATGTTGTAGTGGAGACATTATCGAATCTTGTTATCTTAGAGGTGAAAGGACCTTGGTAAATCACTGAAATCTAAAGAAGTAAAGTTGGTAATAACCAATAAAGCTACTTATTAATAACCCAGCTGGAACTAAAATTCAGGTCCCTGTGTTCCTATCCGTTCAGTGATTTTTTTTTCTTATCATAAATCCCATACTTGAACCTAAGGGGGTGCCTATTAATTGTGGAATGGCTAAACAAATTATGGTATGTGAGTATAATGGACTCTTTTGTGCCATATGAAATAACAAAAGGGACAGTTTCAGACAAATCTGAGATTTGTATGAACTGAAACAGAGTGAAGTGAGTAGAAGAGAATAATTTGTATAATAACATTTTAAAGAAAAATGACTAAAAAAAAAATTAAGAACTCTGTTCAATACAATGACCAAGCACAATGCCAGAGGACTAGAGTGATGAAATATACTACCCAACTCCTGACAGAGAGGTAATGAACTCAAGGTACAAAATGAGACATGCATTTTTGGACATTAGCCAAGGTGTGGCTTTGTTTTACTTGACTATATATTTATTAAATTTTAGTTTAATTCTGATAATACAAACTTTTCCTAATGTATTAACCATGAAATGCAGTACACAAAATAAATTTGGTAACATGCAAACTTTTTTCTCACTAGTAATTCCCTAGAATTCTGTAATCTTTTGTGCTAACATTTTAGTAAAAACCCCATCAATTTCACAAAATACTCACTTTTCATAATGCATGAAAGCTAGAATACTGTAGATACAGTACAGCTAGTGAAATTCTTAAAACTAAATTTTTTTAAACCTAAATCTTACTTCTTTCTGTGTCAGATGGCAGTGTGAGGCAGTTATACTATATAGTGTATTGCTATAAACCTTTCTACCTTGGTCACCCTCTGAAAACCAAGGAGAGACTGATGGGACATTAGTCAGTGCTGTTGAAGGTGCTGAGACTGACAAGGTCTTGACATTATCTCTAATGTTTTGTCTTTCAATGCCATCCATGTGGATGGCATTGGACATCATGAAGGATGCACCAGCTTGATATAATCCATCAGCATTGTCTACTTAGTGCACCATTTGAGATTCTTAAGGATTTCAGAGTACTGGAGCATAGCAGTGAAACACTTAGGATACCAAGACTTGTGTGCATTGTGCCTCTCTTTTTTTTGACTGTGTTGTGTTGCAAAAGAAAACACAGACCCAAAAAGAGAAAATCCAAGAAGAATAAAGTTGATAAAGTATACTTAAGTCTGCATTTAGATTGCATCATTTCTTTCTTTGGAGGTGGGTAGCATTTTTCATCATAAGTCCTTTGGAATTGCCTTGGATCATTGTGTTGCTCAGAATAGCTAAGTCATTCACAGTTGGTTATTGTACAGTATTGCTGTTATTGTGCATAGTGTTCTCCTGGTTCTGCTCACTTCACTTTGCATCAGTTCATGTTAGTCTTCTCAGGTTTTTCTGAAGCCACCCTGTTGGTCATTTCTTATAGTACAATAGTATTCCATCATAATCATATCCCACAGCTTGTTCATTCATTCCCCAATTGTTGGGCATCCCCTCAATTTCCAGTTCTTTGACTGCTATAAATATTTTTGTACAGATAGGTCCTTCCCCCCCCCTTTTTTTTTTAAATCTCTTTAGAATACAGACCTAGCAATGGTATTGCTGGATCAAAGGGTATGCATAGCTTTATAGCCCTTTGAGGAGAGTTCCAAATTGCTCTCCAGAATGGTTGGATCAGTTCACAACTCCACCAGTACTTCATTGGTGTCCTGATTTTTCCACATCGCCAACATTTACCATTTTTCTTTTCTGTCATATTAGCCAATCTGACTGATGTGAAATGCTGCCTCAGTTGTTTTAATTTGCATTTCTCTAATGAGTAGTGATTCAGATAATTTTTTCATATGTCTATAGTTAGCTGTAATTTCTAATTCTGAAAACTGCCTGTTCATATCCTTTGACTACATCTCTGCTGGGTTTCAGCTCCACAAACAAGATTCCCCTCCTCTCCCACACCCCATCCCCCCAATTGGGGATCATCAGGTATTCCCCTACTCCACTTTCCCTCCTTCCTTTTATGTATTGTCTCCTGGTTTACATTGTAAACTCCTTGAGGACAGGAGCTGTCTTTTTAGTAATTGTATCCCTAGTGGATTGTCACAGTGCCTGGCACATAGTAGGCACTTGATAAATGTTGATTGGATTGGAGAATTGTGATTGGTTGGAGATAAGGACCAGGGATGTTTCCAGGATAGGAAAGGGATAGAAGTCAATGGAATCATGAGTTATATACACATAGGGTTACAAAATTTTATAAACCAGTTATGGGCACTCCCTCAAAGATCCATGCCCAAAGATAGGTATAGAGATACAGTAACACCTCCTAGCAACAATGTATGAAGACATGTGGTACCCTTAAACTCTGATGGTTTCTGGGACTTCCTAGTAGAAAGAAATAAGGATAAAAGCACTCTGAGAGACTCATAATTGTAACATAGGATCTTTCCTCTGCTGAAACTAGTTTCAAGAGAACTTGTAAAAGATACTTATTTGATCATCATCAGCCTTGCATTTCTGCTGGAAATGCAGTTTTCCTACAATGGAATTTCCTCGGGGATACTTCCCTGGTTCCCACCTGCCTGATCATTGTTTATTCCAGAATGTGGGCTGTTGCCTGGGACCATATAGTCTTAGGGGTACTTTTGTGTAAACATATTTACATGCACATGGTTAAAATATATACTGGTCGGAAGAGCACCAGACTTGGAGGCAGAAGATGTGGATTTGAGTCGTAATTCTAAAATTTATTAGCATGCAACCATCAGTTTATTTCTAAACCTGTTTCCTCATCTGTCAAATGAGGATACTTATACAACCTACCTTATAGAATCTTTGTGAAGAAAATATTTTGTCAACTTTAAAGTGTCATATGCATAAGAGCTTTTAATATGAAGATTTTCAAGTGGGAGACAGCATGCTATAGTGGGAGGAGGGGGGGGACCCCTACAATGGAAGTCAGAGAACCTAGTTTTTATTCCATCCACCAAATATCTGTGTTCGGGTCCAAATCATTTGACTTCTGGAGCCCTGTTTCCTCATTCCTAAAATGATAGAGTCACATTAGATGATTTCTAAAGTCCTGTTCAGCTCTAGTTGTCTGAGTCTTTGAGAAAAGTAAGTGCATAGGCAAGAAGGAGCATGGATTGGTGAGCAGAGGATATGATTACGATTGTAGAAATGTGTGTAAGATGTTACTTTAAAACTTAAAAAAAAAAAATCAGTTCAGTTTAATGCCTCTAGGTTCAGCCTAAGCGAGACTTAAAGTTTCTTTGTGTTCAGGACTGCCCTTATGAGCCACTGTTCAAATTCCTCTTGACCTAGACTGCTGTTTGCTGGGGCATTCATTGTATGCAGTAAGTAGGTGGCACATTATGAGTTACACATTACACATATTTACACATTCACCTTCTGGTCAATGATTACTTAAGCAAAGCAATGTGTTCCTGTAAAATGTTATCAATCTTAGTCGACCCTCATCCATGGCTCAAAACAGTTAGAGGACTAACAAAGGATCATGTGTGCTTGCATGTTCCCCCACCCCATCCCACCCCCAACCTCTCAGTAATTTTCTCCCTCCAGTTTTGATGAGCAAATGTGTTTCTTTCTAATTTTTTTTTACTCCTGGTCTCTTTTCCCCAACACCTCCTCTACTCCCAACCCCAGAAACAACAGCTCTGAGAGTTCCATAAAAGTCATTGAAGGGAAGAAGGGGAAGGGCAAAATAAATTTTTTTGTTGAAAGTTAAAGGGAAAGGGGCTTAAGTAACTCCTAAGGAATCTTCAATTACATTTCCTCAAATCAGAGGCTCTCAAGTTTTTTAATAAGGGCCATATGCTACTTCACTGGTTGAGATGTATTGGGAAACAGTTTTGTGTTAGGGGTTAAAAAGTCACTAAATTATACTTACCCTTGGACCCATTGATCTCACTACTGGGTTTTTGCTATAGGAAGATTATTGGCAACAAAAAAGGGCCCATATATACAAAAACATTCATAGTAACATAAGCCCTTCTATGTATGAAACTTGATCTCATTAATATGAGTACTCCCTCTAGTGGTGCAGAGTATCCCATTCATACTTATTTGTAATAGCAAAAACAACTAAAAACCCAGGAAATAGAAATAATGTACCTCTAAATTGAAAAATGACTGGAGTTGTGGTATATAGATGTAATAGAATATTATACCACAAGGCATAGCAAATATTAATTATTCAGAGAACTATGGGAAGACTTAGATGATGTGGAATGAGGAGAGCAGAGGCAAAAGAACACTTCAGGTGAAGACAGCAGTAAATGGCAACAAAACTCAGGACAAATGCAGTAAACAGCGTTGGTGCCAAATTATGAAAGGCAAAGCATGCAGCCTCTCCATTAAATAGTAAGCTACAAAATGGGACGTGAGGTACATCATTGCAGCTTATTTTTAGGTTGTTTTGCTTGTTTGGGGGGGATGTACTTGGTATATTTAGATGTCTTATCATTTCAAATTAAAATGAATCAATAATGTTTATACCATATAATCAGAAATTTGTGAATGGCCTCATAAATTTAATGAAATGATTACATTCAGCCTCTTTATTCATACTAATTCGAGCTTGCTAGCATGACACCTGGTCATGTCACACAGTGGTATTGGCAACAAAGCTACCCAGTTGTTGTTTTTTTAATTGCTGTGCTTCTCAGGTGAGGCGAATTTGACTCCAGAACCTAGACCTTGAATTCACTGCAATAATCTTACAGTGTATCAACTTCATCCTGGCTTCAGCAGCATTTTACTTGTATGATTCCTCCTGTCCATTTCAGTGTAAAATTTAAATGTCTGCAAAAAAAGGAGGAAATTGTGTTAGTAAATATAATAATGTTAACTAGATAATACAAGCAGTTAAGAAACAAATGTGTCATGTTTTATAAATTAAAAGTTTAGTCCTGTGTGAATATTACTTGATTTTAGGTGCTTTAATTTTAGCTTGTATAGCTTCATGTATAATTCCCTGGTTTTCTTTCCTACAGTTAAAATGGATGCAATCAGAACTGAATGTTGAAGAAGTAGTAAATGACCGAAGCTGGAAGGTACCCACAGCACTTTGCTCTGCTTGCCCATTCTGTTTTGTTTTAGTTTGTTGACAGTTGTTCTCTATTTAGTCTGACATAATTACAAAACCAGGGGGATGAACTGACAATGACCACTCTGAAACAGCAGAGCCAGAGAGAGAGACACTGAAGAATAAGAGCCTTGCTGCTCTGAGCATATGAAGAAAAATCTGTCATTTGGAGGAAAATTAGTTTCTTTGCTAATTTCTCATCTTTATCAACATCTTAATGGAGTCAGTATTGTTTAGGATTTGAATACAAACAAGTCCTAAAAGTAATTTCGAAGCAGCAGTTATGTGCCAAAGGTATAAATTTATGTTCTTGATTCATTATCTCTCCTGGGCCAGGGAGGTGTTGCTTGTGCAGTATTTCTTTTTGGAAAGGGAAGAGATGTGGGACTGGGTCTCCCTATCTCACCTGAACTGGAAGGACAGCAACCACTCCTGAGCCCAACCCCACACTCTTTCAGACCTGGGTTCTTTCTTCCTTAGGCAGCTCTCAAGGTTTCCCTGTAGTAGTTTTGAACTGAGTGTGGACACCTGATGGACTTGCAACTCAGAACTCCTGAGTTCAAGTGATCTACTAGGCTCAGCCCCCACAATAGGGTGTAGTCCCACACTTAGCTGTGGTGCAGTATTTCTGACATTCTTGCCACTGATTTAAATTTTAGTTAATAAGGATAATTATTTTACTATGCCATAGGAAAGTTTTTATGATTAGCCTTTTTCTTTTTCTTTTTCCTTTTTTTTTTTTTTTGCTTTTTGGAGGGAGGAAGGTAGGGCAATTGGGATTAAGTGATTTGCCCAAGGTCATACGACTAGTTATTGTGTTAAGTATCTGAGGCCCACAAGTGTCTGAGGGACTCAGGTCCTCCTGACTCCAGGGCTGGTGCTCTATTCATTGTACCACCTAGCCGATCCACAATTAGCCTTTTTCATCTGAGATGTATGACCTTCCCAAAATTTACATATAAAAATAGTCACCCTTTCATGACTCCTTACACTCCAGTATATCTGATTACAAAACTTTTTTTTTTCCTAATTGGGGTTAAGTAACTTGCTCAAGGTTACACGGCCAGTCATTATTTATGTTTGGGTGCTTATTTTCTGAGGTCAAGTTTGAACTCAGGACCTCCTGACTCCAGAGCCGGTGCTCTATTCACTGCACCATCTAGCAGCGCCCCCGATTACAAAACTTTTACTGTCAGAAGTTTTCTAGGTTCAGATTAATACCAGTTCAGACCTATTGTTACTAAAGTTCTAAAGTGGTTTTTTGTTTGTTTTTATTGAAAATAGTTTGTCATTTATTAAAAAACTACCTTGAAATGAATTTTTTGAGATTAACCTTTGAGATTTGTATATACATGCTGACATTCTCCTTTAGCCAGGTTATTATTATTTAATTTCTCAGCCAAAACTTCCTCCAGTATCATAGCAACTAATTTTTACCAGTATTACCAGAAAAGGGCTACAACAGTGGACTTGGAGTGCTGATACCTGGTTTTAGTCTCATCTTTTGTTTCTTATTACCTGTGTGAACCTTGGGCAAATCATTTAACCTCTTCTTGCCTTGGTTTTGTGGACTTTTCTCAGAATGATGTTTTTAAATACATAAAATAAAGAGGATTACCAAGGAAACTGACTATGTTATGTATATTGAAATAATATTTTAAAATGAGTTAACAGACCCTCAGTAAGAAACTCTAGAGTAAATGGGTCTTTCCTTCCATAGAGCTCTAATATTCTTTGATTAAAGAGCTAAAGATTGGGGGCAAAAATAACTTCTTTTTTAAATGAACTGCAGTGTCACATCGTAATTCCTGTACTTTGAGGACAGGAAGGAATTGCAAGAACAATATAATTCCTACCTCCTGCTAATGCTTCCATTTTTATTCTCCCACTTCTCCCCTGCAGAGTACCCTATGCTCTGATCAGTCAGGGCATAAACATTTATTAAGTGCCATCTCTGTGCTAAGTGCTGGGAGACAACAGCAAAAACCGTCCCTTCTCAAGGCACTCCTAGTCTGAAGGGAGCAATAATGTACAAACAACTATGTACAAATAAGTTTATATAGGACAAATTACAACTTAGAGAGGGCCCTGGAATCCGGAGGGGAGGGCCAGTGGGGGGGAATCAGGAAAGGCTTCTTATAGAAGGTAGAATTTTTAGCTGAGACTTGAGGGGGAAGCCAAGGAGGGAAGGTGGTAGAGAGAGAGAGAATCCCAGGCACAGAGCACAGATGGTGAGAATATGCAGAGTCAGGAGATGGAGGGTCTTGTCTGAGGAGCAGCAAAAAAGCCAATGCTGCTGCATATCAGGGTAAGAAGACTTGAAAGGTAACAGGGGCCAGCTTAGGAAGGACTATGAATACCAAATAGGGGATTTTATATTTGATCTTGGAAGTGATAGGGAACCGTTGGAATTTTTTTTTCTTTTTTGGAGGGGGGAAGGTAGGGCAGTTGAGACTAAGTGACTTGCCCAAGGTCACACGGCTAGTAAGTGTTAAGTGTTGGAGGCTGGATTTGTACTCAGGTCCTCCTGACTTCAGGGCCAGTGCTCTGTTATGTTACTGAGTAAATTGTCTATCTAGTTTTATTTTTCCTTAAGATAGTTGACATTCATTACAGTTTCTCAGTTGTCTTAAAAATGGATATTATTGGGGCGGCTAGGTGGCGCAGTGAATCCCTGGAATCAGAAGGACCTGAGTTCGGAGCCGGCCTCCGACACTTAATCCGCACAAACAAAAAAAACCTAGCCGTGTAACCTTGGGCAAATTACTTAACCCCAATTGCCCTAAAGGGGCGGCTAGGTGGCGCAGTGAGTAAGAGCGCCAGCCTCGGAGTTTGGATGACCCGAGATCAGATCCGGCCTCAGAAAATGAGCACCCACGCATAAATAATGACTAGCCTTGTAACCTTGAGCAAGTTACTTAACCCCAATTGCTTTTAAAAAAAAAAATGGATATTATTGACTCCTATTTGTCTACCCCTTCCCCAATCTCGGTACGTTTTTTAAAAAACATAGCTGAAATTAATTAGTAAAGAAACTTGTTTTTAGTAAGGAAATGTTTTCCAAGTTTGTGTAGTTGAAACAAAACCAGAATATTTTGATTCTACAACCTAATATTTCTTTTCGTTTGAGACCCTAGTTTTACAGAAGACAACTCAGTGACTTTGGTTTTTGTTTCAAATAACTAGGTATTTAATGAACGCTGCAGAGTTCACTTCAAACCTCCAAAGAAGGAATAAAGAAAGAAAGATATTTCTAAAGAAGATAGTCATATCCTAAGAGCTGAGCAAGACAGACACAGGAAGGGCAGGATGCTTAGAAGGATGATTTCTGAGCCAACAGATCACGACCTTTTGTTGATTTCAGGCCCACTTCGCCAAGACCTCAAGTATAAATAATTCTAATAATTATGGAGAGATCAACTGCTATTTTATACTGAATCTGTGAAAAAATGTTTTGTAACTATTAAAATAATTTTCAGATGGAGTGTACGTATTTTTATTCTTTTCCCATGTTGAAGTAGTGAATTCCCTTTATAGAAGCCTGAGTACAATTTCAGTTGCTGAACTTCAGTCACTTTTGTGTTATACCTGTTTTGTGAGGGAAATGATTAGTAGGATGGGATGCTGAACATCTTTGGGATTTTAAGAGTTTGGTCTTACCTGATGTGTGAATTTATCCTTTTATTTTTGTAAGGATTTGTTGTTCATTAATAGAAAGAACAATAATTTAAAATAGCCCTATAAAACTAAAATTACAGAATTCTAAGCTATCAGGGTCCTTCAAGACCATCAAATCCTATTAGGGTACCCCTGCTACTTATTGTGATCTTCGGTCAGAGTATTTAAATTCTCTATGTCTTCACCTCATCATGCGGTATAAAAGTCAGGTGTTATTACTTTATAGGGACTAGCTCGCTTCATTTTACAGTAAGGAAACAGAGCCTTTGAGAGGCTATAAGTGACTTCTATAGGACATGGCTCTAGTGAAGAACAAAGCTGTATTTCAAACTCAGGTTCTCTGACTTCACAATTCAGGTTCTTTCTACTCTACAGAAGGAGTATCAAACTCAGGAATATGTCCCTACTGGCTGCATTATTTTCTTTTTTTTTTTTTTTTTTGCTTTTTTGGAGGGCAATTGGGGTTAAGTAACTTGCCCAAGGTTACACGGCTAGGTTTTTTGTTTGTTTGTTTGTTTGTTTGTTTGTTTGTGTGTGTTAAGTGTCTGAGGCCGGATCCGAACTCAGGTCCTTCTGACCTAGCTGCCCCATACTGGCTATATTATTGACTTAGAAAACCACAAATTAATATTATCTGTATTGCATTATATTTTTATGTAATTTGTTAAACATTACCCATTTACACTTTTTTTTTTGCTTTTTTTTTTTTTGGAGGGCAACTGGGGGTAAATAACTTGCCCAAGGTCACACAGCTAGGTTTTTGTTTGTGTGCGCGTTAAGTGTCTGAGGCCTGATCTGAACTCAGGTCCTTCTGACTCCAGGGCCGACGCTCTACTCACTGTGCCACCTAGCCGCCCCCATTTACATTTTTTTAAAAGCAATTGGGGTTGAGTAACTTGCTCAGAGTTACATGGCCAGTCATTATTTATGTGTGGGTGCTAATTTTCTATGGCCGGAACCGATCCCGGGTCCTCCTGACTCCAGGGCCGGTGCTCACCCAATTACGTTTTAAACTGGTTCTGACTGAATCCTGCACTTGCTCTTGAGTATTGCTTTTTGCTCTACTGACAACTGGGAGTTTTCTAATGTGATATTTTAAAAATAGATTTGAAAATTGATCTGTTTTGGTGATTATTGCTGTGGATTTCTGGGTTAATAGAAGAATGTGGTGGTGAGGGAAGTTTATATGGCTAAAGACAAGCAATGCCTGTAGGAGACCATTAAAGGCCTCTTAAGTAGCCCCTTGGCTTGAGGTCAGGAAGACCTAAATTCAGATGTTGCTTCAGATAACTCTGTTAGCTATCCTGGGCAAATAACATCTTTCTGCCTGTTTTCTCATCTGTAAAATCAGGGAGTTAGTTGGTCTCAGTAGTCTCTGAGGCTCCTTCAGCTCTAAAACTATGAACCTATGAATCCTTCCTATTGGATATTAGAAGTCAAGGACCAATGTGTAGTGGAAAGAACTTTGACTCTGGAATCAGGCCAGAGTTCAAATTCTACTTCTGACCCTTATTATCTGTGTGACTATTTAAGCAAGTCACTTAACTTGGTGGACCTCAGTTTTGCTATTTGTTAAATGAATGGTTGGAGTAGATGGTCTCTGAAATCCTCACTCTAGATAATGATCCCTTGACCCAAATGGGTACTAGTAAGTCAGTTCAGCAAATTTTTGTTAAATACCTACTATCTTCTAGGTGCTAGAGATACAAAGACAAAAGCAAATTGATCACTGACCTTAAAAGAGTTGTGGTGCAGAATAATACAGCTACATAAATTAATGGAGAAAGCCACTGACAATTGGGGGGATTACAGAAGACTTTGTGGACAAGTTGGCAGCTTGGAAGACAAAGACTTTCAGGAACGAACAGAAGCATGGAGTGCATTATAGGCATGATTGCATCCTGTGTATGTGTGTGGAAAATGGAATACCAGGACTTGACAATAACTGATAATCCTTTAGCTAAAGGGGAGCAGTAGGAATCAAGGTTCCCAGAAAGATAGGTTGAGTCTGCCTGGAGAGCCTTAACTGATAGGCTAAGGAGTTTGAACTCTACCCTAGAGGAATGGGGAGCCACTGAAGGTTTTCAAGCAGGGAAGTAACCTATACTTTTGGAATGTTCTTTTAGTAGATGAATGAGGAAATTGATTATTGAGGGGGAAACTTGGAAGTAAGAAGACTCAGATTATTAGATAGTGCCAGAAGATGATGAGAACTTGAACTGGAGTGGTTGCTATACGGGAGAGTGGAGGTGGGCAGATTGGAAATATGTGGAAATAATCGTTGACAAGGTTTGACAACATTGAATGTAAGAGGATGTATCAGAACTGTGCAACATCACATGGAGCTTGAGAGCACAGGAGGATGGGCTCCAAATTGCCATGGCTAGAGCTGTGGATATTGATTTATCAGGTGTTCTGGTTGTCAGTCATAATCATATCACATCTTCACTTCTGAGCAAGTTCAACCATTGGGCCTTCCTGAGGTGCCTTCAGGAGTGACCTTGGAGAATCTGAGGCAGTTGCCAATTGGGCAGCCGACTGCACTGCCTCAGAAACTGGCCTTTTTCTTAAGAGTGATTGCAATATAATGTGTATAAAAGAAAAACCAAAAATAACTTTTTTTTCCAATAAGAAAGCTTGTTTAATTGGAGCCAACAAATGAAAATCCTTCAAAACTTAATATCCTCAGCATCCTATCATAGCAACAAAGTTTGCTCAGTTCTGACTATTTACTCATGTAAGAAGCAAATTAGAGTATAAGAAAGAAATATGTAATAATGCTTCATTATATTTCCAGGCAGAATTAGTATATCAAGGGCAGTGAAGGTCCAAAGACAACCCTGGTGAATACCCTTAATGGATGGGAGGAGAAAGACGAACCAGGAAAAGGACCTGGGGACAATTCTAGAAGTCAAAGCAGATGTGTGATTGTGTAGTATAACTGAGAGGTTGGTGGAGAGAGACTCCAGAGGAAACTTGATTCACGATTAAAAATCAAGAGAAGAAAAGGGGAAAAACTAACAAGAAGTGTAGACAAGAACATGACCTCAGTGCCAAGTTCAAAAATGTATGTCTGCACCTTGGGTAGATGTCAGTAAATACTTATTATTTATGGTGTCAAGAACTATGTATCATTGGGGATACACCAAAAGTCAAGAACAGCCTTCCCCTCAAGGAGCTCATGTTCTAATGCATCGTGAACAACTATGCATTTACAAATTGTATACAAAATAAATTGGAGGTAATCCCAAAGGGAAGGCACTTACTTTGAGGAGGACCTGGAAAGGCTTCTTGCAGGTGAAATTTTAATTGAGACTTGAAGGAGTCTGGGAGAGTTGGTGAGGAAGGAGAACATTTTAGGCATGACGGACTACCCAGTGATTTAGGAAATGGGAAATGGCATATTGTGTTCAAGGACTCACAAGAAAGCCAGTGTTCTGCATTGTGGGGTGTATGTTTGGGAATGGGAGGTGGGGAATGACAGACAACTGTAAAAAGACAAGAAACAGAAGAGGCCATTTGTGAAAAGCTAAACGGGATTTTGTATTTGATCCAGGAAATAATAGGGAGCCACTGGAGTTTATTGGGTAAAGGGGTGACATGGTCAGATCTATACTTTTGGAAGATCTCTCTGGCAGCTGAGTAGAGGATGAGCTGAAATGGGGGGAGATTTTAGGCAGAAGGCTGTTGCAGTAGTCCAAGCTTAAAGTGATAGAGGCACGCATCAGAGTGATAGCATCAGAAGAGAAATGTGGGCATATGTGAATGCTATCAGGAAGGGAGAATCCACTTGGCTTCGAAACAGATTGGATATGGGGTGTTGTGAGAAAGAAAAGTCATGACAGACACGTTGCAAACCAGGGTGACTGACTAGGAGTATGGTGGCATCCTTGCCTTAGGAACTTTGGAAGTGGGGAGGGTTTGAGACGGGAAGGTGAGTTCACTTTGAGATATTTGAGTTTAAGATGTCTACAAGCTGTCCTGTGGTATCCAACAGGCAGCTAGAGATGGGAGACTGGACATTAGGTCAGAGGTTACCTCTCCCAGAGTCCATTATCTCACTATCTGGAACTGAGAGACTTGTTTCATCCTGGGTCCCCTGGAGACATGGTTGTTAATTGCATTGATCAAGAGTTCTTAAGGTTTTTTTGTTTGTTTGGTTGGTTTTCATTTTTTACAGTGCTACTATCCTCTACAAATTGACCTCTTGATCCTACTCACTTTACTCTGTGGCAGATCATATTGTCCAGCATTCTCTGAAATAGTTAATCAAAATTTGTTTAGCTACTCCCCAGTTGTCTAAGAGGAAATCTAAGACACCTCCTTAGATTCTCGTTTTCCTTTTCCTTCTTCCCCTCCCCCCTTTAATTTGCTTTTCAGGATTAGGAAGTTTGTTTTGCTTGCAGCTATTCCTCTCCAGTATTATCCTTTCTCTTAGTATTTCTGTCTATCTTCACTGGATTCTCTGTTGACTGATGTATTTCTACATCAAATTTTGCATGCATTTAACCCTCCTTTTTTCATTTCAGATAAAGGTAAGATCAGAGATAAAGATAAGATAAACCCTCTTTCAGGCTTTATCTTCTAATCTTCCATTTTATTTTATTTTGAAAAAAAGGTAATGTATGTCCTCCACTTCAGTTAAAGAATCTGGTTTTTAATGATACTAATTCACCCCTTCTCCCTATTTATATATTCTTTTGTTTATTCCAGTTACAGATATAACAAGTTATATCTTCTTCCTTCCCATGCAGGAATTCCTCCTTCACTGGCATATATTCTCCCTTTTCTTTCCTCTCCCTAAACCTTCAGAACAGAACCCCCACCATGCAGAATTAGGCTACCTTGGAACTTTGAAATTCAGAGCCTTGGATCCTCAGGGACCACTCACCTTATACCTCTACACTTGTTGAGTGCCATCTTATGATGGTTTCCGATTGATCTGAACTGCCTACTGCTACCTCCTGTGGTTTCCTGGGTTCCCACCCTGGAGATGTCTCATAGATCTTTGCTCTGTCTCAGGACACAGACTCCTGCAGGCTAAAATGTTTCCCCTATTTGATTTTGCTGGAGTGCCCCCAGCCTGTGGGCAACTGGCTAACTTTTTGTGTAGTTCTAGAATGAAAGAAGTCATATTTTGACGGATTAGGTATATGGGAGCTGGGCAGTCTGACTTCTGTTCAGGCATCTTGGCAGGCTAGAGAATAGTACTTAAAGACAGAACACACTTAGCATCTAGACTCACTAACCTCCTGCTGCCACCTCATGGTTAAGGGGCCAGCACTGCCAGAAGCCCAGAGGCCACTTGCTTGGTACTCATTGTCCTTTGCATTACCCTTCCCACCTTAAGTGAGGCTGCTCTAATCCAATCCTGCCAACTACAGTGCCAGACACTAGAGCCAGTCTGATGTTTCATGTTCAGAAATGAAATAAAATGAGATACTGAGAGTCCTAGCATTTAATGAAAACAGGTTTATTAACTATTGTAGGGAAAAAATATTCAATGAGGGCATGACGTTGATTTAATTGGGTAGAGCTTCCTTGTCTATTCTGGTCAAATTAGTCCACTGGCCAGAAATGTGAGGGAGGAGCTGTTGACTCCTCATGCACTGGATTTTTGTATTTAGGCCATCAAGAAGCTATATCACTTCCGTAAATTCTCAGACAATTAAATCCTTTTTTCCCCCACATTTCTTTTAAATTATTAGTAAATTTATTTATTTATTTTTGGTTATCAACATTCACTTCCATAAGATTGTGAGTTCCAAATTTCTCCCCATCTCTCCCCTCCCCCTAACCCCAAAACAGCATGTAATTTGATACAGGTTCTATATATACCTTTATATTAAAACTATTTTCACATTAGTTATGTTGTAAAATTGCACATTTCTTTTAAAATGGGCAAGATGTTTCATAAGTTGATTTACAGGAGAGAATAATAGCCTAAAGCGAACTAAGTCCCTGGATGTTGTAGAATTAAAATGCAAATCTCCATGTAAGGAGGGCCCCAGGCCACTCATCTTTTCATTTCTCACCAGACTGCAATCTGGACTCTGCCATTATGCCTGCAAACACTGGGTATCTTCCTCTTCTTCCCTCCACTTTTCACCTTCCTTTTATGCACTGGTTTTCCATTAGAATATAACCTCTTTGAGGGTAAGGATTGTCCCCAGCTCTTAGTAGAGTACATAGCAAATAATAACTGCTTAATACATGCTTCTTGATTGATTGACTGAACCAGGATCTAGGAAGGGCTTTCCTTTTTATCAGTTTACATGTTCTTCCTCTGAAGAAGTGAGGGGATTGCCCCCCCCCCCCATATCTACTAAAGGCAGTAGTTTGAAAAGGAATAACTTCCATCATACTACAGTTTACCTGTGGATGGGTGTTGAAAGTCACCTCAATTCAGACAATTCAATCTTGAGGACAGTTTCAATACCCTTTAAAGAAATTTAACCTATCCTGGGGAGGGGGTTGGGGGGAGTCAAGATGGCAAAAATTCTAGAACAGCAGAACCCACAAAATGACAGTGAAACAAATTTCCAGCCCAAGACAACCTGAAGGGTTGACAGGAAAGGTCTACTGCACTGGACTGGGAGAGGAGTACGGTCTAGTGTGGGCTGTGCTGGCACAGATAGGGCCAGAGCAGACCTCAGGGGACTGAATCAGAGGCAGCAGTGGCAGTTTCCAGACTTTTCAACCCACAAATGCCAAAGATAACTTAGAAGATCAGTAGGAAAGGTTTGTTGGACCTGCATGAGTGCAGAGTGCAGTCCAGTCCCAGCCCTAGGGTAGTAGTGACAGCTGCTTAAGGAGCTCTCAGCCCACAGACAGTGTTGGGATAGAGCTGCTGATCAGAGGGAGATTTCAGGGGTCTCTTTGCTAGCAAGATTCTCTTGCTTTGACCATGCCTGGATCTGGGTTGCAGTCCTGGGTGGTGGTTCTAGATCGAGGAGAAGTTCTGTCGTGATGGAACTTGTGGCAGCAGTGAAGAGGGAATCCTCATAGTTCCAAGGCAGAAAACAGTGCTTGTGGTCACTCACAGAACAGAGCACTGGCTGGGGGAGGAGTTAATACCTCTTCTTTGCTGATACAACCTTGGAAGAACTGAAAATTTATAGGTCCCTAGTAGTATCTCTGGAAAAAGCTGCACAAAACCCCTAAAACTTGGGAGAGTTTGCCCTCCACCCTGAAAGCAGGGTCCTACCTTAAAAAAAAAAAAAGAGAGCTAAAAAGTCAAGTAATTGACTGGAAAAATGAGCAAACAGCAGAAAAAATATCACACTATAGAATCTTACTTTGGTGACAAGGAAGATCAAAACATACAAACAGAAGAAGACCACAAAGTCAAAGTTCCTACATCCAAAGCCTCCAAGAAAAATATTAATTGGCCACAGGCCATGGAAGAGCTCAAAAAGGATTTTGAAAATCAAGTAAGAGAAGTAGAGAAAAAATTTTGAAGAGAATTAAGAGTGATACTAGAAAATCGCAAAAAAAACAGGAAACAGCTTGCTAAAGGAGACTCCCCAAAATGCTGAGGAAAATAACACTTTAAAAAATAGGCTACCCAAATGGCAAAAGAGGTCCAAAAAGCCAATAAGGAGAAGAATACTTTAAAAAGCAGAACTGGCCATATGGAGGAGGCCCAAAAGCTCATTGAAGAAAATGAGTCTTAAAAATTAGAATGAAGCAAATAGAAGCTAATGATTTTATAAGAAGTCAAGAAATTGTAAAACAAAACCAAAAGAATGAAAAAAAGTAGAAGACAATGTATACTATCTCATTGGAAAAACCACTGACCTGGAAAATAAATCCAGGAGAGATAATTTAAAAATTATTGGACTATCTGAAAGCTGTTATAAAAAAAAGAATCTAGACATCATCTTTCAAGAAATTATCAAGGAAAACAGCAGTTGCAACAAGCACCCCAGCATCCCCAGGATGGCTGCTAGCACAGGTTCCTAGATCTGCTTTTCTAAAGGAAAGCAACTCAAAATGGGTTAACAATCTTACTTTAATGAAGCACATGTCTTTTTGCCTAGTTCAGGGGGAAAAGTCAGCACCCTGAACTCCAGAGAATACAAACAGAAGTCACAAGCAGACAGAGAAACAGAACAGCAGGCAGGCTTCCAACTGTCTGACCATTACATTCATACCTAGTCAGCAGAGAAGGAAGCACCAACATCTGGGTTTTCAAAGCCTGGGGGGGCTCAATGGCTGCCCCAAGTCTCATCTGGTCAAATCATACAACTCTTCTCAAAGTGAGCCCCACAGCAAAATCTCACATCAGGGTATATATAGCCTTCTCCTGACTCAGAGAATGTCACAACCCTCTTGACACACTGCCCAATCATAAAGTAACAAGGTATGGGCATTTCCGAAAAACAAGCCTCCTACCACAGGCTCCATGTGACCACATTCAGCCTATTAGGGGTAGAGTATATTTTCTTTCTTTCTCTCTCTCTCTTTCTTTCTTTCTTTCTTTCTTTCTTTCTTTCTTTCTTTCTTTCTTTCTTTCTTTCTTTCTTTCTTTCTTTCTTTCGTTTTTGAAGGGCAATTGGGGTTAAGTGACTTGCCCAAGGTCACATGGCTAGTAAGTGTTAAGTATCTGAGGTTGGATTTGAACTTAGGTCCTTTTGACTCCAGGGCCAGTGCTCTATTCACTGTGCCACCTAGCCACCCCGGCAGAGTATATTTTCAAATCAGGAAAGGTTCTCCGAGTCACTTAGGCCTATAAAAGGGCTAAGGGGCAGGGAAGATCTTCAGATTCCCATTGCCATAACAACTGCCCTGATAATCTAGAACCAGAGAATAGAATAGAAATTGAAAGAATCCACTGATCACTTCCTAAAAGATCCAAAAAGGAAAATTCCTAGGAATATTGTAGCCAAATTTGAGAGTTCCCAGGTCAAGGAGAAAATATTGCAAGCAGCCAGAAAGAAACAATTCAGGTATTGTGGTAACATAATCAAGATAAGACAGGATTTAGCAACTTCTACATTAACTGATCAGAGGGCTTGGAATATGGTATTTCTGAGGTCAAAGTGGCTAGAATTAAAACCAAGAATCAGCTACCCAGTAAACCTGAGTAAAATCCATCAAGGGAAAAATGGATATTCAATGAAATAGAGGAATTTCAAGCATTCTTAATGGAAAGACCAGAGCTGAATAGAAAATTTGACTTTCACGTACAGGAATCAAGAGAAGCATGAAAAGGTAAACAGGAAAGAGAAACCATAAGGGACTTCTTAAAGTTGAACTGTTTACATTCCTACATGGAAAGATGATATTTATATCTCATGAGACCTTTCTCAGTATTAGGGTAGGTGGAGGGGTAAGTTGACTATAAAGGGGTGATATCTAAAAAATAAAAGTAAGGGGTGAGAGAGGAATGTATTGGGAGAAGGGGAAAGAGAGAGGTAGAATGGGGTAAATTGTCTCACATAAAAAAGGCAAGAAAAAGCTTTTACATTGGAGGGGAAGAGGGGGAGGTGAGAGGGAATGAGTGAACTTTACTGTTGTTGGATTTGGCTTAAGGAGGGAATAATATGCACAATCAATTATGAAAATCTATCTTACACTACAGGAAAGTAGGAGGCAAGGGGGTGGGGGGGTGACGATAGAAGGGAAACTGAATGGGAGGAGGGATTACTCAGAAGCAAACACTTTTGAAGAGGGGCAGGGTCAAAGGAGAGAATAGAATAAATGGGGGACAGGATAGGATTAAGGAAAATATAGTTAGTCTTTCCCAACTTGACTATTATGGAAGTGTTTTGCATGATTACACATGTATAACCTATATTGAATTGCTTGCCTTCTCAATGAGGGTGGAGGGAGGAAGGGGGAGAATGTGGAACTTAAAAGTTTTAAAAGTAAGTGTTAAATATTGTTTTTACATGAAACTGGGAAATAAGATATACAGGCAATGGGGTAGGTATACAAACCTATCTTGCACTACAGGAAAATAGAAGAGAAGGGAGAGGGGTGATAGAAGGGAAGACAGACTAGGGGGAGGGATAATCAGAATGCACATTGGGTGGGGGGAGGGGAGAAAATTTGGAACTCAAAATCTTGTGGAAGTAAATGTTGAAAACTAATAAATGAATTAATGAGAATAATAATAATAAAAGAAATACATGCAAAAAATTAGCTTATCTTCAGAATAGGTTATTGCTCTTGTCATGGGTAAGGCTGGTAGGAGGTAAGTGAATGGAATAAATATTCCCCCACACACAGCCCTCCTCCTGTCAGTTGGAGGAGGAAATGGGAAGAAAATGATAGATAGGCAAACAGAATGAGTAGTGGTGTCTCCTAGGTTGAGCTCCCATGATGGGGCAGGTAGAGTGCCAAGAGAACTGTGGACTGAAACTGATACCCTGCAAACATTGCCTGTCTCTGCCTGATCTGCTTTCTCTTCCTTTGGCTCAGGTCTGGCTGCTCTCCTCTGTTTAGCTTCTCAGGTCCAGTCCAGGTCTCCTGATTACTGCCATTTTCTTTTGTAACCACTTCCCCTTGCTTCTTCTGCATGGCATAGTTTACACTACCCTGTCTCTCCCCATCTCCTCTTGCCACTTTCCTCTCTCACCTCATAATTTCATCCCTTGAGTATTCTCCCTTCCCAACAAATTCAACCTATGCCCTCTATCCATATATAACTGTAACCATATACACACACATTCACATATGTATTCATATGACCACAACCCCTTCTTCCATTATTTTCATAGTGAGAAAGATATCATCAGTCACAGTTATTGCTTTTCCATATAGGAATGTAAATAGTTCAACTTTGATAAGTTCCTTTTGATTTCTTTTCCCTGATTACCTTCTCAGGCATCTCTTCCTTCTTGTGTCTGGATGTCAAATTTTCTATTCAATTCTGGTTTTTCCTCAAGAATGCTTGAAAGTCCTCTATTCCACTGAATGACCATATTTTCCCTGAAACAAAATACTCAGTTTTGCTGGGTAGGTGACCCTTGGGTTCATTCCCAGTTCTTTTGCCCTCTGGAATATCATATTCCATGCCCTTCGATCCCTCAGTGTAGAAGCTGCCAGGTCCTTGGCTATTCTGATTGTGTTTCCACAATATTGAAATTGTTTCTTCCTGGCTGCTTGTAGTATTTTCTCCTTGATCTGGGGATTCTGGAACCTGGCTATAATATTCCTGGGAGTTTTCTTTTTGGGATCTTTTTCAGGAGGTGATCTGTGGATTCTTTCAACCTCTATTTTGCCCTCTGGATCTAAAACATCAGGGCAATTTTCCTTGAGAATTTCTTGAAGGGTGATTTCTAGGTTCTTTCTTTGATCATGGCTTTCAGGTAGTCCAATAATTTTTAAATTGTCTCTCCTGGATCTATTCTCCAGGTCAGTGGTTTTTCCCATGAGATATTTCACATTGCCTTCTAATCTTTCATTTGTTTGGATCTGCTTAACAGCATCTTGATTTCTCATAAAGTCACTAGCTTCCATTTGCTCCAGTCTAACTCTGAAGGAATGAATCTCCTCAGTGAACTTTTGAGATTCTTTTTCCATCTGGCAAATTCGACTTTTTAAGGCATTCTTCTCCTCATTGCCCTTTTGGGCCTCCTTTGCCATTTGAGTTAGTCTATTTTTTAAGGTGTTGTTTTCCTCAGTCAGGCTGTTGACCCTCATTTCATACTTTTCCTGCATCCTTCTCATTTCTCTTTCCAATTTTTCCTCCACTTCTCTTATTTGATTTTTAAAGTCCTTCTTAAGGTCCTCTATGGCCTGCAACCCACTCATGTTTTCCCCTGGGGCTTTTGGAGCAGGACTTCTGACCTCACAGTCCTTTTCCCGCTCTATGCCCCCAAAATAGGAGTCTAGGGTTGCATTTTTCTGTTTCCTTTGCCTTGGCATGTTGCCACTTAATTGCTTGACTTTTGGGCTTGTTGCCACACTATGGCTTTAAGGCCAGATAGAGGAATTTTCGTCCCGAACGTGTGGGGGGCAACTTCCGTTTCTGGCAAGCTGTAAACCCACCCACAACTTCCACCCTAGATCACAATCCAGATCCAGGGAGGTTAAAGCAAGAGCCATTACCCCCCAAGACTGATCGCTGGGTCTCCCCACGATTTGTAGGCTGGGAGCCAGAGCTGCCTCTGAAAACTACAAAATGGTGTGTCTCCTCAGCAGCTTCTAGCCCCCAGGGGAGGGAGCTGACGCATTCCCCAAATACAGGTCCCAAAGTCCATAGGACACTAACCTCTTACTTTGTCTTAGGCGTGTCCATGTTGATAATTCTGGATTCGCCACAGCTCCTGGTGTTCTGGGGTTCCTCCAGCCCGCTGCTGGCCCTGCCGCCCTGGGGCTAAAACCTCGGCTCACGCGGACCTGGGCTTGGCTCGGCTCCTGCGCTCTGTGCGCTGCCGGCTCCCAGACCGCCGAGCTGGTCCTTCCTGCAGGGCTGCTGGGCTGTCCTCAGCGGGAGGTTAGCTTCTCTGTGTCGTTCTGTGGGTGCTGGGGCTCCAGAAGTTGTTCACAGTCCTTTTTTACATAGTTTGTGGGGAATCTCTACTGCCATTTTCTGATCCCCTCAGCTTGCATTTTGCAATAAATATGGGTGACCTGGTCAATATGGATCTCTATAGCAGTGCTCCTTTGTCCCTTTTTCTGTCAGTGTGACTGCCTATATTTCTCTTTGGAAAAAGTTTCTTTAAAAATCAGTAAGAATTACAAAGACCTACGGGTTCCAGGAGGACCTGTCTCTGCTAACTTCAAATTCTCCCACATCTTTCTAAAATTATATTTAAAATTTTCAATGAACAAATATCTATTTTCTCTCTCTTGTATCCCTCCCCACTATAAAAAGAAAAAACAAAACCCTGTAACAAAAATGTATAGTCAAGCAAAACAAGTTCCTGTTCGGGCCATGTCTAAAAGCTTATCTCACTCTGCTCCCCCTAAGTCCATCACCCCTCTCTCAGGAGGTGGGCAGCATGCATCATCTTCAGACCCCAGGAATCATAGGTGATCATTGTGTTGATGAGAGTTCTTCTTTCCTCCCAAATCTCACTGACACATCTGAAGGGTGGAGAAGAGAGCTACAATAGCAGGGAAAATGTCTGGTTGCTGATGTTCTAGTCACAGCTATCATTACAAACGTGTCCCTGAAAACATAATTGCAGGTCAATTTTTTTAAAATAAATAAATGTAGCAGAATTCTTCCTCTTTTCTGATCCCACTTCCCCCAGTATTTCACTTACCAGACTGCTGTTGGGATTTCTCTACCATGCCCCAGAAACCTCTTCATCCTAGAGGATCACTCTAGCCCTGGAATAAACACCTTGGAAGTGCCCTTTCCTATTGTCCCCCCATAGGAAGGCTCCCCTAAACCTCTGTTTTAGACTGCCCCGCCAGTCATGTCCTCATTTCCCACCAGGCTGCAGTTAGGACTTCTCTACCATGACCCCAGGCTTAGATCTTCATCCCTTCCCATCTTTTGTAGCTTCTTTTGATGTCTTGGCCTTTCTTGTGTTGGGGGACTCGGGAGTGGGGGGTTGTATTTATATCCTCAGTGCTTGGCACAGTGCCTGTCACTATGCTTATTACTTACTACTTACTAAGGTAAGCGATTAATAAATGGATGTTATGGTTGTAGAGGGGAAAGTTGCTTGGCTCCATGCTCCCCCACCCCTTCTACCAAAGCAGGCTGGCTGGTTTGAATAAATCTCATTCAGCTGCCTCAGGGATTTGAGAAACAACTGGAAATGAATTGGAGTGCTTTGATAAGCTTTGGGACTGGTGGAGAGTCATTTTTTGGGTGGGAGACACTCTTGGCATGGGTGCTGAAGGAAAAAGACCTCTGGCCTTGAAATCACAAATCTGGTAGGAGTGTTAGACCTGCTTGGTGATAAGCTAGGAGTTGTAGGGTATTCCCACTTGGGCAAATTTCTTTGAATTCAGAGGTCAGCTGGAACCATGGTTCAAGAGAGAAAGCATAAGGGGTCATTCTTTGTCTAGTCTACCCTAGAAATGTGATGAAGGGATGAGTTCTCTTGCTGGGACAGGCAAACTGTAGCATCCTCCCAGCAGTACCAGGCCAGGACCCATTACAGAGAAAGATTTCTTTCTGACAAAAGGCTAGAGGTCTTGTGGAGGGCCACCGTTTTCAGGGAGCTTTCCAGAATCCTAGGACTTCAGGCTGGCTGGGGTATGGGGAAGATGGGCAGCTGCTGCCACCTGCTGGTTGATAGCTCTGCAGAGCTGCAAGAGAAACCATTGTCCCAGGAACTAAATCTGAGAGTCCAGACTCCATGCTTTCTGACCTTAGTCACCAGACTTCAGCTTGCCTCTACTCTGTGGCCTCTTTTTTTCCATTGGTGACTTCCTCCTGGAACGTCTGTTTTGAATAAAGGTGAAGGCCAGCCATGCCTCACACTCCAGACTTCACCACCATGTTCCTACATGGGTACTTACCCTGCTCCCTCCACATGTTTTTTTTTTTCCATTTCCATCTTTTGCCTTTCAGAAGGTTTGGACCACTTCACAACTCTTCTAAAAATGTGTATACAAGTCTTGTCTTTTTACAGCTCCTCAAATAATTGTTCTTTTCCTTTCTGTCACCTTTGCCAAACTAATGGATGAGAAGTAGGACCTCAGAGTGGCATTAATTAGCATGACTGTTACTTTGATTATGAATAGTATAATTTGGAGCATTTTCCCATATGTTGTTAATTGCTTGCATTTTTTATTTTGAGAAAAGTTTATAAAATTAGAACCAGCTAGGTGTTGTGGCAAATAGCTTTATGATGTCATCATACTAATAGGCTGGTTGAGTGAATGGTGGGCAAGTTCTGGGGTCATAATATTTATACATATAACATGCATAAACAAATGCTTTTTGAGGTCTTCAATAATGTTTTAAGAGTGTAAAGAGACCTAGGGCCAAAAGTTTTGTGAACTACTATACTAGATTATATTTCTTCTTGCACTCCTGATAACCTAGATCTCTACATAGAATCTCATTTTTTAAAAGAGATTTGGAAATTCTACTTTGGTGATTATTAGTGACATTTTCTGGGTGTTTATAGTAAAGTAATTTGGAAGGGGTAGAGATGGGGTGTAATTTATATGATCAATAGGATAGATAGTGCTTATGAAAGGACATAAAAGGAAATTGCTTCCCTGGTGTTGGATCCTGAAATGCAAGGGGGACTACAGCTGATAATTCAGCTCAACAGTTATTTGTTATGGTTGTATATTAATATGTATATACATATCATAAATATATATATGATATAAATAGTTATATATTAAAGTACTGGATATATCCCAAAGAAAATAAGAAATGAATCAATCTCTTATCTTAAGGAGATTACATTCAACTGGAAAAATATAGCATATGTGCAAGTTAGGTTAGAATCAAGAAAATGCTAGAACAATGGGAAAAAGTTGATCTGGAGACCCCTGATCATTTGATTTCCCCCAAATTCTATTTGATGAAATCACAGGAGCTTAAGGGCCAGTTAATAGAGAATAAGGTGGGAAGGTCTTAAAGGGCAAAGAAATAACTATTTTTTGTTTCCACTTTATCAGATGTGAAGAAATTCTTTAGTAAAGCTTGCTGGCATTATTGGGTTATTTCCTGACAGAAGGATCCCCAGAACCTTGGTGGCTCTTGAAAATGCAAGACACTCTCCAAGCAAAAGTCAGTGCAGGAGATGTCTCTGAGGAATATAATCTGGAGAAGTTATGGAAGAATCACTCAGCTTTTAAGAGAAAGTAACTCCTTATTCTTTTGAGGAGAGAAGGGAGACATTTCTCTCTCTCTTCCCTCTTCCTCATCAATCATGGTGTCTGGCAGTGTAGCTACTTGCCCAGTAGAGGACTCCTCACAATCTGGGAGTAGAATCTGAGAGGAAAGAAATCATGCCCAGCAGAGATATTGTGTCCATTATGAAGACATCAAGAAAAGAGAAAGAACATCCGGCCCTGAGGCAATAGAAGTAATGAGTCCCTTTGACTTTCTATTTTCTCTAATTCTGTGCTCACTCTTTCCAGTTATATGAGGTTTTGTGAGAGAGTTTGCTTCTGGTTTATGGGGGAAATATTTGATGGCTATGATTCTTTTTTTTTTTTTAAAGCAATTGGGGTTGAGTAACTTTCTCAAGGTTACACGGCTAGTCTCATTATTTATGTGTGGGTGCTCATTTTCTGAGGCCGGATTTGATCTCAGGTCATCCCAACTCCGAGGCCAGTGCTCTTACTCACTGCGCCACCTAGCCGCCCCTTTAGGGCAATTGGGGTTAAGTAACTTGCCCAAGGTTACACGGCTAGGTTTTTGTTTGTGTGGGTTAAGTGTCTGAGGCCAGATCCAAACTCAGGTCCTTCTGATTCCAGGGCCGGCACCTAGCCGCCCCTGTGGCTATGATTCTTACAATACTATTTTCAGTAAATGTTTTTGCTTTCAGTTAATTGTCACTGCTAGGGACTCATGAGCTTTTGTTTTAAGAATGTGAACCCACAGAATATTTTAAATCTTAGGTGGGTACCTCTTTCCCCTACCCCTAATCCCAAGCAACCCTTCAAAAATTGGTTTCCTGAATGTCCAACTTACACAACTAAAACTTTGCTTGATTCCGACTAATGCAGTCATACAGGAGGCAAATTAGTATAGTGTGTTGGAGGGAGCAGTTACCATAGTAAGAGAAGGCTTCATAATTTTTGTAGGTAGACCTGGCCTAGCAAGGAGAATGAAAAACCAAAGTCCACCCCTGATGAAAGTCCCTAGTGAAGAGCAGAAGAGGAGGCAGGAAAAGAAGCTGGGGACCCCAGCTAGACAGTTCAGAGCAGATCCAGGATACTGAATTGTCACTTAGAGATGAGTGGACACAGGGAGCACACAGTGTGGAGGTGATAGTGTTAGAAAGGATATTTTAAAATGTTCAAAACCTCCCTTAATGAAAAGTTGACAGAAAGCTAAGAAATGGTCATCTTTTCCATTTTCTCTTGAGTCCCTAGACCTGGAACTAGAAGATAGTAAGAAACTTCTACCTTTCTGATGAGGTGAGAACAAGTTTCAGTGAGGAAGTTGACTCTATGAGGACACTTTAATTAAGCACCAGCCACAAGTAGAAAGAACTATGGCGAGTGCTGGGGGAAAGACATTTTGATTAGGCATTAGCTAAGGAGTAGCTTCAAAAGAGATTCCTAGGAGGGCAGGGCTGTCCAACTTTGTAATGATGAGGAAATACCTTGAAATCATCCAGGCGGTGCTATTACTGACAGGTAAATACTGCTCATTAGGGCAGGCACCAGAGGAGAGCTGTCATTTTAGCCCCAGCAATTCTGGTCTGCTTTCAGACAGACATAGGTATAAAGAGACAGTCAGTCTAGGCTAGAAGCAGCTTCAAGGAACATGAAGAATCAGAGAAGATTTACATGCAGCTGAACGATCCATCCAGAGAGGAACAATATCTAGAGGTCATGCAGTACCAGGAGATGTGACTTGCCTTTGCCACACAGGGATCCTGCATGTGTACCTCAGTACCACTGTACTCTAAGCCTGAGTTCACTTTCCCCATGGATATCATGTGTTTGTGGGAGAGCATACCTCAGGTTTATGGTGTTGGCAGGTGGGGGAGGGGAGGTATTTGTTAAGTACTAGTCTTTCTATTCTATCAGAGTAAATGTTTTTGCTAATTGTATGGGATGTAGACCCATGGTATTACCCCTTCTACCTGAGATAGGAGCCCTTATATGGGAACCCAACCCATAACTGCATGTATAAGTTGGGGGAGGAGTCTAGAGAGGGTGCTACACTAATTTGCTTGGCAGTTTTATAGGGTAACAATGTTCCTTGACTATTGGAAAACAGTTTCTGCTATGGGATAAGCTGAGATGTAAAATGATTTATTAGAGGAAATAATTTCAGAATTGATTAAAAATTTTAATTGATATCTTTTGTTCTTAAATCACTTTATTTCTGAATATATATTGTCCCTTTCCTCTATCCAGTGAGCCATCCCTTATAACAAAGAATAAAAAAAAAGAGAAGAGGGAACATTGACAAAACTATCAAATACATCATCAAAGTCAAAATCTACTTTACAAAGACTCATATTTCATTTCACTTGTGCTTATTGATATAGGATGCTCATGAAAGTGACCAAATGCATTCTCGACTATGCCTCAAAAGTAGGTCAGTTCATCATCCTTGGTTTTGCCAGTCTGGTAGTCCAATAGCTCCACTGGCTCACCTGTGTGAGGGAGAGGTTTGAATATTTTCAAATGAGCATATTGACCATCCCCAAGATGTACCTGCAAATAAAGAAAAGTGGAAAATCAGTGGCATGTATTCCAACCCAGTCCCTCTCACCTCTCAGGGTCACTGTATTAGGCACATTCCTGTTTTAATTAGGGGTTATGGCCAGATGATCTCTGTTGTGAACTGTACATTTTTATTCTAACCTATGAATGAGCCTAACAGATTTATAACAGGGAGTGACCTGAGAGATCCTTTAGTTTTATTTTTAAAGCTAAGGGAATTGAGTCCTACAAAGGGCCAAAGAACAAGAATGTTCAGATAGGCAGCCACATCATGCTACTGTCAGTTCTTAAGGCCACAGATTTAAAGTTGGAAGGGACTTAAGTCCCATCTGCTCATTTTGTAGTTGAAGAAACTAAGGCCCAGTGAGGTGAGTCATTGTCCAGAATTTGTATGTTACTTGTAAGATAGCTGGGGGATGCAGTGGGTACAATGAGGGGCCTGGAAGACTTTCAGTCATTTCCTGTCTGCCTCAGTTTCCTCAATGGGTAAAGTGGGCATGACAATAGCACCTGCCCCTTTGGGTTGTTGTATCAATAAGATAACATTTATAAAGAGCTTAGCCTAGTGCCTGGCACAGAGTAGCAGCTTAGTAAGTACTTGTTCTTAAGCTCCCATCTCCCCACCATTCCCTTCCCTGTGTCCATTCCAGTGTCCAAAGTCACAAAGCAGCTGAGCCAGAATCTGATCCCAAATCCAGGCCGTTTTTATTACACCACACCTGACTCTAGTTGTTAAGCACCTGGATATTTGAATACCTCAACAAATAATTTTTAATAAGAGGGTCAATTGCTGTTTTGAATTCGAATTGTGCCTCTGTCCCAGAGATACATTGATTTTTCAGGGTATAATTTTCTGGAATGTGTATAGACGAGTGTCAGACAAAAATACGGGCTCCCCGTATTTGACTTTTACCCAAACTTCTTTAAAAACACTGTGGCCTTTGTACATCTTGTGCCTTCCTTCTTAGGTTGGGTCCCTGGAGGGAGGGTCCTATCTCCTTACTGTTCTCAGCTCTGGTGTTTTAGCTCCCATTGCCTCCCAGAGAGTAGCACTTAGCACACTATCTTTAACAAAGACCTATATTTAGAAAAACAGAGTAAGTGAAACCAACGAGACAGCTAGGTAGTGCTTTGGATAGGTAAGGCATTGGTTAAGTCACATGACCATTGTAGGCCCCAAGTAGCCCCCTAGGACTGATCTGCAAAGTCAGTAGTTGGGTTCAGATCTGTGTCAGTTGAGAGGGTGCTTAGGTTTAGCATTTCCCACAATGAGAGAATGCTGGGCCTGGAGTCAAGAAGACCTGAGCATGACTCTTACCTCAGACACTTACTAGCTGTGTGACTCTAGGGAAGTCACTTAAACTCACTCTCCTCATCTAAGAAACGTCTCTATCTCATTTGTAAGGAGAAAATGAGAATATTCATGAAGGGCTTAGGGAGTTTTTGCCTCTTAATAGACATTGTTCCCTTCCTTCCTGTGCTGCAGCAGGTGTTCCTGCCTGCCTGACATCTCCTAGTACCTTCATATATCCTAGTTAACCCAGCTGAGGTATTTCTGCTCTGCTACACCTTAAAGGACAGAAACACTTGGATCCATCCTATCCACATTTCCTAGGTATCTACCCACAATCCCCAAAGGAGTGGCCAAGAAGTTGACAGATGTGTGCCCACTGCTAGTTACATCAAGGGTCTCCAGGGTCATTCATTTCTTTTAAAAATATGCTGTAGTGCATAGAGTGCTGGGTTTGTACCTGCAGAGGGTTCAAATCCTCTGACACTTATTAGTTGTATAACCCTAGGTAATTAATTCACTTAACCACCTTACTACCTGTGACTAATCAACAAAGTCAACAGACAGGTTTAGATCTGTTTTGGTAGAGAGGGTTCACAGATCAACAATTTACTACAATGATAAAAATCCATCATGAATTTAGGGAAAAAACTCCTAAATATGTCTAAGATTTGGAAAAAAAGTATACTTTAATAATTTCTGATAAGTTTGTATTTGAAATCCTGGCACCAATGGTGATCCACCACTCACATTTTGTGCAGCTCTCATATAAAACAGGATGCTAACTCTCAAGAAACATCTAGTTGTTGGATTCAGGCTATAATCACATAAGCCTTGTTTCAGAAACTATGGTGACATCAAAGCCCCAGTACTTTGGGATTTTTCTCACTCTTTTATCTCATGGTTCCTATCCAGAAAATCCTGGGACAATGTGTCCTGAGATTTACTCTCCACTTGCAAGAATGTAATTCATAATCTTGTGGGCTAATCTGTTATTAGAGGAATCATGAAAGGATATGGAATTCCCCAAATGAATAATCATGAATATGTTAAAGTCTGTATGTAAATACTCAGAGTCACTGCCTTAAATATGAGAGAACATGATAGAAACTCATTTCTATTAATCATCTGTCTTGGCCTTTCCTCTCTCCAGTTGCCTGGCTACTCCAAGTAAGGGGCTAGGAGAGCCTTTATCATTCTCTTTTTCTCTCCCTGTATCCCTCTTCCCCCATCCCTCTCATTTCATCATCCATTTTTTGGTTGCCATCTCCCACATTCAACATGAGAGCACAGCCTACCAGGTTTAGTCCTCTTCTCTGGTTGTCATGAATCTCTTCCTAAATCGAGTTCCTCCTTTCTTAACTTTCTCTCAGTTACCACACCATCACTTTTATATTTCCCCTGGGGCAGACACTTTCATTTCTCCAGTTACTCAAAAGGGAAGGGGACAAACTATCCCCACACTTTTGTACATCCAAATAGAAAGAAAACGAGGTAGAATTCAATGACTTGTTGAATACTGACCTTTACATAATACATGATCCCAGCAACCACTTGGGTTTTGTATTCTACGGCCTCAAAATTGTCATATTTTTCATTGCTCTTTTTTTCAAACTGTGGCTTTACCTTAAGAAAAGAGAGGAGGGCAAGGAATTTAGTTAATTTATCTGAAAGTAATTTCTGGTTTGGTCTACTCAGTGGCCAATGCAGCACTGCCAACAATGGAACTTTAGTCAAACCCTTATTTGCCCCCATTCCTCAAACAATTAATAAATGATTTTAAAAATTGAGCTTGGAATCAGGATGACTCAAATCCTGCCTCAGACATTTACTACTGTTGTTAAGAAAGATTGTCTTTAAAAGGTTAAAAGCCAACTGAGCTCTGCGCCAGGCCTATGTAATGTGTATTCCTTTGAAATAATAATAAACTCCTTTTGCTACATTTTCCCCAAGCCTACTTGATTTCTTTAGAGTGAAACCTTAATAAAGATTTTTCTTTCAACACTATGCCTACTGTGCCAGGTGTTGAGAATTAAATAAAAAAAACCAAAACACAGCCAACCCCTGCTCCCAAGGAGCTTACATTCTACGATACAATATTTACCCAAAATAATTTCGAAAGGAAGGAATCAATTACGACAGCAATTATTTCTTCCAAAGAAGGAATAAATAATTGATTGACCACATATGTAATGGGTTGCTGGGGTTCCCTCAGAGACTACAATGCACACCTTCTGCTAAGCATTCTCTAAATCTCTGAGTTTCTAAGGATCCTAAGGTAGAATCTCAGAATCTTAGTTCGAAGATACCTCAGTGACTAAGCTATACATAGTCCTACTAATAACAGAAAAAACAGCCCCAGTATAGGACATATCTAAGGAGTTGAAGGGTAGTGTGGGGCAGTGGACAGAGTGCTGGATTTGTATCCAGTGGACCTGGGTTCAAGTCCTGGCTCTGTCACTACCTGTGTGACCTTGAATAAGTTGTTTCATTTCTGTGGGCCTCAGTTTCCTTATCCCAAAACAAGGTGGTTTGACTGGACCACTAAGCTCTCTCCTACCTTTAAAATCTATGATTCCATACTCATCTAGTGTTTGTTTGAAGACTTCCAGTGAGGAGGGACAGTGGCAAGCGGAAGAATACTACCTTTGGAGTCAGAGGATCTGGATTTCAATCCTGCCTCTGATCTTCACTACATGTGACTTTGTGCAAGTCACTAGGAACCTCAGTTTCCTCAACTGTGAAAGGAGGAGGTTGGACTAACTGGTCTCTGAGGTCTCTTCCAACTCTAGATTCAGGGTTTCATTTCACTTTTGGATAAATCTAGTTATAAGAAATGCTTTCGTGATTTCAAACTTAAATTTGCTTCTTTTCAACTTCAAACCATTACTACTGGTTCTGTTTTCTGGGGCCAAACAGATCAAATCTCATCTCTCTCTATCCCTTCAAGTACCTGAAGATATCTACCATGTCTCCAGTGAGTCTTCTCCATGCTAATCAACCAATCAACAAGCATTTATTAAACACCTACCATGTGTTTAGTCACTGTGCTATGTACTGTGGGTACAAAGACAAATAATCCCTGTTTAACCTGGAGAAGAAAAAGATTCACTTTGGTCTCCAAACTTCAGGTCCAAAATTAGTTGCCTAGAAATCAGTATCATCTCATGCTTTTGTGTTCACTTGTTTCAGGGGTGTCCAACTCTTCATGACCCCATTCAGGTTTTGTTTTGTTTTCGCAAAAATACTGGAGTGGTTTACCATTTCCTTCTCCAACTCATTTTACAGATGAGGAAACTAAGGTAAATAGAGTTAGGTGACTTTCCTAGGGTCACACAGCTAATAAGTATCTGAAGCCAGAGTTGAAATCAGGAAGATTAATCTTCATGACTCTAGGCTCTATCCACAATGCCACCTAAGTGCTCTAAATTTGCAAAGCACTATATTTACATTGACTCATTTGATACTGTTCTCAACCTAGAATTCAATAAATGAAGAGGTATGGCTGGAAATTTAAAAAAAAATTGAATTAGCAGCAGCAGGTACAGAGTGGTTGGGCTGCTAGGTGGCTCAGTGGAAAGAGCATTGAGCTTGGAATCAGGATGACTCAAATCCTACCTCAGACATTTACTACTGTTGTTAAGAAAGATTGTCTTTAGGGGTGGCTAGGTGGCGCAGTGAGTAGAGCGTTGGCCCTGGAGTCAGAAGGATCTGAGTTCAGATCAGACCTCAAACACTTAATGCACACAAAAAAACCTAGCTGTGTGACCTTGGGCAAGTTACTTAACCCAGTTTGCCCTCCAAAAAGGAAAAAAAAAGATTGTCTTTAAAAGGTTAAGGGCCAACTGAGCTCTGGGCCAGGCCTATGTAATGTGTATTCCTTTGAAATAATAATAAACTCGTTTTGCTACATTTTCCCCCAGCCTACTTGATTTCTTTAGGATGAAACCCTAATGAAGATTTTTCTTTCAACACTATGCATGTTGGTTACAAACATTTGGATTTGTTTTTCCAACAGAAGTGAGTAGAGGAGGGGGAGAGAATAGATTTTTGTTCACTAAGAAGAAATTAAACTAAGTTTAAAAACTTTCTTAGCAAACAAAAGTCAGGAAAACAACAAGAGAACATTTTTTTCCTCCAGCTTCCCCCATACCATACAATGTATTATCAGACTTAACATCTTTGGCCCTGAACTTCCCAGCTTCCTCTGCTTCCCAGGATTGCCTCACTCACCCTAAACCCTTCAGGCAGTGGTCAAATTGTCAACTTCTAACTTCTCACCTAATCTCTGTTCTTATACAAGCTCACACTCTTGGATTTTCAAGTAGTTGTTACTGTCAGTAATTTCCTTCAAAAAGACAAGGGCTTATAATCACAAAGAGAAAGTACAAGGCTGACAAATAATGTTGTCAGTGTGGGTATATCCTCTGCCTACATAGGTTACAAATACTCCATAGATGGTCTTCATGAGTGGCCGTGGCCAATGCACACACATCACCTGGTTTGTCATATTTCTGATAATGGACCTTTCATAAGTAAGCTAGGCTGATCCTTGGTCGTCAAGCATGCAATTTGTCACCAGGCCTTTCTGGCTAGGAAGGGCCTTCTGGAGCTTATGCTCCAATGGCACAGGTTTGGAGAGCACAGGATCACCTGCCACTATGAGAAAGCATTGGAATAGGACTTCCATGGTTTACACCTGTTATGAGAAGTCTTAAAAGTGCATAGAAGTAATAGACATCCCTGTTCTCATGGAATAGGAAAGGAAGTAACTTTCACAAGTGTAAATGCCTTGTCCTCATAGAGTACTCTCTGCCTCCTTTCTTATTTAGCTTTAGTCACCAAATAGGTATTGCCTCAGTCAAAACATCTTTTTCTTTTAAAAAAAAAAAACTTATTAAAGACATTAGCTTAAAAAGGCCAAGGTCTCCCATTCTATCCTGGACCATCTCCAGTGGTCCTGATCTCTATCTTGCCACTGGACCCAGAGGACTCCAGAGAAGAAAGTGAGCCCTCCCTCACTGAAATCCAATTCACTTGCATGTCATGGCATCACCTTCCTGAGGTCATAGTCCCCTTTGAGAATGTAGGACAAACAAACCTGCCCCCACAGGTAGAGGGGTATTATGGAATGAGCTCTGCCTCTGGTGTTGGGGGTTACTTTAACTTTCCCCTCTGACATTCACTTCCTGTGTATCAGAGAGTGAGTCATCTCTATTCACCTCAGTTACATTATCTGTTTAAGGAGGGGTTCTAGTAGACTTGGGGTCTTGAGGCCACATGTGGCCCTCTAACCCCTTGGGTGCGGCCTTTTGACTAAGTCCAAGTTTTATAGAACAAATCTTTTTATTAAGCAGATTTGTTCTGTGAAGTTTGGATTCAGTCAAAGGGCCACACCCAAGGAGTTAGAGGGCCACATGTGGCCTTGAGGTGCCCTGGGTTCTCCAGCCCTAGATTAGATGTCTTCTGATGGATCTTCTATATTCTGATGGGGTTCTATACCCAGGGTACACAGACAAACCCCCTAAGGAACCCATGGATAGAATTCAGGAGTTCATGAACTTAGACATGAAAAAAATTACATCTTTATTTTCTTTAAACTTTGGTTTCTTTTGTAATCTTACATAAATTAGAATCACTTTGTTGTTATGCATTTAAAAGCATTGTTCAGAGAAAGGGTTCACGAGCTTCAACAAACTGCTAAAGGGATCTAAGACACACAAAAAGGTAGAGAACTTCTGGACTAGCTATGAATCTGTGATCCTATGGTGACCTCACTAAGTTGTAGAAAATCACAGAAGCAGCAATTTTAGAGATGGATTGGACCTCAGTGGCCATCTAGTCCACCCATACATGGAATCCCCAATATAACATGCCTGGAACAAGATCATCCCACCTCTTCTTGAAAGGCGAAAGTAAAGCATCACCAACTCCACATGTCAGTCCATCCTGCTTCTGAACAGCTCTAGATAGTTAATTTACCCTATTTGCAACTAACATACATTGTTACTGGCTTTGCCCTTTGGATTCAAGCAGAACAAGTCTAATAATTCTTCCAAAGAATAGGTTTTCAAATGTTGTTGAGTCCTTTCAGCCTTGTCCAATTCTTTGTGACCCCATATGGGGTTTTCTGGAGTGATTTGCCATTTCCTTCTCCAGCTCATTTTATAGATGAGGAAACTGAGGCAAGCAGGGTTAAGTGACTTGTCCAGGGTCACACAGCTAGTAAGTGTCTGAGGACGGATTTGAAGTCAGGAGGATGTCTCCCTGACACCACGGCCTGGTGCTCTACCCACTGTGCCACCTAGCCACCACTTTCAAATACTTCAAGGTAGATATTTTGCTCCCCCTCAGTCTTTTCTTCTCCAGGATAAACAATCCCAGGCCCTTCACTGGATCTTCCTGTGACATGGACTTGAAGGTTTCCACTCTATTAGCCTCTTTTGGACAGTTCCCAGCCCATCAATGTATTTCATAAATCCAGGGAGCCCAGAAATAAACCCAATACTCCAAACTTGGTGAGATGTAGCATGATCAAAGAGAAAGAGCCATGGGCTTGGAGTCAAGAGGCTAGGGTTCAGGTGAATTCTATTACTTACTAGTTGTGAGACTTTGGGTAAGTCACTTAATTTCTCTGAATTTTAAATACTTCATTTGTCAGAGCAAATCAATTGAACAAACGTATGAAACAGCTACATTCTACCCATAAGACATTGTGCTGAATAATAAAGAACAGTATAGATCCTCTGCCTTACATACAGTAGATACTGAATGTTTATTAAATGAAGGAGTTTATAATCTAATATGTAACGAATACCACATATCCCCAGATAAAAGGATTCAAGGGATACTGTGACAAAGGCAGAGAAGAAATCTAGACTAAGTGCCACAAGGAAATTCGAGGAGGGGGAGCTCATCTTGTAGGAGAGATCAGTAGGGCTTCTTGGAGAAGGGAGCCCAACCTGAGTTGGAGAAAGATTTCAGCAGGTAGAGATGTGGAGGGAGGGACAGTATTAGCTGCACCACCCTGCTTAATAGAATTGTGAGGAGAAGACAGAAGCAGGCATAGGAGAGAATATCTTAGACTCCATAGAGACTGGAGGGTATATTACTGTCTGATTCTGGAAAAATCTCTGAGCATCCATCCACTGACTGAAGTAGCTTCAGAATGAATGCTTTCTGTTCTCTCTCAGGGTTGTTAGGGAGGAGGTAGATAGGATTGGTCTAATCAGGGACAGGGCAGGGCAGAGCAGGGGAGGAGCAATAATCTAGGGCTGGGGCAAAGGTGTAACTAACTTCCCAAACCGGAAAAAAGGACCTTCCACTGCTCTGGGAGAGACCATTCTTTCCTCTTTCCCCTCCCCTCCTGCTTTTTTCCTTTTCTTTTTTATTCTGAACTTAAGCACCCAATAAGATGAACACTTCTACATGCAAAGCAGAAGGGGGAAAGAGGATTAGATAGGTAGCTGAGAATCTGACCCCAAACAGCTTGTTTCTGGTTCCAAGTAGAATTTATTAATATTCCTGTTTTCCAGAGCTTTTCCAGCATTTGCCATGCTCCTTTATTTAGGTCAACTTTGCCTGATGGGTGTGAGGTGGTAACTCAGAAATGCTTTAATTTTTCTAAGTATTAGTGATTCTGAGCATTTTTTCATTTGGCTAATGACAATTTGCATTTCTTCCTCAGAAAGCTTCTTGTTTATATCTTTTGACTCAATGGTGGTGCTGGTGGTGGCATAGAGTTTAAGGTAGTTTTGGAAAGGACAAGGAGGAAGCCAGAAAATGGCTCAGATAAGAGGAGGTGAGGAGGGAAAGGCTGGGGTGTGTGTGTGTGTGTGTGTGTGTGTGTGTGTGTGTGTGTGTGTGTGTGTGTGTGTGTGTGTGTGTGTGTGTGTGTGTGTGGACTCCCAGATGTTGGGGAGGAGCAAAGGAGGTTCATAATGATGCAGTTTGAGGTGGGGTTTAGGGACCTCTCAAGGACCGGAGTACTGGACAGGGTCGTCTGGAATGAATTCAGAGACAAGCAAGTTTTTAAGGAACCTGTGACCTGCATACAGTCAAAGTTTATATAGGATAAGCTATAGCAAAACTGGTGCCAAATATGCTAACTAGGTGATGTGGGATGGGATTAGGGAGGAGTTAAGGAGTGGTCAGTTCTTAAAGGAACATGTACTTTTTGTATCTACTGCGCAGGTGTTTTACACAGGGTTCCCTGGGAAAAGTACAAAAAGTGTGGTGGGGAGGGGCACAAGGAGGTGTGGTTTTTAGGCCTTAAATGTCACTAAGTCAACTAGTAATCAGGGCTGACTGAGGAATGCCCAGTCTGCTACCCATTAATGTCTGCTTTGACAAGATAGATGTAGGGAGTGTACATATGCTTAAAGTCTAAGGTATACATAATGAGAAGTCCAAGATGAATGTAATGAGGCAGGGAATTGGTATAGACAATCCAGTGGAATTATTACAGGTACATCTTGTTACTGTACCAGGAAGACAGATAAGTATTTGACTGGGTTCTACTCATGAGTTATGGCTACGATAGTGGCTTGGGCTGGGGAGAGATTGCCAGGGATAGTGTTTTGAGTCTAGCAAAAAAATATGGTCTTGGAATTGGGGTCCACGCACAAGCATCCAAGCACCCCATCATTAGAATGGGTGGGGGTCTGTATCATGACTTTCTTCTAGCAAGCTGAAAATTCTATTTCCAATCATTTGTGAATAAATCAGTTCATATTTAGAGTTTGAGGTACCTGTCACGGGAGCGTCTGACTCTCTCTGAGGAGTAGTAGGTCCTGAAGTTCCCAGGACACCAGAAAGACATCTCTAACACAGTTACATTAGGTCACCACATGCTTATACGAATATTCTTGGGTGTGTGCTCATACCCCTAGTTACAGAGTAAGTAAATCCATAGTGATACACACAGAGAAATGTCTACATACAAACCCACAAGAAAACAGGCCACTGGCATTCAGATTCCCTGTACATTTACAGGGCTGAATGTTTTCCAGAACCATTCTAACCATAATTTTCATTTTGATCAATCAATCTATCATTATAGTAGTAGGCAGAAGGTGACGTGAAATGGAAAGAGTATTGGACTAGAAAATGGAAGATCTATTTTTTTCTTAAATCATGGCTCCTGTTCAAAATTAAGTGGCAGCTTCTATATGAAGCCTTGCCTGATGCACCCAGCTGCTAGTACACCCCCACCCCATTGACCTATTTGCTTTGTTTAAACTTATTTATGTGCAACTTGTCTTTCCTAAGAGAATATAAGCTCACTGAAGGCAGAGAATGTTTCCTTTTTGTCTTTATATTTCCAGAACTTAATATGATCCTAGCATATAGTCAGTGCTTAATAAATGCTTGCTGAGTAATTGTCACTGTGTGACCCTGGGTGAGTCATTGAATGTTCTGAAACAGTCTCCTTCACCTTTTCCTTTTGGACTCCCTGGCTTCCTTCAAGACTTAGCTCAAATGTTACCTTTTACATTAGTCCTTTTTCTGGTGCCCACAGTTGTTAGTGCCTTTTCCTCTAAGGTTACCTTGTATTTGCTTATATAGACTGTATTTATGCTGTGCTATCTTCCTCCTTAAAATGTTGACTCTGTGAACTGATCCAACCATTCTGGAGAACAATTTGGAATTACAGGCAAAGGGCTTTAAATTTGTATATACCCTTTGATCCAGCAATGCCACTGCTAGGTCTATATTCCAAAAATATTTTTAGAAAAAGGAAAACAGACATATTTGTACAAAATATTTATAGCAGTTCTTTTTTGGTGACTAACAATTGGAAATTGAAGGGATGCCCATGAAGTGGTGAGTGACTGAGCAAGACATGGTACATCATTGTGATGGAATATTGCCATGCTACAAAAAAAAATGACAAGCAGGAATTACATAAACTGATGCAAAGTGAAGTGTACAGAACCAGGAGAATGTTGTATACAGTAACAATAATATTGTGTGATGAAAAATTGTGAATGACTGTTATTCTCAGTAATACAATGATCCAAGACAATACCAAAGGACTTATGCTATCTGTTTCTGAAGAGCTGGTATTGTCTGAATACAGACTGCAGCATACCTTTTTTTCATTTTCTTTCTTTTTTCTTTCTTTATTTTTCAAGGCTTCTTGTACAAAACAACTAATATGGAAATGTTTTACATGATTGTGCATGTATAGCCTATATCAGATTGCTTGCCATCTCAGAGAGAAGGAGAAGGGAGGGGAAGGAGAAAGGGAAGGATAGAATTTGGAACTTAAAACTTTAAAAATTGTTTTAACATGTAATTGAAGGGAAAATAAAATATTATTTAAAGAATGTTGACTCCTTAAGAGATGGAGCTATTTCTCTTTGTATTCAGAGGACCTAGTACAGTGCTTGGCACTTAATGAATGTTTGCTTACTTGATTCACTTCTTTGGGTCTCAGTTTCCACATTTGTGACATGAAGAAGCTAGACCAGATAACCTGAAAGTCCTTTATCATTCTCTGACTGAAGCTAATAATGAATTCCTAGACCGTTGGAGCTGGAAACGGGCTTAGAAATCATCAAATCTAGCTGTTTTATTTATACATGAGGAAACTGATGCTCAGAAAGGGGAATAACATCCATATTCACCCCAATCCTTGTTCTTTACTAATAAAACAGTAACAAACATGCACATGACTGCTAATAGATTTGATTAAATATGATGGTAAGGATGTTTCTGTAATGGGCTCCCTGCTACCTTTGAAGATATACTCATGGATGCATTTATACCCATATGCACAGTTACATTCACAGACATGAGAAGCAGGATGGACCAACAGACAGAAGACTGGCTTGGGAATAAAGGAGACCCAGGTTCAAATCCTACATCTGCTATATCATAGTTACATGGCCATAGGCAAATCACTCTGTGCCATGTAAAATTTCTAAGTTATACAAGAGTTGCTGATCTATATTGATGGAGGGAGTTTTCATTCTAGGACTTTCCCACACTAATGAAATCACAGTCTAGATATTTAAAATCACTTAGATATTCATGCACATTTATATACATGTGTAGATACTTATATTCTCTCAATCAATGAGTATTCTTTAAACACCTATGATGTGCAGGGCACTATTTGAGGAGGCTGGTGCTGTAATCTAGAAAGGAGTAGGATCTGAAAGTAGTGAGGATCTGAACCTCAGTGGGAGTTCTATGAGAAGGAAGAAGGGGTCAGATGGGAGGGATGTGTCACTTATTTCTATGACAGATAATGCTGCCTAGACTGGAAAGAACAAGCTGGTTTTAAAGTGCTTACTAGCACCACTAAAGTTCCACTGGGTTCACATCAAAAGTATAGAATGGAAAATTCAAGGAGGAAGTTTAGATGAGGATCAAATTTATTTATTAAGTAAAAATAATGCTATCATTATAACATGACCGATGTTACAGAGTTTAAAATAGAGAGATTTAGTGAGTGATTCAATATGGAGTTGGGGGGGGAGGGTGAAGAGATGAGGGTAATGCTGAGATTCCAAACCTGAGAGCCTAGAAGGACAGTGGTGCCTTCCATAGAAATAGGGAAGTTTGGCAGAGAAGAGGATTTTGGGAAATAGATAATGAGTTCAGTTTTAGACACACTGTGTTTGAGATACCTGTGGGCTATCTACCAGTTTGGGCATTCTGAAGAAGCTATCTAGTGAGCTGCCACATTTCCCTACCATCCAGCACACATAGCTGCAGTTCTGTTTTTCTGGGCTTCTCATGGAATGCGGCATTAACTTGCCTGAAACTTAGGGTCCTGGCATACATCTAGGAACATTCTGGACAGACAAATGGACTGAGGTCTGACTGCATTGCTGTCAGGGCTCTTCTTTGTCCTTGAAGAGGGAATTCTTTTTTTTTTTTTTTGCTTTTTGGAGGGCAATTGGGGTTAAGTGACTTGCCCAAGGTCACATGACTAATTTTTTTCGTGTGTGTGTTAAGTGCCTCTGTAGCTACCTGCAGTTCAATTATTGCTCTGTGAGGTCTTGATGGAAAGGCTAGGATTTAATTGGGTAGAAGGAAGAGAGGAGAGAGGGAAGTCCAGGGTAGGGTTGTGTTAGGGGCAGGAGGTTGGAGTAAGGTAGGAAAACAAAGGCAAAAGAAAGGAGGCAAGAATGGGCATATGTTCTCATGACTAGACAGAATAGAAGGTACTTGTGATCATAAGAACACATATTAGAGCTGGAAAAGACCTTAAAGATTATCTACAAGGACCCCCTGTTTTATATGTAAATCAACTGAGACCCAGAAAAGTTTAAAAACTTGCCAAGGTCACATATGTAGTAAATGGAAGAAGTGGGATTTGAACCTATGTCCCTTAATTCTAATCATTCTTTCCATTGCAATATGCTTCTTCTCTGGGAGGGGAGGGACTATATCTTATTTCAACTGACTTTTCCCTCACTGCTTAGCATAGTGGTCTATAGGTAGCAAGTGGTTGATAACTTTTGTTGCTGTAGTTGTTGTAGGCAGAGAACTACCCCATTATGGAGAGTCTAGAAAGCCAAGGAGAAGAGTCTGGACTTGGCTCAATAGAAAATAAGGAGAGGTTTTTGAGCAGAAGAATGATGCAAGGCTTTATAGAAATATTTGAGGATGGTTTACACTGAGCATAGATTTAATAGGGCAGAGCTTTGGGTTAAGCAGACCAACTAATTGTAATGTTAATAAGATCTTCCCTGCCCATGAATAGGCCTCAGGTGGAGCTCATTAAGGGAAGCTTGCTTAGGGGAGGCTTGCTTGTAGGAAGGCTTTCACACCTTTTGCTAATTTCTAATTAGGCAATGAGTCAAGAGGGTTATGATGCCTTCTGACTCTAAAAAAAGGGTATATAAACTCTAAGGTTAGCATTTTGCTTTGGGAGTTTCTGCGATTTGACCAAATGAGACTCTGGGTAGCCATTAAGGAGCCCGTCCTGGCTTTGAAAACCCCAGATGTTGGTCCTTCTCTCTCTGGTAACTATGGATGTATTGCCCTGGTCAGACAGTTGAATCTGTCTTTTGATCTGTGCTAATTTCTTAGAAGTTAGAAGCCCTGTCTGTTGGTCTTTATTTCTCTGCTCTCTATTTTCTCTGTTTCGATTTTTCTCTGAAGTTCAGGGTGCTGATTTTTGCTCTGAACTAATATATAATTTAAATATTTTATGTTTAATAATTTAAATATAATATTAAAGTATACTTTTAAAAGATCATTGACCCCTTGAACAGCTGTCTTTCCTAGTAAAGCAGATCTAAGAACCTGTGCTAGCAGTTGTCCTGCGTATGCCAGTGTAGTTGCTATTACACTAGTGGAGTAATCCAAGAGTGAAGTGATAAGGGCTTAGAGGAGACAAGGTGGCTAGGGGGGAAAGGATAGGAGCCATATTGAGGGAACATTTCCAGTCCTTGATAAGTTGAATATAGATGATAAAATAGAAGGATGACTAAAGATACATCTAAGGTTTTAGACCTTGGTGACTGGGAGAACTGACAGGGATGGAAGATAAGAAGGGGAATGAATTTATAGGAGACTTGGGAGTTCACTTTTGGTCATGGTGAGTTTGAGTTAATACTACCATGTCTGAGTGGGAATGATTCTTAGGTAGCTGAAATTGAGGAATTTGAGTTTGACTGGGGAGGAGGGGGAATAACTAGATTTGGAATTTGGAAGTCAACCAGTGAAGAGTTAATAGTTGGAGCAATGGAAAAGGAAGAGAGTACAGATTTATAGCTAAAGCATTTGCTAAGCATTTTCTATTGGCCAGATACTGTGCTGATTTCTGGGAGAACACATATAAGCAAATAAGACAGGGAAAGTGAACATATAAAAGGATGCTGAAAAGTGAATGTGGAGGGTGGGGGAGAGGCCCCTCATTTGGGTGCAAGATAGGAAGAAGTACAGAGAATGATTGGAGCCAAGAGAGGTGACTGTGCCTAGGGCCCCTCAGGAAATGGTGGCCCAGACTAGGGAGTCACCACTGAGAAGAGTGAGCTTTGGGGTAGAGGTTGCTCCACAATGAGAAGACCACTGTACAGGAGGTGAAATAAAGAGAATGAGCTGATCTAAGAGAAAAGTTATGAAGGCTGAAGTCTGAGTCTTAGGAAATACTGACAATTAAGGAACAGAAGGCTAGAAAAAGAAAAAAGAGAAGGATTGTTTACAAAGGTAGTTGAACCAGATGAATATAGTGATACAGAATCAAAGTGAGGAGAGAATTTTGATAAAGAGATAATCCCACTCTTTGGTGTTTTTTGTTTTTTGTCTTTTTTTTTTTTTTTTGCAGAGGAGGGGACTTACACAGAATGGTGAAAATCCTATTGGACTTGGTGGTTAATTAGAGTTTTTGAATATTTTTTCTTTTTCTTTTTTATTCTTTGTTGTAAGGAATGCCTCCTTATATGGGGAAGTTTATGGAAAATAAAAGTGAGGGGAAAAAACAAAATATGTCATTTTTTTTAAAAGAGGGGGTTATTATTGTGTTTAATGATGAGGTCAAAGAGAAGGAGGACAAAGTGGACATAGAGAGTAATCCTCGGTTGAGAATTACATTGGCAGTGGTCATGGCAGCCTAGGATAGTGAAGGCAGCATTAAAGGTGACCGGTCTCAGAGTCTGGAGTGGGTAGGGAGCCAAAGGTAGTCAACAGTGAGTTAATGAAGTGGGAGAGGTTGAGTGCTTGGAGGGCCCAGTGTGGGTGAAAAACAGGTTCAGCAGGTATGGGAGAGTGGGTGAGGTGACAGTAAAGAAGCTGAGATCCCAAAGGGGAAGGACCCTGTTTGAAATCTCAAGGGTGGAGCAGAATCCAGGGATGAGGAGGTCTAGGGTGGGTCCCTGCTGGCATGTGCCAACTATTTGCATGGTGCTGAAGCATGTACACAACTCAGTATTGATAGGATCATAGGTCTAGAGCTGGAAGAAACCTGGGAGAGAGGCCATCTGCTCCAATCCCTTCATTTTGTAGATGGGGAACCTGAAGTACAAGGGGGTTAAAGGACTTGAGAAAAGTTACAGGTAGTAAGTGTCAGAGGTAAGATTTGAACTCAGGTCTCCTAACTCCAGGGTCAGCACACTTTCTCCTGTACAACCCTGTATTTGTCAGGAATGCTGCTTGGGGGTCAGGTTTAATGCTTGAAATTCATGGAATAAATAAGCCCTCAGAAAATGAAGATTAGCTGAAATTAATCCACATTGACTTTGTCTTGGTTATATTTATCTGACAATTGTTCTCTGTCTACTTCATTTAGTGTTCCATAGACTTGACTTCATATAAAGAGACCTACATGGATGAAAATGAGAGGAGGAGAGGTTACCAGGAACAACTGTTATCAAGAATCAAACCAGGGTATTACACTACTTAGCAACTCTGCATTTCCATTGTTTTGTACAGCTTCCCAGTGTCTCATCTGGTGGCAGTCTTTTTTGGGCATTTATATTCAATGAACATCATTATTAATAAAACAGTAACCCTTATTAGTATTGATTTTACACATATCTACATTCACAGGAAGGTCAAATAGTAAAGTTGAAACTTAAATCCTTTGGCCACATAAGGAGAAGTTGGGACTCATTGGAAAAGACCCTAATGTTGGGAAAGATTGAAGGCAAAAAGAGAAGGGGAAGGCAGAGGATGGGATGGATATATTATGTCACAGAAACAATGAACAAGGACTCGGACAGACTTCAAGAGAGAGTGATAGATAGAAGGGCCTGGTTGCTGTGGTCCATAGAGTCCCAAAGAGTTAGATACAACTGAACAAATCCGCCCCCCCCCCAAAAAAAAAAAAAAAACTACTGAGAGAACTGTCATACTTCTTGAATAAGACAGATAGGGCTGACTGGTACATAGTCTCTGAAATATCTTTCACATTGCATTTCTATTTTGATGGTTGCTATGGCTAAAGAAATTATAACCTGTGGTGAACATTTCTGATGACAAGCCTCTCCCCATTTAGCTAAGCTTGCCCTCAGAGAGCAGACATATTCTGTTGCTAGGCCCCTGTTCAAAGTCTTTCTTCATTATTCTTCAGTTGTTTCAGTCGTGTCCAACTCTTTCGACCCTAAGTGGGGTTTTCTTGGAAAAGATACTGGAGTGGATTGTCATTTCCTTCTCTGGTTCATTTTACAGATGAGGAAACTGAAACAGACAGGGTTAAGTGACTTGCCCAGGGTCACACAACTAGTAAGGCCAAATTTGAACTCAGGAAGATGACTCTTCCTGATTCCAGGCCTGACACTCTATCCCCTGAGCCACCTACCTGTTCCAAACCCTTCATAGCTTGGTAGAATCTATCTGAACCAATCCTCTCCTGTCATAGTGAGTGAGAATCTCCTTGCCTTCCATATGATGCTAATTGGTTGATTCAGTCAATTCAGTAAAAACAACAACTAGCAACCACCCCATCAATTCTGTGGAAAGAATTCAGTCAAAATAGGTCAAAAGAATTACACAGAGAAAAAAACTGTGTGTAGTTAATGTTGTCTAACTCTTCAGACTGGGGCTCCATGAGGGCAGGCATTTCATTTTGTACATTCTTGTGACTTTCAGAGTGCTTGGCACAGAGGGGGTCATTAGATCATAGGTTCATGGATCTAGAGGTGGAAGGGACCTCTCAGGACATCTAGCCCAACCCCTTTACTTTGCAGATGAGAAAACTGAAGCCCAGAGAGAAGCAATTTACCCAGTGTTACACAGGCAGTGATGTAACCTAGGTCCTCTGACTCTAAAGTTTGTTCTCTTGTATCAGTGAATGAAAACCAACTGATTGGTCATATCTTTCATTATTCCTGCTTTGGTGTCATGTGGATGGATCTTTAGCCACATGCTTATGATGGCTTAAGAATGTTATTGTGTCCACATCACCAGTAGATAGGTAGAGAAGTTAGATATGGTTTGCTTCTATTTCTGAGGACCCCAGGAAGACAGAAAGGATTCTAGATCCTCCTTAAACACTGGGGTGAGCCTGAGTATAGTTTGGCACCAATCTTCCAAGGTTACTATGGATGCAGAAGAATTGCAGTATAGTGGAAGGAGCGATGGGCTTGGAATCCAGCACTCCTTCCAAGAACTGGCTTTGAATCAGGACTGACAATTATAACCTGTGTGGCCTTGAGCAAGTGACTTCACCTTTCTGGCTCTCAGTTTCCTAATCTGTAAAATGAAAGTGTTGGATTAAGTGACCCTGAGGTCCTTTTAAACTCTGAGTCTAGAATCCTATAGTCTACCCATAGGAGAAATATTGTACCTCCAGAGCAGGTCCTAGTTAGGTAATTTTTTTTTTTAGAGAAATTCACAAAAATTATGATAAAAATGATGAAAGGGGTTGCAATCTGCACCAGAGGAGTGAATACTTGTAGGAGTCTTCAGGACTCAGTGCCTTATGGCTGGCTCAAACACTCCAAGGCTGCTATTGAAAGAATGAAACTTCTCAAACTGGTCTGATCTAGTCTAAACCCACAGGATTAGGCTGGAACCCCACTGCTCTTGATCCTGTTGAAAGTCAAATGCATTCTTGTCTCACCACATTTAACTGCTCATTAGTCAGGGCAATTAAGTGAGGGCAGCCTCCCTGATGAGCCATGTGACTGTCTGTCCTCATAGGAGAAGAGGAAGCAAAGGAATCACACTTGCTTTATCTTTTCTCATCTTTTTCTTTTGTTTTTCCATTGGTTTTTATGGGTTTCTTAGAATCATAGAATCCCAGGGTTGCAAGGGTCCTCAGAAGCTATTTAGTCTTAACACTCTCTTTTTATAGGTTAAGAAACTGAGGCCTAGAGAGTGTAAGTGACTTGCCCAAGGTCATACAGTTCAGACAATAAGTGTTTATCGAACACTTGATCTATGTCTGGCCCTGTATTAAACTCTGGGGATACCCAAAAGACTCCCCTTCCCCACAAAAGGAGTTTGATCCAATATATTCAGCAATAGTCATCTCTGTCTCTGTCTCTATCATTTCTCAGTTATATCTGTACATGTCTTATTTCTCTTACTGGATTCTAAGTTTGTGTATCTGAATTTCAGATACTGTATAAAAATTCATTATGTGCCAATATTTACATTCATCTACAATTAACTGTAAGTACTTAATGAGATAAAATTCCCAGCAGAAAAACTAGATTAATAGAAGAAAACAGATCTCCAAGGTCCTCAGAGTTGTAGAAACGAATGAGCGGTCTTTGGCATATTACAATTGAAACTGTTTATGTAAATTTGATTTTGCTTCAATACTTTATGAATCTCTCTATGTGGGCATTCCCTCCAAAAGTGCAGATTAAAATCCATATATTCTTCTTCTTCCATGTCTGTCTATCCATACCCATTCCTCTAGATTTCTCAGTATTGTTTAGAAACCAGTTGAACATGCAGACCATCCATCAGTTACCCTTCACATTTCCTATGTGACTGACTGCTGTAGTCCATTTCAGCCATTTTGGGAATTGGGGGCTTTCATAGAAGAGAAAGACTGAACAATAGAGCTTAAAACAGTAGACTTTTACTTTGGAAGTATTTTACTACCTACCTCACACAGGGTAAGGCTTGAGGTAGACTTGAGATATCCAGGGACATGAGGGGAGGACAGGGAGTCAAGGCTAGATGGATTCAGAGGAATGACTATATCAGAATATCAGTCCCTGGAGAGCCAAAAAAATATCCAGGACTGAGTGCCCAGAGTGGGGGTCACTGGTCTGGATGATGGTCTTTAGACCATGACAATAAGCAGGAAGGGGACTGATGATTCTTAGGCTGCTTTCTGTATTTGGCACATTCATACTACACTAAGCTCTCATTGTCCTATGGTATGGTGACTTCTAAATTCTGACTTCTGCACCAGGGCTGCTTAATGCAGAAGCAGTCAGTCGTTTTGGGAAGAAGATTGATGCTGAATCTTTGTTAGAGGTGTTAGAGATTAAGGAGATGCTGAGGAATGACCAAGGGATTTCTTCCTCTCTTTTACTGTCAAAATGGGGCATGGAAATCTCAGCATGGAAGAACATATCCTTCCTCATATAGAAGATTCCAGAAAATAAATAGGATGGAGTGCCAGGAAGGAGGATGAATATAGGTCTAGAGCAAAGGCAAACTATCTGCACCATATAAGTTTTATTGATCTCACAGAGTCTTTTTGGGATACATTGGTCCACCTCCTTCTTGTGATCAAATATCTCTTGTTCAAACATAACCTTTGTGTCACTTCTATATAATTCTTCTTAGCTAATGTACTATATATAACATATTAACACCCACCATGTATCTTTCTTTCCATGCTTCTTGACTGCCCCACTCCCCAGCTTTAATTATTGGGAACACTTTGTTATATTATATAACATAGTCGTTTATTCTATAATACATAGTTGTGTATATCATCATAATAGTAGTGTTAAGAAAATGGTCGCTGATTCAGGAAAATAATTGGACTTATTAAAAGACTGTGTAACTTCCAAAATTCAGTCTACCCTCCTTTTCCTCTTCCTCTTCTATTCTGGGTCTGGTTCATCATCCATCTGCAATGCCTGCCAGAGATGGACGTACTTGCTTTTCTACTGTGCTTGTGAATCTCTAAGACTACAAATATTCCAGGTTCTGATGCAATCTACACAGTGCTGTCCAGAAACAGGAGCATGTGGAGGACCTTGTCATTTTTAGGAATCCCCATTCTAGTTGGAATCTTCCATGACAGTGGCATATTGTGTTGGCAGCAATTAATAAACTCAAGTTAACACTCAAGCTTATTATTGTTATTTTTTCACATAAGTCACATTTATGTTGTGTCTAGAATGTTAAACAATACATGATTTAAAAGATCTGAAAAGAAGTAATAACTTCTTCCATTCTATAGTATTTGTCTTCCCTCTTCATAAAACCATTCTTTTCTTTTTTTTTTTCTTTGTATATGTTTAGTTTGACAAATTAATGATTTCTTAGTGGCCTCATAAGTACACCTAGACCTTGTGACTGGTTTAAATTAACTGACAACAAAAAGGATTGATAATGAGTTAGAAAAGAACAAGTTCTCATTTTTTCAGTCACCATCTTCTCCATGAACTAAAGCAAATTATCTGTTTCTGTTGATTTTATAAAGTACAGGAAGCTATGTAATTTCATTCTCTACTCAAGGTTGAATTTCCCATATTTTAAAAAAATGTCTCCTTTCCAAATACAGTCATTCTGAATGTTCCCTTCAGTACCCAGAGTAGCACCTATTTTTATTTTTAAAACTGATGCTTTTTGGGGTAGCTAGGTGGCGCAGTGAATAGAGCACTGGCCCTGAAGTCAGAAAGACCTGAGTTCAAATCCGACCTCAGACACTTAACACTAGCTGTGTGACTTTGGGCAAGTCACTTAACCCCAACCGCCCTGCCTTCTCCCCTCCAAAAAAAAAAAAATTGATGCTTTTTATTTTTATGTCATCTTTATTTCTAGATCTATCCTTGCTCTCTCTCCTCCCCATTGAACCATGCTTTGTAATAATTTTTTTTTTTTTAAGTAGCTCAACAAAAACTAACCAACCACATCTGACAGTCTAGGAAATATTCCATAACCATAGTGTCTCATCTCTACAAAGAAGAGAGGAAAGTGCCTTCTCATATGTCTTCTCTGAGGCCAGTCTTGGTCAAAGTGAGTTACTGAAGGTCATGCTGATAGGAAGAGTCAGACCTCAGGATTGAACCCATTTTCTCTGACTTCTAAATCAGTGATCTTGTCACTCTACCAGATTCACAATGTTGTAGCCATTGTGTATATTCTTTTTTCAGTTTCTGCTTATTTTGTATCATCTTACATAAGTCTTCCCATGTTTCCCTAACCTCTTAATGCTCATCATTTATGACATATGAAAGTTCTATTTCATTCCTGTACCACATTTTTTTTAGCCATTCCCCAAATCAATGGCCTTCTAACTTTCTTTCCAGTTCTTTGCTACTACCAAAAATGTTGCAATTGATAAACCTGAAAATGTTAAAATCATAGAGATGATAGAAAAACCTAAAAACTAATTCTTTGAAAAGACTAATACAAATGACAAACTTTTGAGACACACACACACACACACACACACACACACACACACACACACACACACACACACACGCTGTTAAATTACCAGAACCCATTATTTTCAATTAGATCCTTCTTTTCATAGAATGTACTGCCTCACCTCATCGACCAGATCCTGAATTTCTGGAGTTGCAGATTTAGTTTCACTTAAGCCTCCAGTCATCATTTTGATGGTGGTTGATTTGCAGAAAGGGATGCTAGAACTGAAATGATGAAATGATAGTCAGTCATCCTGACTCCAGCTTTAAAGGGAGGCAGGCTCTCCTCACCTCCAATGAGTGCAAGGGTGTGTCATAATAAAGCACCACCTTCTTGACTGTAGAAATGACTTATTGCTCACTTGTTACTATGTGTTAATTCAGAACACAAATGTAAAGTATTGTCAAATAATAAGGTAATTAGATGCCCCCACCCAAAGCCCCCTTTTAAAGTGGGCAAGGGGAAGCAAACATCTATTCTCTGAGTAAGTGGTTCAGTCTAGGGAGAACTTCTTAAAAGCATTAATTAAACAAAAGAGGAACGTCTACTTTATGATGAAAGGTAATAGCCCCAAATTTCCAAATCCTCTTTTTTTTTTTCAATTATACTTGTTCATTTTTAGTAATGATTAATTCTCACACCCTTCCTCAGAAATAGGCAGAGACTTTGCCCATGAGTGTTCCTCTAACTTGCTGATAATCTATGAATTTATGGAGGAAACGCCTTTATTCTACAGCCTTTTGTATGGGTTTTATTACTTAGTATTTAAATTTGCTTACCAAGCAGAGCTGGTCTTTCAACATATGTGAAGGTATGTGGAAATTCCTTGAGGCCAGGGACTATGGCTCAGACTTTTGGATCTCTCCTGTAGTACCCAGCATAGTGTCTAGCATGTAGTAGATAGACTTTGAATTTATCTTGATAGACTTTGAATCTATCATTCAATAATATGAATCAACCAACATACATTTATTAAGCACCTACTATGTGCCAGATATTGTACTAGGGACTGAGGATACATAGAAACAGTATAATTGATTCTTTTTTCAAAAAGATAAGTTGATAAAAGCAAAGATAAGTACATATATTAGCATGTTTAGAATAAATGTAAAGAGAATAAATTCAAATAAACCAAAGTATTTAAACAGAAGGTAGCATCTTTGGAGGGCAATAGAAGTTGGGGGGATCTGGAAAGACTTCATGTAGAAAGTAGTCTTGAAGAAATAGAGGGATTCTCTCAGGGGAGGATTGTGAAGGGACAGGGAATGGGAAGAGGGGACAGCCAAAGCACAAAAGTGAGGAATGGGATGGCAAATGGAGAGATTGGAATGTCAAGTCTTTGAAAGAATATATGCAATAAACCTGGAAAGGTTGCCTGAAAACAGATTGTAAAGAGCTTTAACAATTAGAGAAGTTTGTAACTGATTCTAAAGGCAAGAGGGAGCCCTTAGGTGAATCCCTTTATCAGGGAAATAATTCTTCCATTTTTTTTAAGCTTGGATTTCTTAAATGAATCTGCCTGCCCATTTATTTGTAAAAAATAATTTATTTTTATTTTTCATGTAACAAGAATTTTAAAAAGAAATTAGCCTGTCCCTCCTGCTGCTCCTTTCCCCATTTAGCAAATTAAAAAAAGAAAAGGCAATCTCTCAAAACACAACTACATTAACTCCCAAAGCAAATTCCCACATTGGTTCTATCTATTTATGTATGTCTCTTTCTGCATTTTAAGTTCATCTTCTTTCTGTCAGAAGGTGAGTGGCAAGTTTCTTCTTGATTCTTTTGGACCCATGGTTCATCATTATATTGTGTTGATGAAAATTCTGAAGTCTTTCTCAGTTCTTTTTCTCTGTAATCTTGTTATCATTGTATAAATATTCTCCTGGCTATGCTTACTTCTCTCTGCATCAGTTCATACAAATCTTTGTAATTTCCTCTGAAATCATCAGTTCTAACATTTCTTGCAGCAGAAAAATATTCCACTATATTCATATACAACAATATTTGCCCATGACAATCTCAGTCTTGACTGAAGCCTGGACCAAAATAAATTGTAACTGAGAAATGTTCAGCATAAAAATATGATAAAACAGAGAAAATGTTAATTTGTGGTTTTCTAAGTCAAGAGGCACACACAGGGATCAGTTTCTATTTGAGTTTGACACTACTATAGATTACTCCCAAATGAAATCACTTCCTATAGTACCTAGGGATATGGTACCTTTGTCCTCTAGTCTTAAAGGCAAGGACACTGAGATATTATATGATTTGCTGAGAGTCCTTCAGCCAGCATGTGTCAGAGGAACTTATATGTTCCTGATCTGAAGAACAGTTCTCTGTCCACTATGCCAAACTATCTCTTGCTAATGAACTTAAAAATCTGGACCAGGGTTCAGAAACTTATGGCCTCAAGGCCACATGTGGCCTTCTAGGCCCTGGGGTACAGCCTTTAGACTGAGTCCAAGTTTTACAGAACAAATACTTTGATTAAAATGATTTGTTGCATGAAGTTTAGATTCAGTCAAGGGGACTGCACTTGCAGCCCTAGAGGGCCACATGAGGCCTCAAGGCTGCAGGTTCCCCAGCCCTGGTCTGGGCTGTTTTTCTGACTCTCCCTTGTCCTACCTCACCCACTCCATCTACTTCTGAGGTTTTTAAACACATTTTTATTAGTTTTCAACTTAGATACAAATTTTAAAAAACGTTATCATGTATACATCACAACATAAAAAATGTATTCTTTATAAAAACACAAATTTCTGTTTCATTCTATGTGCTTTTTTTTTAAGAAAAACTGTAATAAACGCTCTGCATTATTTTCAAAGCTACCCTGCTTTTTGGTGCTTCCTTCAAAGTTTTCTTTCATTCTCTTTTTCTTCCTCTTTCCCTTCCCATCTCTCCCCAGAGAAGGTTACAATTAGATACAAGTATGTGTACGTTGTACATACTTCTGTTTATCAGTTCTTTCTCTGAATGTGCAGAGCATCTTCCTTCATAGGCCCTTTGCCATTGATTTGAGTATCTGTAAAACTCAAAATGACTCCGTTGTTCAAAGTTGTTCTTAGAACAATATTGCTGTTACTGTGCACAATGTTTTTTCAGTTCTGCTCATTTCACTCTTGCCTCTCAGAGTTTGTGTGAGGAATACTTCAGTATTTGGAGGCGAACATCCTCTCCAAGAATGTAGCTCTCCACCCACCTGCTCTTTCTTATTCTGGGTTCTTGGCCATTTCCTCCTCGAAATCCTCATCTGACATCTATCCAAGGTGTCTATCTAGAGCTCTTGGCCTTGTGTTGATGACCATGGAGCAAGCATGTTGTCTTAACTTTAACTTGTCTGAGGAAAGCACTTCAGAAACCTTAAAATACTAGGTTTACAAAATGGAGTGATTGTTTCACAAATACACCATTCCTTCCTAATAAGTGAATAGAAGGCCCTAATGACTGTGTGACTCTCCCCCAAAGTCCCAGCTCTAGGAGACAAGAGAATAGAAGACTAGACAATGAGGCACAGGAAGACATGAGAGCTGGACAGGAACATCCACCCCAGGGCCATTTGCTCTGCTAGTCACAAAACAAAAGCTTTCCCCTGGTGTCTCTTCACTTCTCTCTGGCTCCAGAGCCAGTAGTAACTCACATTTACATCTCACTTTATGATTTACAAAGAGCTTTTCTCACAGAGCCCATGTGATGAAGGGAGGACAAGGGCCCTGACTGGTTGCCCACCAAGCAGCTGTAGGGAGGCTCATGGAAAGTCACCAGTAAAATTATCCTGCTCAGTGCCATGGACAGTTTTTTATCACTTTGTTTGTGGCTAAATTAAATAAGTGAAAGTAAAGTCAAAGGTCAGTGAGACTGGGTGTGGAGTTAGAGGTCCCTGGGTTCTAATCCTGGCTCTGTCATCTCCTGTGTTACCTTGGATAAATCACAGCCTCCCTGGGCTTCATCTATTAAAGGAGAAGCTTGGACTAGATGGACTCTAAGATCCTTCTCACTCTTCACCTATGATCTTATGATTAGTTATCACATTGAGTAATAATTTGAAAGGGATAGCAAAGATGGCAAAAATGGGGAGCACATGAGGCAGGCAAAAAATTGGGTAGGCAGCTAGGTGCCACAGTGGATGGCACACCAAGCCTGGTGTCGTAAAGACCTGAGTTCAAATTCAGGTTCAGACACTTGCTATCTGTGTGACCCTGGGCAGGCCACTCAACCTCTCTTTACCTCAATTTCCTCATCTATAAAATGGAAATAATAATAGGACCACCTCCCAGGGTTATTATGGGTCTTCAATGAGATAATAATTGTAAAGACTTTAGCATAGTGCCTGCGAGGCATTATGTAAATGTTTGCTGTTGTTTTACAGTCATTGTTTAGTCGTATCCAATGCTTTATGACCCCATTTGGAATTTTCTTGGTGAAGATCCTGAATTCCTTTGCCATTTCCTTCTCCAGCTCTTTTTACAGATGAGGAATGCTAATGTGTTTTACACACACACACACACACACACACACACACACACACACACATACACACACATACATATTATATGAAAACATTATATATGTAAATATTAGCTATTATTATTATTATGTTTCCCCCACCCTAATTCATTCAACAAGTGATTTTTAAGCACCTGTTATAGACAGGATTCCCAAAGCAGCAAGGGGAGAGAGCTGATGATTCAGGAGGATCGTGGCTCAAGTCCAGCTTCTGACATACTGGCTATATGACTCTGGGCATGTCACCTAAGGAGCTAAGGCCCTATCAACATAAATAAGAAGAAAAGGGAAAGGAGTAGGTTTTGGAGGAAAGAGGAGTGCAATATTGGAAATGTTGAGTTTGAACTTACAGAGGGATGTCCAAAAGGTAATATCCAGTCAGCTACTGAGAATGCTAGATTAGAGATTAGGATTGGAAGTTAGAGATACAGAATCATGATTCATCAAGTTGGTTCCTTTTTTTAAATTAAAAATAATGTATTTGTTTTCATCACCCAAAATCTACCTTCCCAGTTTTCTTCCCCTCCCCAATTGAGAACACAAAAAATTCATTATCAACAAGAATAGGCAATCACAAGAAATTTCAACATTTACCATGTCCAAAAAAGTGCTTGTTTAATTCTGTACTTTGAGTGCCTCTTTGTCAGGAGGTGGGTCATTGTGAATCATTTACATACTGGTCAGATTTGAAACTGTTGAATTGGGTAACATTGGCAAAGGAGAAAATTTAGTGAGAAGAGAGTCAAAGATGGAATCTTAGGGAATAACTGCCTTTAAAGGGTGAGAGAGAAAGAGAATCACAGAAAGTCCTCAAAAATGATAAGAAAAATCCATTGAATCTTGTTTGACTTAAAAATTGATTTTGGTTTAAACCACATAAAGCAGAAGACTCAAAGACTTTTGTGGGAATGTCTTCTTCTCACTGAGCCTATATAAGGGGTGTTTAGAAAATGTCATTTTGATGAATCTAGAAAAATCTTTTCATGCTGTTTTGATCAATCAGCAGATAGTAATTAAAATTTACTATGTGCTTATACTAAGCTGTTTGGGTGGGTACAGTAGGGTAATAAAAATACAAGACATAGTCCATGTTCTTAAGCTTGTTGAGCTTCATCCTTCATTTTTATTTATTCATTCGTTCATTCATTTATTCATACACACATTCATTCATTTATTTTTTCTTTTTGGAGGGCAATTGGGATTAAGTGGCCATCCTTCATTTTTAAAGACCAATAACAATATGAATGAGGCAGAGCTGCTCAAAGTCATCAGCCTCACTCTCTCTTCCAGAGTCATCCAAGCCCAGTGGTGAGACAAAAGTCAGGACACCTGGCTATGGCCCAGGATGTAGTAGATGATCTTGGTGTCTTCAATGTCTTCCCAAACTCTAAGCACTCCACAGCACCTGCTGCAGCCATTTTTATGGCTGTTGGAACAAATTGCCCTCATCCACCCCTCTGACAGGGAATGTCTTCACAGGCTTGGGGTAGACATCCCCCTAACTCACTGAAGGGTTTGAGGCCTAACCTCATTTAACCCATCTACCCAGATGCTTTTGCCAGGGTGTGGCCCCTGCCTATGCCACAGCTCCTTGGAGCCATAGGTGAGAGTTGGCTTAGAAGTGGACACCAAAGGTAGAGGAGCAACCCTGAAAAGGACTGGACAAGCCCTCCTACCAGAGGTATTAGTGGTCCCTTAATAAGAAGCTTATAGTCTAATGGACATCATCATCTCACTAAACCTGTGCATGTCAATCAATTAGCATTTAAGGAGGAGCAACTTCTTGTATCCTTGGTTATAAGGGGAAAATAAAGCTTTATATTTGTATAGATCACTTAGTAGATTACAAAGCACCTTATACCTATCTATATTACCCACAACAAAACTATTAATTAGGCAGGTAAATGAATGCAATTTATCTTGTATTATAGATTTTATCTTTACACTGAAAAGAATTGTTACTGTTTACCTATCTTTTCTTACTTTCGACATTTGTTGACTAAATGTCTCATTTGTAGATGAGTAATTCTGAAGTAAATCAGTATCTACCTTGATCTAGGGAGGGAAAATTTACCAAAAATTGCCCCACCCCAAATTTACATGTTCAAATGAGATCTATTGCAGGTTATTTTCCATAACAACCAAAGCCTCAGAAGAAAAAAGTGAGTCAAGAATACGATTAATCTTCAAGGTTGTATCCAACCCAAGGCACTGAAGACAGATTGGGGAAGGGGAATTCTTTCCATGATGACTTCCCCTACTTCCCCTTTTGTCCAGGAAAGTTTCCCTCTCTGATGCATGCTGATCAGTCTGTTTTTCCTCCTTTCTCAGGGTTTTTGGATGACTTTTGCATGAGGAAGCAAAGTGTGATCAATTACTCAAACACCCAGGGATCTTTGAGCATTGTGATCATAATAGTAAAGATATAACATCTACTATGTGTACTTCATAAATACAATCTCTTTTGAACCTTAAAATAACTCTGTAACATACATGCTTTTATTATTCTTGTTTTTACAGTTGAGGAAACTGAGGCAAACATAGGTTGTTATTTACCCAAGGTCACACAGCTAGTAAGTATTTGAAGCTGGATTTGAAGGCAGGTCTTCATGACTTCAGACCTAGCATTCTGTCCACAGTGCTGCCTACATTGTACCATCTACACAATGTCTACACTAAGCCATCTGCATTTAATTGATTGACAGGGCAAGTCGTCAAGTAGAGTGTCATGGTTTTACGTACAATGCAATGTTTGTTGTGATGGGGGGATGGCAATAGGTTTTACAGGGACTCTGGTCAAGATCAATGACCAGAAATCCTGATTCAGTCTGGAAGGAATTCACCAGGCTCAAGCAAACTTGAAGTCAAGATTGTAAAAGTTTATTGTTAAGGTTTACAGCGGGCAGGAGGTCTTAGGGAACCTGCAAACTTAAAGAAGTCACAGGTATGGGAATCAGGATGACTGGGATTGGTTCCGGCCTCAGTACTTAGCACCCACACATAAATAACTAGCTTTGTAACCTTGAGCAAGTTACTTAACCCCAATTGCTTTTAAAAAAAAAAAAGTCACAGGCATAGTTTTAAGGAGTCAAGACAGTAAATCAGATGTCAATTATGCTAACTAGGTGAGTAAGGGTGGGATTAAGGAGGAGTTAAGGAGTGGTCAGTACTTAAAGGAACATGCACTTTTAATGTCAACTGGGTAGGCGTATTGCCCATAATTCACTGAGAAATAGCCCAAGGTGGGGGGGGGGGGGATGCTATCTGGAGGTGTGGCTTTAGGCTTGAAAGGTCACTAAGTCAGCTAGGGGTCAGGGCTGACTGAGAAGTGCCTAGTCTGCCACCCATCAGTGTTGCCGTGGGCTGCTCAGTGTCCAGCACTTAGCATGATTTGGAGATGTGAATAAGAAACGACCAGGCCATGTGGGTAGCTCAAGGAAGAACCATGAGCTCCATTTATTGATACTCAGGGAAAGGTTTTTATAGAGCAAAGAGACAAAGAAAGGGGACAAAAGTTTTCTAATCATTACCTTAGTCTGTTGTATCCTGGAAGTAGCATGGAATAGATAATTTGATAAGGATTTCTTATCTAGGAGACTAAAGTCTTAGGGTAAGCCCTTTGATCTAGGCCTCAGGTACCTGCTAATGCAGCCGCAGTCATAAACGGATACAATTGAGAGCAAACTTCAAGGCTGAAGCGCAATCCTCAAAAGTCAACATGTTTAGAGCTGGCCACCCAAAGATACCTGAGTGCAGAATCAGATATGTCTTGGGGCAGAGCCTGTTAGCCTCAGAACTCAAATACCATCCTTTTAAATGCAACCTATATCAAAAGAACTCCAGAGCAGACTTAGTGAAAAGTTGCATCTCAAAGAGATCTTTGACATGCAGGTCCACTGATATCAGGGTAATTATCAGAGTCCTGGGACAGGCCTCTTTGGCTCACCACACAGTGTCATGTTTGACAAGATGGATGTTGGGAACCAAGGCAAATAGGGATTCAGTATGTGTATAATTGGCTAAGGACCTAACTTACATTGCATTGAAGGATTCATAGGTGGAGCTGGCCATTATACTAGGAGGAGATAAATAGTTCATAAATTGTTAGGCAGAGTGCTGGAAGGGGAAAGGAGCAGAGTTAATGCTCTGAGGCTGGGGGGGAAATGTGATTTTACAGACTGGTTTTATAAATTGATTTTATAAACTGATGTTACAAACTGATATTACAGACTGATGTTACAAACATAGATCCCAAGCACCTCATCAGTTGTTTTTCTTTCTATAGCAAATGCTCATGTTTGCTAATGTTTGTGATGTTTATAATGAATTGAAAAAGAAAAAAGGGACAGATTTTTTTTTTTTAATGAACTGAGCTTCAGACTTGATTATCAACTCTCCTGAGCAGTCTCTAGGCTCTAAAGGATATTGGCCTATTCTGGAAAGCAATTTGGAACTATGCCTAAAGGTGGTTTTTGTTTTTGTTGTTTGTCCTTCATTCTCAAAGAAGACCATAAAATCAGGGAGTTGATGCCATGATATGCAAGTGAATTGGATTTTAAGTGGGGCAGGACTGTGCAAAGTCACCAGCCTCACTTTATCCTCCTGAGCCATCTGAATACAGTAGCAAGATATAGATGGGTATGCCTGGAGATGGCCCTGGGTGCAGTGAGAGACCTTGGCCTTTTTAAACTAAGGTTGTTAACAGGTTTTAGGTTGACTGACGCAATGCCCATTCAGTGATTAAGGATAGGTAAGAAAAGAGGCAGAGAATGGCCTTTTTAACTTAGTCTAAAAAAAAAAAATCAATCTGAAAGCAGAAGACCCTCAGAGTTTCTGGGCAAAACAGAATGCTATTTACATTCTCTCTGAGTCAATCAAGGCCCAAACATTTACCAAATGGGGCTTGGCCTGGGACCTATTGTTACCTAATCTATGAGCCAGAGTGATTTAGGTTTAAGACATGGTTCTTAAAAAAAAAAAAAAATCTAGCTGATAAACCCCAAGATATCTTGGAGGTTCCAGAAATGATACTCTCTGGAGGGAGAGGAAAAAAAAGAGCTTTGTTTGCCATCTGGTCATTTCCAGTTGTGTCCCCTAACTTAACCTAACCCCTAACTGAGGAGTGGTGCTCTAAGTCTTCAAGTGTGGCCCTTTGAGTAATCCTAACTTCATTCAGCAAGTCCCCTTAACAAAAAGATTTGTTATGTAAAATTTAGACTCAGTCAACAGGCCACACCCAAGGACCTAGAAGGCCACTTGTGGCCTGGAGGCCATAATTTCTCCACCCCTGCCCTAAAGTAAAGGCTAACTAAACTGTGCATACTCTGATCCAGCAAGTGATACCATTATTAAGTCTGAATCCCAAGAGATTGTAAATTAAAAAAGGGAAAAATATTTATAGAAACCCTTTTAAAAATTTCATATAATACGTGGTTTTTCCCAATTACATAAAAAAAACAATTTTAACATTCTTTTTTAAAATCACATTTTGAGTTCCACATTCTCTCTTTCTATCTTCCCTCCCCCCTTTGAGAAAGCAAGCAACTTGACATAGGTTAAACATATGTAGTCATGCAAAACACATTTCCATTTAAGTCATTCTGATGAGGTATGGGCTCTGGGAGCCCCCTCAGCTCTCCTTGAGTCCTTGAGGTACAGGCTCTGGGAACCTCCCTTGGACTCTTGATTAAATTGTATCATTTGAGGAGGCATTTGCATGAGGCCTTGCATTGTGGCTGGGCCCAGACTGCTAGCCTAATTACTAACTGCTTAATTACTAGCCTAGTTACTAGCCTAGCCCTCCATTGTTCATCTACTTTCCACCCTTGTGCCTATCAAAATATCAATACACCCTTGAACTGGCCTAACTCACCATGGTCTGTAGCCTCCAACTACCTGCCACCCTTAATCACCCATTAACCTCATTAACTCTTCCTAAAGACCCTCCCCAGACTCCTCCTCTAGACCACCCCTAGATTCCTCCCACAACCTTCTGTATATAAGACCCCATCTCATACCTTGTGATGTGAGAGCACCATAGAATGACCTAGTACAGACTTACTCTGTGTCTAATGAAAGCGAACTTTTAATACATTTTTCTTTCCTTTGTCTGAGAAGACCTGAGTTGAATTCATTCGGCAGGACCCGCCATGTTGGTATTTTGGGGTCTCCAGAGCAACCATAACTCTCTTAGTGGGTACCCTCTTCAATTCTGTGAAAGAAAACACAGGAAAAAAAAAAACAAGAAAAAGGATGAAAAATGATCCACATTAAGGCTCTTCCAGTTCTTTCTCTGGAGATGGACAGCACCTTTCATCATAAGTTCTACAGAATTTTCTTGGATTGTTGTATTGCCGAGAATAGCTAAGTTATTCATAATAGATCATCACACAATATTGCTGTTACTGTGTACATTTTCCTGGTTCTGCTCATTTAACTTTGTATCAGTTCATATAAGTCCAAGATTTTCTGAGAGGATCCTGCTTATCATTTCTCAAAGCATGATAGTATTCCATCTCAATCACATACAACAACTGGTTAAACCATTCCCCAGTTAAAGGATATCCCCTCAACTTACAATTCTTTGTCACAACTCAAAGAGTTGCTATAAATATTTTTGTATACAAAGGTACAGACCTTGTAGTGGTATTGTTTTGTCAAAGGGTTTGCATATGTTTATAGCCCATTGGGCATAGATCCAAATTACTTTCAAGAATGGTCAAGTCAGTATACAACTATACCAATAGTACATTAGTGTTTTAATTTTCCCACATACTGTCATTTTCCTTTTCTGTCATATCAACCAATCTGACAGGTGTGAGGTAGTAGCTTAGAGTTGTTTTAATTTGCATTTCTCTCATCTATAGTGATTTAAAGCATTTTTATATGACTATAGATAGCTTTGATTACCTTGTCTGAAAACTGCCTGTTCATATCCTTTGACCATTTATCAATTGAAGAATCCTCTTATTTCTATATACTTGACTCAGTTTTCTATCTTTGAGAAATGCAATCTTTATCAGAGAAACTCACTGTAAAATTTTGTTTTCACATTAATGATTACCAACTACATATTTTCCTCCATCCTATTTTTTAAATGTTTATCCTATTACCTCTTCCCTCTCTCCATTTATCCTGTCCATCCTCAAAAGTTTTACTTCTGACTTTTTACCTCCCCCAAATAGCCCTCCCTTCTATCAGCTCCACATTTCTATGATGCCCTTCCCTTCCTACTTTCCTTTGTGGTAAGATAGATTTCTACACCCAATTGAGTGTGTATATTATTCCCTCTTTGAGCAAATTCTGATGAGAGTTAGGAATGAGAGTTGGGTAACATGTTTCATCCTAGGTCCTCTGGAGATGTGGCTAATTATATTGATCAAAAGTTAAGTTTTCCTTTTTTTTTTTTTTTTGCTTTTTGGAGGGCAATTGGGGTTAAGTAACTTGCCCAAGGTCACATGGCTAGGATTTTTTGTTTGTGTGTGTGTGTGTGTGTGTGTTAAGTGTCTGAGGCCGGATCCAAACTCAGGTCCTTCTGACTCCAGGGCTGGCACTCTACTCACTGTGCCACCTAGCCACCCCACAAAAGTTAAGTTTTTCACAGTTATTTTGTTTGTTTGTTTGTTTGGAGTTGTTGTAGTGATGCTATCCTTATATAAATTGTTCTCCTGACCCTGCTCACTTTACTCTTTGACATGTCATATTAACTAGCATCTTTGAAATGTTTTGTTCAAAATTTGATTAGCTATTCCCCAATTGTTTAAGAGGAAATCTAAAACATATCCCTTTGGATTCTAGTTTTCCTCTTCCCTCCCCTGCCCATTTTAATGCCCTTTTCAGGATTAGGAAGTTTGTTTTGCTTGCAGCTATTTCCTCTCCAGAATTATCCTTCCCCTTAACACTATTTCTCTCTATCCCCACTGGTTTTCTGGTTGACTTTGATATATATATATTTTATCAATCAATTATGTTTTATTAAGTGCCTACTTAATAGTCAGACACTGCAGATATAAATACCAAAGGGAAATGTTCTAATTAGAATGTTTATGTCCACAACACAATTCATCATCTCTCTCACTCCTTCCTCTCCCCAGTCCCTCTTTCTTTTCCAAACTTTACTATTATAGTTAAGGGCACCATTATGCTCCCAGCCACATAGGCCAGACAACGTGGTGTCATCCTTGACTTCTCATTCCCACTCACCCCACATATCCAATTTGTTGCCAAATGTTGTCATTTCTATCTTTATAACATCTCCTATATATGTCCCTTTCTTATACCCTATTTCATATCTCTCTCTTAAATCCAAGCCATCTTCCCCTAATCTGCCATAGTAATTTTTTCGAAGTCATAAGTCTGTCCATGTCAACTCTGTGATCAATAATCTTTAGTGGGCCCCTAATAGGGGGTCATATGTAAACTCTTATGGGTACTTAAAGCCCTTTGCAGTCACACCACCATCCCTTTCCAGTTTTATTATATTTTATACCTCTCCCTGTATTCTGTCATCCAGCCATACTATCTAGCTAACAATTCTTTGAACAGTACTCTCCATCTCCCTTCTCCATGCTGTTGCAATGACTGTGCTCTATATTTGGAAGGCTCTACCTCTTTTAAAAAAATTATTTAATTTTAATCATCCACTTTATTTATTTATTTATTTTGCTTTTTGGAGGGCAATTGGGGTTAAGTGACTTGCCCAAGGTAACACAACTAGTTTTTGTGTTAAGTGTCTGAGACCAGATCTGAACCCAGGCCATCCTAACTCCAGGGCCAATGCTCTATTCATTGTGCCACCCAGCTGCCCCCAAGACTCACTTTATAAGATTTTGAGTTCTAAATTTTTCCTTCCTCCCTCTCTTGCCCCTTCCCCAAGACAGTATTCAGTTTGATATAGGTTAAACATGTACAATCATATTAAAGATATTTCCACATTAGTCAAGATGTGAAAGAATGAGAAAAGGGAAAAACCATGAGAAATAAAAAACAAACAAAAAAGAGAAAACAGCATGGATCAATCCTCATTCAGACTCCATAGTTCTTACTCTGGATGTGGATAGCATTTTCCATCATGAATCTTTTGGAATTGTCTTAGATCATTGCATTGCTGAGAAGAGCTAAGTCAAACAAAGTTGGTCATTGCACAGTGTGGCTGTTACTGTGAATGATATTTTCCTGGTTCTGCTCACTTCCCTCAGCATCAGTTCATGCAAGTCTTTCCATTTTTCTCCTGAAATTTACCTACTCAGCACTTCTTTTGGAACAATAGTATTCCATTACATTCATATGCAACAACTTGTTTAGCCATTCCCCAATTGATGGGTATCCCCTCAATTTCCAATTCTTGGTCACCACAAAAAGCAAAACAAAACAAAAAAAAAACTGGTATAAATATTTTTGTACATGTGGGTCCTTTTCCTTTTTTTAAAAAATGATCTCTTTGGAATACAGACTGAGTAGTGATAACACTGGGACAAGGGGTATGCACAATTTTATAGTCCTTTGGGCTTAGTTCCAAATTGTAGTCCAGAATGGTTGGATCAGTTGATGACTCTACCAACAATGCATTAGTGTCCCAATTTTTCCACATCTTCTCCAATATTTATTGTTTTCCTTTTCTGTCTTGTTAGCAAATCTGATAGGTGTGCTATGGTACCTCAGAGTTGTTTTAATTTGCATTTCTCTAATCAATAATGACTTAGAGCATTTTTTCATATGACTATGGATAGCTTTAATTTCTTCATCTGAAAGCTGCCTATTCATCTCCTTTCACCATTTATCAATTTGGGAATGACTTGTATTTTTATAGATTTGACTCAGAAATGAGGCCTTTATCAGAAACACTGGCTGTAAAATTTTTTCCCCAGCTTTCTACTTCCCTTCTAATCTGGGTTGCATTGGCTGTATTTATGAAAAACCTTTTTAATTTATTGTAATCAAAATTATCCTTTTTGCATTTCATAATGTTTTCTATCTCTTGTTTGTTTATAAATTTCTTCCCTTCACTATAGATCTCACAGGTGAATTATTCTTGTTCTCCTAATTTGCTTATAGTTTCACCCTTTCTGTTTAAATTGTGTACTCATTTTGACCTTATCTTGGTCTATGGTGTAAGATTTTGGTCTATGCCTAGTTTTTGCCATACTGTTTTCCAGGTTTCCAAGAAATTTTTGAGTTCTTATCCCAGAAACTGGAGTCTTTGTGTTTATCAAACAATGTATTACTATAGTCTCTTTTTTTTAATTTTAAAAATATTTTTAATGTTAAATTTTGGTTTTCATCATTCATTCCCACAAGATTTTGAGTTAGAAATTTTCTCCCCATCTTTCCTCTACCCACCACTCCAAAACAGTGATCCCACTGTATATCTCCTCCCCCAATCTGCTCTCTCCTATATCCTCCCTCATCCCCCCTCTGACTTTCCAGTAGGGAAAGATGGATCTCTATACCCAGTACCTGTATATCTTATTTCCCAGTTGCATACAAATATATATTAAACATTTGATTTTAAAACTTTGAATTCCAGATTCTTTCCCTACATCTCTTGTCACCCACCCTTACTGGGAAGATAGGCAATTCAATATAGGTTGTATACGTGTAGCTACGCAAAACATTTTAATAGTAGACATATTATGAAAGACTGACTTTATTTCCCTCCATCCAATTCTGTCCCCCACTTGTTCTATTCTCTATTTTGACCCTGTCCCTTTTCAAAAGTGGGTGCTTCCAACTTCCTCCCCCCCAGCCTGCCCTCCCCTTCATCATTCCCCCTCTCATCCCTTTCCCCCCTACTCTCCTGTAGGGTATTGGTCTCAATACCATATTTGTTTGGATCTGTTTAATAGTATCTTGCTTTCTCATAAAGTCGCTAGCTTCCATTTGCTCTAATCTAATTCTGAAGGAATTATTCTCTTCAGTGAGCTGTTGAGATTCTTTTTGCATCAGACAAATTCGACTTGTTAAGGCATTCTTCTCCTCACTGGCTTTTTGAGCTTCTTTTGCCATTTGAGTTAGTCTATTTTTTAAGGTGTTATTTTCTTCAGTCAGGTTGTTGATTCTCTTTCCATGATTTTCTTGTATCATTCTCTTTCTCTTCCCATTTTTTCCTCCACTCCCCTTATTTAGTTTTCAAAATTCTTCTTAAGCTCCTCTATGGCCTGTAACCAATTCATATTTTTCTTGGAAGCTTTGTTGTCTTCCTCCTGCTCCATGCCTTGATCCTTTTTTCCCCCCAAAAAGGAACCCAAAGTTGGATTGCTGTGCTTGCCTTGCTTCCTTTGCTTGCTCATGTTGCCACTCAATTACTTGGCTTCTGAGCTTTTTGCCACGGTAGAACTGTGCTTCCAGAGAGGAGAGCTTTGTCCCAAATCACTGGGGTTCTCTCAGCTGCTTGAGTTATTAGTTTGCTGCCCTCTCTGAAGCTTCCACACACTCTGGCTCACTGGTCACACACCCCAGGACCTCCACCCTAGACAGCAATCCAGATCCAAGCAGATTAAAGCAAGAGCAATTACCCTTCAGAATGGTTGCTTGGTCCCCTACAATCTGCAGGCCAGAAGCTCTGAAGCAGCCATTTGGCTGCATCTGCCATGCCTCAGCCACTTCTCCCTTCTGGGTGCAGAGGCCAGACTGCACTCCTGGACTCCCTGTTCCCACAAAGTACACACTGACCTCTTACTTTGTCTTTGGCATCTATGGATTGATAACTCTGGAAACCTCCTCAGCTGCTGGTGATCTACTCTCCCCATATCCCTCTAGCCACGATTGGTTGGACCACCCTGAGTCTAAAACTGGGGGGCTCACTTGGGGCTGGCCTCTGCTCCCAGCAGGCTGTGATGAACCTTTCTTGCCGGTTTGCAACTTGCCGGTTGTCTTCAGTGAGAGGTTTGTTCCTCTCTTTCACTTTGTGGGTTCTGTAGCCCTAAAGTTTGTTTAGAGTAATTTTTTATAGGTATTTGAGGTGGTTATAGGGGAAGTGCAGGGAGTTTTCCTGCTTCTACACCACCATCTTGGCTCTGCCTACTATAGTCTTTGACTACTGTATCTTAAGTACCTATCCTAATCCAATGATCCACCACCCTATGTCTTAGCCAGTATCAAGTGGTTTTGATGATTGTTGCTTTATAATACAGTTTTAGGTCTGGTGTGGCTGGGTCACCTTCCCTAACATTTCTTTTCATTAATTCCCTTATATTCTGGAACTTTTGTTCTTCCAGATGAATTTTGTTATGATTTTTTTCTAGCTCTATAAAATAATTTTTGGTAGTTTGATTGGTATGCCATTGAATAGGTAATTTTATTTAGGCAGAAGTGTCATTTTTATTATATTAGCTCTACCTACCCATGAGCACTTGATATTTTTCTGATTATTTACTTATGACTTTATTTGTGTGAAAAGTGTTTTGTAATTGTGTTCATATAGTTCTTGGGTTTGCTTTGTTAGGTAGACTCCCAAATAGTGTATATTGTCTACATTTGATTTAAATAGAATCTCTCGTTCTATGTTTTATTTCTGGGCTTTGTTAGTAATATATAGAAATGCTGATGATTTATGTGGGTTTGTTTTGCATCCTGCAACTTTGCTAAAGTTGTTAATTATTTCAAGTAGCTTTTTTTAGTTGATTCTCTAAGTATGCCATCATATCATCTGCAAATAGTGGTTGTTTTGTTTCTTCATTGACTAGTCTAATTCCTTCAATTTCTTTTTCTTTTCTTATAGCTAAAGCTACAGTTTTTAGTACGATATTGAATAATTGTTATGATAATGGACATCCTTGTTTCCCCCCTGCTCTTATCATTAAATTGTCTAGCTTATCCCCATTACATATACTACTTGCTAATGGTTTTTGATAGATGTTACTTACCATTTTAAGGAAAACTCCATTGATTCCTATACTCTCTAGTGTTTGTAACAGGAATGGATGTTGTATTTTGTCAAATACTTTTTTTATATCTATTGAGATAATCATATGATTTCTGTTAATTTTGTTATTGATATGGTCAATTATGCTGAGAACTTTCCCAACATTGAACCAGCCCTGCATTCCTGGTATAAATCCCACCTGGGCATAGTGTATTATCCTTGTAATAAGTTGCTGTAATCTCTTTGCTAATATTTTATTTGAAATTTTTGCATCTATATTCATTAGGAAAATTGGTATATAATTTTCTTTCTCTGTTTTGGCTCTTCCCATTTTAGGTCTTAATACCATATTTGTATCATAAAAAGAATTTTGTAGGATTCCTTCTTTTCCTACTTTTCCAGATAGTTTATATAATATTGGAATAAATTACATGTTTGGTAGAATTCACTTGTAAATCCATCTGACCCTGGAGATATTTTATTAGGTAGTTCACAGATGACTTGTTCAATTTCTTTTTCTGAAGTGGGGTATTTTATTTCCTCCTCTGTATCTGGGCAATTTATATTCTTATAAATATTCATCCATTTAATTTAGATTGTCAAATTTATTGGCATACAGTTGGACAAAATAACCCTAATTATTGTTTTAATTTCCTCTTCATTGGTGTGAATTTACCCTTTTCATTTTTGGTAATTTGGTTTTCTTCTTTCTATTTTTTAAAAATCAAATTAACCAAAGGTTTGTCTATTTTATTGCTTTTTTCATAAATCCAGCTCTTAGTTTTATTTATTAGTTCAATAGTTTTCTTAATTTAAATTTTATTAATCATGCTTTTGATTTTCAGAATTTCTAATTTGATACTTAATTGGGAATTTTTAATTTGTTCTTTTTCTAGCTTTTTTTTTTTTTTTAGCAGCACACCCAATTCATTGATCTTCTCTTTCTTGATTTTATTCATGTAAGCATTTAAAGATATAAACTTTCCCCTACGAACTGCTTTGGCTGCATCCCATAAGTTTTGATATGTTATCTCATTATCATCATTCACTTGGATAAAGTTATTGATTGTTTCTATAATTTATTGTTTGACCCCCTTATTCTTTAGGATTAGATTATTAATTAATTTTTAGTCCATCTTTCCATGGCCCTTTATTACATGTAATTTTTATTGCATCATGATCTGAAAAGGGTGCATTTAATATTTCTGCCTTTCTACATAGAATTGTGAGGTTTTTATGCCCTAGTACGTGGTCAACTTTTATGTAGGTGCCATTTGCTGCTGAGAGAATGTATATTCCTTCTATTCCTATTCAATTTTCTCCAGAGGTCTACCTAACACTTCTAAAATTCTATTCACCTCCTTAACTTCTTTCTTGTTTATTTTTATGGTTAGCTTTATCTAGTTCTGAGAGGGGGAGTTTGAGATCCCCCATTAGTATAGTTTTGCTGTCTATTTCTTCCTGTAACTCAGGTAACTTCTCCAAGAACTTGGATGCTATACCAATTGGTGCATATATGTTTAGTATCAATATTACTTCATTGTCTATGGTATCTTTTAGCAGGATTTAGTTTCTTTCCTTCTCTCTTTTAATTAGATCTATTTTTGCTTTTTCTTTGTCTGAGATCAGGATTGCTGCCCCTGTGGTTCTTTATTATTATTATTATTACTTCAGCTGAAGCATAATATATTCCACTCCAGCCTTTTACTTTTACTCTATGTGTGTCTCTCTGTTTCAAATATTTTTCTTGTAAACAACAAATTGTAGGATTATAGCTTTTAATCCACTCTGCTATCTGCTTCCATTTTATGGGAGAGTTCACCCTGCTCACATTTACAGTTATGATTACTGATTGTGTCTTTCTCTCCACCCTACCTTGCCTCCCCCATTTATGCTTTTCTCTCTCCTTTCTCCCTTTCCCTCCTTACCAGTATTTTGCTTCTAACCACTGTCTCCCTCAATCTGCCCTCCCTTCTATTGCCCCTCCCTTTTCTTTCCTCTTTCTCCTATTACTTCTTCCCCCCCCCCCTTTTCTTTCCCCATTCCCCTCCTACAGCCTATAGGGTGAGGTAGATTTCTATACCCTATTGATTGTGTATATTATTCCATCTTTGAGTCAAATTTGATGAGAGTAAAGTACAAATAATGCTTGCCTCATTCTTTTCTTTCCCTCTACTGTAATAAGTCTTTATGCCTATTCCTGTGATGCAGTTTATCTTTTCTGCCTCCTCCTTTCCTCTCCTCCCAGTACAATCCTTTTTTTCACTCCTTAATAAACTTTTTTTTTTATCATCCCATCAAAGTCAGCTTATACCCTCACCTTCTGTGTTTATCTCTTTTAAACTCTGTAATAAAGATACAGTTCTCAAGAGTTACAAGTATCATCTTTTCATGTAGGGGTGTAAACAGTTTAACCTTATTTCATCTTTTTTCTTTCTTTCCCATTTACCTTTTTATAATTTTCTTGAGCCATGTATTTGAAGACTGAATTTTCTGTTCAGTTCAGTTCTGTTTTTTTTTTTTTAATCAGGAATGATGGAAAGTTCTCTGTTTCATTGAATGTATATCTTTCCCCTGAAAGATTATCCTCAATTTTGCTGGATAGTTCATTCTTGGTTGTAATCCAAGTTCCTTTGTCTTCCAGAATATTATAATTCAGTTCCTCTGATCCTTTAATGTAGAAGCTATTGAGTACTTCATAATCCTGACTGTGATTCTACAGTATTTAAACTGTTTTTTTTTTCTGACTGCAATATTTTCTCCTTGACCTGATAATTCTGGAATTTGACCACAATATTCCTTTGAAGTTTTCATTTTAGGATGTCTTTCAGGAGGTTATTGGAGGATTCTTTAAATAACTATTTACCCTCTGATTCTAGGACCTCAGGGTAGCTTTCTTTGATAATTTCTTGAAAAATACTGCAGGCTCTTTTTTTGATCATGACTTTCAGGTATTCCAATAATTCTTAAATTATCTCTTCTGGATCTATTTTCCAGGTCAGTGGTTTTTCCAACAAAGCATTTTACATTTTCTTCTTTTTCTTCATTCTTTTGAGTTTAACTGATTCTTGATGTCTTAGAAAGTCATTAGTTTCCAATTACCCAATTCTAATTTTTAAAAAAATGATTTTCTTCAGTTAACTTTTGCAGCTCCTTTTCTATTTAGCCAATTGGCCAAAACAACTTTTTAAGGAGTTGTTTTCTTCAGTCAATTTTTGTCCTTCCTTTTCCAAGCTATTGACTCTCTCATGCATACCTCTCATTTCTTTTCTCATTTTTGCTTTTACCTCTCTTATTTGACTTTTCAAATACTTCTTGAGTTCCCTCAAGAAGGCTTTTTGGGCTTGAGACCAATTCATATACCTCCTTGGGCTTTCAGATGTAGGTATATTGACAGTGGGGGTCCTCTTCTGAGTTTGTGTTTTGATCTTCCCTGTTACCTTAAAAGCTCTCAATGACCAATGTTTGTCTTTGCTTTTTTTTTCATATCGTTCCTGTTTCCTGACTTTTAAAGTTGAACTCTCCTGCTGGAGCAAAGGGGACTGTCCCAAGCTTCTTATGCTAGGGGCCAGGAACCTGGTCACTAGCTTTGTGCTCTTAGGCCTCAGGTGCTGGCCACTGGAACCTGTAGGGGTCTGGCACCTTACCTTGTGCTGAGCTGCAGTCCTAATAGTGGTGTCTGGCATGTGCTGAGACCAAGTGGGGTTTTCCTGCATATCCCCAGGCTACACTGAAATGGGAGAGATCTGCTGCTGGAAGACATCTACCTGTCAGGCTCCACTTGCACATGTGGTGGTAAATTGTAGAAATAACAAGTTATATCTTCTTCTTTCTTCCCATATAGGAATTCCTCCTTCTCTAGTATATATTCTCCCTTTTCTTTTCTCTCCCTAAACCCTCAGAACAGAACCCTTACCATGCAGAATTAGACTCCCTTGGAACTTTTTAGTTCAGAGCCCTGGATCCTCAGGGACCACTCAAAGAGCCTTATACCTCTACACTTGTTGAGTGCCATCTTATGATGGTTTTCCAGTTGATCTGAACTGAACTGCTAACTGCTGCTTCCTGTGGTTTCCTGGGTTCCCACCCTGGGGATTTCTCACAGTAGATCTTTGTTCTTCCTGTCTCAGGATACAAGCTCCCATCAAAATGTGGGCTAAAAAGCTCCCTATCTGAGCTTCCTTGACTATTCTGGTCATATTAGTCTACTGGCCAGAAGCCTGAGGGAGGACACCTCATGCACTGGATTTTTGTATTTAGGCCATCAGGAAGATACATCAGTTCCATAAGTCTTTGGACAATTAAATCTTAATGATAGTTTCAATACCCTTTAAAGAAATTTAACCAATCCTCAGAAGGATAGATTATTGCTCTTATAATGGGGGAGGGAGGTAGGAGGTGGGTGAATGGGATAAATATTTCCCCACACTCATCTACACTGCTCTTCCTCCCAGATAGAGGAGGAAATGGGAAGAAAATGATAGGCAAACAGAATGAGTTGTGTTGTCTCCTAGGTTGAGCTCCCATGATGGGGCAGGGAGAGTGCCAAGATAGCTGTGGACTGAAACTGACACCCTCAAACATTGCCTGTCTCTGCCTAATCTGCTTTCTGTTCCTTTGGCTCAGGTCTGGCTGCTCTCCTCTGGTAGCTTCTCAGGTCCAGTCCAGGTCTCCTGATTACTGCCATCTCTGATCCTCTCAGCTTGCATTTTGCAATAAATATGGGTGTCAGGGGGCAGCTAGGTGTCGAAGTGAGTAAAGCGCCGGCCCTGGAGTCAGAAGGACCTGAGTTCGGATCTGGCCTCAGACACTTAACACACACAAACAAGAACCTAGCCGTGAGACCTTGGGCAAGTTACTTAATCCCAATTGCCCTCCAAAAAGCCAAAAAGCCAATATATATATATGTGTGTCCTGGTCAATATGGATCTCTATAGCAGTGCTCCTTTGTCCCTTTTTCTGTCAGTGTGACTGCCTATGTTTCTCTTTGGAAAAAGTTTCTTTAAAAATCAGTAAGAATTACAAAGACCTACAGGTTCCAGGAGGACCTGTCTCTGCTAACTTCAAATTCTCCCACATCTTTCTAAAATTATATTTAAAATTTTCAATGAACAAATATCTATTTTCTCTCTCTTGTATCCCTCCCCACTATAAAAAGACAAACAAAACCCTATAACAAAAATGTATAGTCAAGCAAAACAAGTTCCTGTTCGGGCCATGTCTAAAAGTTTATCTCACTCTGCTCCCCCTAAGTCCATCACCCCTCTCTCAGGAGGTGGGCAGCATGCTTCAACTTCAGACCTCGGGAATCATGGGATCATTGTGTTGATGAGAGTTCTTACTTCTTTCCTCCCAAATCTCACTGACACATCTGAAGGGTGGAGAAGAGAGCTACAATAGCAGGGAAAATGTCTGGTTGCTGATGTTCTAGTCACAGCTATCATCACAAACGTGTCCCTGAAAACATAATTGCAAGTCAATTTTTGTAGAATAAATGTATATAATATAAAGGGGATTCTTTCCCTTTTCTGATCCCACTTCCCCCACTATTTCACTTACCAGACTGCTGTTGGGATTTCTCTACCATGCCCCAGAAACCTCTTCATCCTAGAGGATCACTCTAGCCCTGGAATAAACACCTTGGAAGTGCCCTTTGCTATTGTGCCCCCCCATAGGAAGGCTCCCCTAAACCTCTGTTTTAGACTGCCCAGGCCAGCCATGTCCTCATTTCCCACCAGGTTTCATTTGGGACTTCTCTACCATGACCCCAGGCTTAGATCTTCATCCCTTCCCATCTTTTGTAGCTTCTTTTGATGTCTTGGCCTTTCTTGTGTTGGGGGACTCGGGGGTGGGGGGTTGTATTTATATCCTCAGTGCTTGGCACAGTGCCTGTCACTATGCTCATTAATTACTACTTACTAAGGTAAGGGATTAATAAATGGACGTTAGCTTTCCTGTTTGGGCCGGTGTTTGGTAGGGCGCCAGCATGGAAGTCGACATCTGCCACAACAAAGACCGGAAAGTCCGGTGCAAGAAGCCCAAGAGCCAGGACATCTACCTGCACGTACTGGTGAAGCTCTACCGGTCCCTGGCCTGCAGAACCATTTCGACTCTCCACAAGGTAGTCCTGAAAAGGCTGTTCATGAGCCGGACCAACCGCCCCCCCGCCCCCCTTCCCTGTCGCGCATGATCAGGAAAATGAAGCTTCCTGGCTGGGAAAACAAGACTGCTGTGATCTTTGGGACAGTGACAGATGACTCGAGGATCCAGGATGTCCCCAAACAGCAGGTGTGTGTCCTTCGTGTCACTAGCAATGCACGAAATCACATCCTCAAGGCTGGTGGGAAGATACTCACCTTTGACCAGCTGGCCATGAGCTCACCCGAGGGCCGGGGCACTGTCCTGCTGTCTGGTCCCCGGAAGGCCAGACACGTATACAGACATTTTGGGAAGGCCCCAGGCACTCCCCACAACCATACCAAACCATATGTCCCATCCAGGGGCCGAAAGTTCGAATGTGCCAGGGGCTGCTGTGCAAGCAGAGACTACAGAAACTAACTCCCTTCCTCCTGTTATATTAAAGAGTTTTGGACAACAACAACAACAACAAAAAATAAATGGACATTAAAGTCATAGAGGGGGAAATGCTTGGCTCCAAGCTCTCCCGCCCCTTCTACCAAAGCAGGCTGACTGGTTTGAATAAATTTCACTCAGCTGCCTCAGGGATTTGAGAAACAACTGGAAAGGAATTGGAGTGCTTTGTTAAGCTTTGGGACTGGTGGAGAGTCATTTTTTGGGTGGGAGACACTCTGGCATGGGTGCTGAAGGAAAAAGACCTCTGACCTTGAAATCACAAATCTGGTAGGAGTGTTAGACCTGCTTGGTGATAAGCTAGGAGTTGTAGGGTATTCCCACTTGGGCAAATTTCTTTGAATTCAGATGTCAGCTGGAACCATGGCTCAAGAGAGAATGCATAAGGGGTCATTCTTTGTCTAGTCTACCCTAGAAATGTGATGAAGGGATTAGTTCTCTTGCTGGGACAGGCAAACTGTAGCATCCTCCCAGCAGTACCAGGCCAGGACCCATTGCAGAGAAAGATTTCTTTCTGACAAAAGGCTAGAGGTCTTGTGGAGGGCCATCATTTTCAGGGAGCTTTCCAGAATCCTAGAAGGACTTCAGGCTGGCTGGGGTATGGGGAAGATGGGCAGCTGCTGCCATCTGCTGGTTGATAGCTCTGCAGAGCTGCAAGAGAAACCATTGTCCCGGGAACTAAATCTGAGAGTCCAGACTCCATGCTTTCTGATCTTAAGTCACCAGACTTCAGCTTGCCTCTACTCTGTGGCCTCTTTTTTCCATTGGTGACTTCCTCCTGGAACATCCGTTTTGAATAAAAGTGAAGGCCAGCCATGTCTCACACTCTAGACTTCACCACCATGTTCCTACATGGGTACTTACCCTGCTCCCTCCACATGCTCGCTTTTCATTTCCTATCTTTCAGAAGGTTTGGACCACTTCACAACTCTTCTAAAAATGTGTCTACAGGTCTTGTCCTTTTATAACTCCTTGAATAATTATTGTTTTCCTTTTTGTCACCTTTGCCAAACTAATGGATAAGATGTGGGACCTCAGAGTGTCATTGATTAGTATGACTCTTATTTTGATTAAGAATAGTATAATTTGGAGCATTTTCTCATATGGCTGTGGATTACTTGAATTTTTCTTTTGAGAACAGTTTATTCATAACATTAGAGGCAGCTAGGTGTTGTGGTGGAAAGCTTTATCTTAGCATGATATCTCATGCTAAATATAATATTTATATAATATATATAAATATAATATTTATATTATATATAACCTATATGAACAAGCACTCTTTGAGGTCTTCAATAATTTTTAAGAGTGCAAAGGGGCCTAAGGCCAAAAAGTTTGAGAACTGCTGTACTAGAATACACATCTTTTTGTACTCCTGATAGCCTAGATTTTACACATAATTTTAACTTTTTATGTAGTTTTGAAAATTCTTCTACTTTGATTATTACTAGTGACCTTTTCTGGGTGCTTAAGAATATAGTAAAATAATTTGGAGCAGGTCTTAATTGGGTGCAATTTATATGGCCAATAGGATAGATAATACATATGGCAGGACATAAAAGGAAATTGATTCCCTAGTGTTGGATCCTGAAATGCAAGGGGACGACAGCTGATAATTTTTTTTTTTTAGCAAATACTTATTAATGTACTGATTATATGCCAAACAAGAGAAGAAATGAATCAATCCCTCATCTTAAAGAGATTATATTCTATTGGAAGAATATAGCATATATGCAAGGTAAGGTGAGAATGGCGAAAATACTAGGAGTGGGAGAAAGTTGATCTGTCATTTAATTTCCCACAAGGCTAATTGATGAAATCACAGGAACTCAAGGGTCAGTTAATAGACAATAAAGTCGAAGGTCTTGAAGAGAAGACCATTCCACCCCTCCCCCCACTTTATCAGATGGGAAGAAATTCTTTAGTAAAGTTTGCTGTCATTATTGGGCCATTGGCTGACAAAGGGATCCTCATAACCTTGGTCGCTCTTGAAAAAGCAAGACACTCTCCAGGCAAAAGTCAATGCAGGAGATGTCTCTGAGGAGTATAATGTCTGGAGGAGTTGTGGAAGAACCACTCAGCTTTTAAGAGAAAGTAACTCCTTATTCTTTTGAGGAGAGAAGGGAGACATTTCTCTCTCTCTTCCCCCTTCCTCATTGATCATGGTGTCTGGCAGTATAGCTACTTGCCCAGTAGGGGACTTCTCACAATCTGGGAGTAGAATCTGAGAGGAAATAAGTCATGCCCAGCAGAGATATTGTGTCCATTATGAAGCCATCAAGAAAAGAGAAAGAACATCAGGCAAATGGCAATAGAACTATGAATCCCTTTGACTTTCTATTTTCTCTAATTGTGTGCTCACTCTTTCCAGTTATATGAGGTTTTGTTGAGTCTGCTTCTGGTTTATGGGGGGAATATTTTATAGCTGTGATTCTTACAAAACCATTTTCAGTAAATGCCTTTACTTTGAGTTGATTGTGTCAAATGACTATTAAAGACAAAAGCACTGGTGGAGATTCATGAGTTTTTGTTTTAAGAATGTGGATGCACAGAGTACCTTAAAGGTGGATACCTCTCTTCCTTCTCCCTCCCCCACAAAAACTTTTAAAAGTTGATTTCCTGAATGTCCAACTTACACAACTAAAACTTTGCTTGCTTCTGAGTAATGCAGGCATGCAGGAGGCAAATTAGTATAGAGTGCTGGAGGGAACTGTTACCATAGTAAGAGAAAGCTTCATAATCATTGTAAGTAGACCTGATCTAGCAAGGAAAATGCAAAACCAAAGCCCACCCCTGCTGACAGTCCCTAGGGAACAGCAGAAAGAGGAGCAGCCAGGAAAAGAATCCCCATCTAGACAGCTCAGAGCAGATCTAGGATACTAAAAAGGTATTTGGAGATGTGGGCACAGGGAGCACACAGTGTGGAGGTGGTGGTGTTAGAAAGGATATTTTCAAATGTTCAAAACTCCTCTTACTGAAAAGTCGACAGAAGAAAACTAAGAAATGGCCATCTTTTCCATTTTCTCTTGAGTGCCTAGACCTGGAGCTAGAAGGCAGTAAGAAGCTCCCAGCTCTCAGATCAGGTGAGCACAAGCCTCGGTGAGGAAGTTGACTGTCAAGAATCTTTAAGCAACAACCAAAAGTAGAAAGACTGTGGCAAGTACGAGGGATAGACAATGTTTCAATTAGACACAAGCTAAGGAGCAGCTTCGAAAGAGAGCCAGGGCTGTCCATCTTTTTGGTGATGAGGAAATGCCTTGAAATCATCCAGGTGGTGCTATTACTGACAGGTAAATACTGCTCATTGGTGCAGGCAGCAGAGGAGAGCTGTCATTTCAGCCCCAGCAATTCTGGTCTGCTTTCAGACATACATGGGTATAAAGAGACAGCCAGTCTAGGCTAGAAGCAGCTTCAAGGAACATGAAGAATCAGAGAAGAGATTCTGACTGCAGAGAGAAGACCCTGGACATGCAGCTGAACAAACCATCCAGAGAGAAACAATTTCTAGGTCATGCAGTACCAGGAGTTGTGAGCTGGCTTTGCCTCACATAGATCCTTCATGTGTACCTCACTACCCCTGTACTCTAAGTTTGAGTCCATTTTCCCCATGGACGCCATGCATTTGGGGGAGAGAATACCTCAGGTTTATGGTGTTGGCAAATGGGGGAGGGGGAATGTTTGGTAAGACTTTCTATGCAATCTAAGTAAATGTCTTTACTAATTGTGTGTGTTGGCTGATGATTAATGGGGGCTCCTTAGAGACAGTGTTAGGGATGCAGATACACAGGGTTGTCCCTACTACCTGGGATAGCAGCCCTTATTTGGGAACCTGACCATAACTGCATGTACAATTTGGGGGAGGAGTCCAGAGAGGGTGCTACTCAAATTTGCTGGGTGGTTTTAAAGTGTAACCTAATGCTGCTTGACTGTTAGAAAGCCAGTATCTACTATGGGATGAGCAGAGATGTAAAATGATTTAAAGCAAATAATTTCAGAATTGATTAAAATTTTAATTGATATCTTTTGTTCTTATGTCATTTTATTTCTGAATGTATCCTTTCTCCTTCCTGTAATGGAAATGCAGATTTAAAGATCTTCCCTGCCCCTAGCTTAAGTGCACCTGGAGCCTGTGGTGGGAGGCTTGGTTTTCAGGAAAGCCCACACCTTGATACTTTGTGATTGGGCAGTGGGTCAAGGAGGTTGTTACAATCTTTGAGCCAGGAGAAGGCTATATAAACTCTGATGAGGGGCTTTGCTTTGGGGCTCACTTTGAGAAGTGTTGTGTGATTTGACCAGATGAGACTCTGGGAAGCCGTTGTTGAGAGCCCCCCGGCTTTGAAAACCCAGATGTTGATGCTTCCCTCTCTGGTAACTGTGATTTGGTATTGATATAATGGTTGGACAGTTTGGAAGCCTGTCTGTTTGATCTGTAAGTTCTATAACTCTGAAGTTTGGGGTGCTGACCTTTTTCCCCTGAACTAGGTAATGTGTGTTTGTTTGATTAAAGTAAGCTTGTTAACCCATTTTGAGTTGCTTTCCTTTTGAAAAGCAGATCTAAGAACCTGTGTTGGCAGCCACCCTGGGGATATTGGGGTGCTTGCTGCTACAAATGGCGACGAGGATGGGATCTGCTGAGTAAAAGGAAAGTATGGGGGCTGGGATAATTGTTTGTTTCCCAGTTGTGGTAGCTGTGATTCTGTGGAGCCATGGAGCAGGAGAGAAAGACCTGCATGCTGACTTCACTGAGCTGAGAGCAGGAATGGTGAGCTGCCTGCATGGAGACCTGTGGAGAAGCCTGGAGCTGCTGCCTTCTGCTGGAGGAGAAGGAACCCAGGAGTTTGGAGTTCAGCCACAGGACAAGATAAGGACTGTGTGGCAAAGCAGGGGCACTGAATGTGTTTCCTTGTTGCATCCCACAGTTTGGGACCCAGGGGGAGGATGGACTTGTAACTATGATGGGTGGGGTGAAGTGCCATGCACCCCAAGGACCCCACATTGGTTTTGTTGCCCAGCTCCCTCTCTGGACTTGGAAGCAAGGGCTGGAGCAGTGTTGTGGGAAGGACACCCCTCTCCTCCCAAGAGAACTTTATGTGATAATGCTTTGTATTTTGTGAATTGATATGATAATGCTTTGTATTTTGTGTTTAAGGCCCTGTGGCCACTTTGGTAACTTTAGATGTACCTTGAAAATATGACTTAAGAGATGGTTAGTGCTAACTGTCTATGCTATGGGCATTCTTAGTAAGACTTTATTGAATAAGTGACTAATTGTACTTTGAGATATTGTTACAGATAAGAGACTAATTGAGCTAATCAAGACTTTGCCCCATGAGTGGAAGACTTGTACTTTGAAAACTGATGTAACTGATTGAGTTAACTTAAGAGTGACTATTTTTTGATTTTACTGATAAGTGGACTGAGTTAACATTTGTCCCATGAGTGGAAGACTTGGACTATTGTATTTTGAGATTATATTGTGATTTTCTTATGTACCTGGAAAATGTGACCTAAGAGATGTTTAGTGCTAATTCAAATGTAAATTGTGTATGCTATGGGCAAGAAAGATCTTGGGGCCGAATGTAATGGAAATGCAGATTTAAAGATCTTCCCTGCCCCTAGCTTAAGTGCACCTGGAGCCTGTGGTGGGAGGCTTGTTTTTCAGGAAAGCCCACACCTTGATACTTTGTGATTGGGCAGTGGGTCAAGGAGGTTGTTACATTCTCTGAGCCAGGAGAAGGCTATATAAACTCTGATGAGGGGCTTTGCTTTGGGGCTCACTTTGAGAAGTGTTGTGTGATTTGACCAGATGAGACTCTGGGAAGCCGTTGTTGAGAGCCCCCCGGCTTTGAAAACCCAGATGTTGATGCTTCCCTCTCTGGTAACTGTGATTTGGTATTGATATAATGGTAGGACAGTTTGGAAGCCTGTCTGTTTGATCTGTAAGTTCTGTAACTCTGAAGTTTGGGGTGCTGACCTTTTTCCCCTGAACTAGGTAATGTATGTTTGTTTGATTAAAGTAAGCTTGTTAACCCAATTTGAGTTGCTTTCCTTTTGAAAAGCAGATCTAAGAACCTGTGTTGGCAGTCATCCTGGGGATATTGGGGTGCTTGCCGCTACACTTCCTCTACCCAGTAAGACATCCCTAACAACAAAACTAACCAATACATCATTAAAGTCAAAACCTACTTTATAAAAGATCCATGTTTTGTTTCACTTGTACCTAGTGATACAGGATACTCCTGAAAGTGACCAAATGCATTCTGGACTGTGCCTCTAAAAGTAGGTCACTTCATCCTCCTTGGTTTTGCCAGTCTGGTAGTCTGACAGTTTCAATGGCTGATTTGTTTGAGGGAGAGGTTCGTATATTTTCAAATGTGCATATTGATCATCCCCAAGATGTACCTGCAAAGAAAGAGAAGTGAAAAATTAGAGGTGTATATTCCAATCCAGCACCTCTCACCTCTCAAGAGTCATTGTGTGGGCATTCCTATTTTGGGTAGGGTTTTTTATTAGATGACCTCTGATATGAATTTTATATTTTTTTCTAACCCATGAATGAGTCTATTCATGCTTTGAAAACAAAATTATAGCAGGGAGTGTCTGGAGAGATCCTTTAACTTTATTTTTAAAGCTAAGGGAATGGAGTCCCACAAACAGCCAATGAACAAGAATATTCAGATAGGCAGCCATATCATGCTACTCTTAGCTCTTAGGGTCACAGATCTAAAGCTGGAAGAGATTTTAGTCCAATCTGTTCATTTTGTAGCTGAGGAAACTAAGGTATAGTAAGGTTAGTCACTTGCACAGGACCACCCAGCAGGGTGTGCCCACATCAGTGAAGGTGCTGTGCTCTGTGAGCAAAGCAGAATGGAGACAGCTCAAAAGAAACATGAGATGTGCAAATCTAGAGGATCCACCCCAAATGTTCACATGGACTATTTGTGCTGACATGTGGTAGAGCATTCTGAACTTATACTGGTCTGATCAAACACAGTTGGACACAGTGAAACTTGACACTAGCATAGTGATGCCATTTTGGTCTTCTTCAGGACCAAAGGCCAACAGCCACCACTCTACCAGCATAGTGTCTGGCTCATAGTAACTACTTAATAAATACTTGTTCTTAACCCCACCCTTCCCTTCCCTTCCTTTGTCCAAAGTCACAAGGTAATCAGGAGCTGAGCCAGAATCTGATCCCAAATTCAGGCTGTTTTCATTACACCACAGCTAACTCTAATTGTTAAGCACCTTGATTTTTGAATACCTAAGAAACTAATTTTTAATAACAGAGTCAACTCTTGTTTTGAATTTGAATTATGCCTCTGTCCTAGAATTCCATTTATTTTTAATTATTTTATTTTCTTAAATGTGTAGATTTCAAAAAGATTGTGTCATACAAAAATATGGGCTCCCCCTTTTTATTTTTACGCGTCTCATTGAAAACATTGTGACCTTTGTATATCATGTCCCTTCCTTCTAATGCTGTGTCCCTTCAGAGATAGGCCTGTTCACTGTTCCCATCTGTGGTGTTTTATCTTCCATTCCCTCCCAGATAGTAGCATTTATCATACTATCTTTAACAAAGTCCTATCTTTAGCAAAACAGAGTAAATGAAACCAACAAGGTTGGTTGTGTTTTGGATAGGTAAGCCACTGGATAAGTCACATAACTACTGTACGCCCCAAGTAACTCCCTAGGACTGATCAGCAAAGTCAATAGTTGGGTTCAGATCTGTGTCAGTCTGTGCTCAGATCCAGCATTTCCCATAATGAGAGAATGATGGGCCTGGGGTCAAGAAGACCTGAGTATGAATATTACCTCAGACACTTACTAGCTCTGTGACTTTGGGAAGTCACTTAAACTCATTCTCCTCACCTGGGGAATGTCTCTATCTCATTTGTAAGGAGAAAATGAGAGAATATTTATGAAGGGCTTAGCACATAGTTGGCATTTAATAAGTTCTTATTTCCTCCCTTCCTGTGCTGCAGCAGGTATTCCTGCCTGCCTGATGTCTCATAGCACCTTCATACAGCCTCATTAACTCAGCTAAGGTAGTGCTACTCTGTTGTACCGTAAAGAAAGAAACTCTTGGATCCATCCTATCTACATTTTCTAGGTATTTATACCCACAATCCTGAAAGTGACCAAGGAGTTCCCAGATGTGTGCCCACTGCTGGCTACATTGAGGGTTTCTAGGGTCATATATTTCTTTAAAATTATGCTATAGTGCATAGAGTGCTGGGTTTGTACCTAGAGAAGGATTAAATCCCCAGACCCTTATTAGTTTTATGACCCTAGGTAAGTCATTTAACCACCTTAGGCCTTAAGCAACTATGGTTTATCAACAAAGTTAATAGATGGGTTTAGATCTGTGTTGGTAAAGAGGGTACACAGATTAACAATTTGCTACAATGATAAAAATCCATTGTGAATTTGGAAAAAAAAACAAACCCAAATATGTCTAGGATTTGGAAAAAGCAAAGTATACTTCAGGATTTTCTGATCAGGTTGTGTTTGAAATTCTGGGCACCAATGGTGACCTGCCACTCACATTTTGTGCAGCTCTAATATATGACAGGATTTCAAGAAACCTATACTCTAGTTGTTGGATTCAGGTCATAAACATGAGTCTTGTTTCAGAGGCTATGGTGACATGAAAGACCCAGTACTTTGGGAATTTTCTCCCTCTTTTATCTTGCAGTTTCCATCCAGGAAATCCTGGGACAATGTATCCTGAGATTTACTCTCTGCTTGCAAGAATGTAATTCATAATCTTGTGGGCTAATTTGTTATTAGAAGAATCATGAAAGGATATGGAATTCCCCAAATGAATAATCATGATTATGTTAAAGTCTATATGTAAAGTGTCAGTCACAGCCTTAAACATGAGAACTTCCCCTGATAGAAACATTTCTATAAACCCTGCCTTGGACTTCTCTCCATTTGCTTGGCTACTCAAAGTGAGGGGCTGTGAAGAGCCTTTATCATTCTCTTTTTCTCTCCCTCTCTCCTTCTTTCTTCCCCCTGTCCCTCTCATTTCATCATCCATTCTTTGGTTGCCAGCTCCCAGGTTCAATATGAAAGCAGACGCTACCAGGTTAGTCCTCTTCTGTTCCCCAAGTTGGCACGAATTTCTTTCCCAAAGAATGTGGGAAACCAAGGAGTCCAAAAGGTAGGTTTCTTCTGCCTTCTTTACTTTCTCTCAGTTACCACACCATCATTTTATATTTCCCCAGGGGCAGACACTTTCATTTCTCTAGTTACTCAGAAGGGAAGGCGACAAACTATCCCCAACTTTTCCATGTGCATCCAAATAGAAAGAAAATTGAGTAGAATTCAGTGACTTGTTGAACACTAACCTTTACAAAATACATGGTCCCAGAAACTACTTGGCTTCTGTACTCTACAGCTTTGAAGCAGTCATATTTTTCATTGCTTCTTTTTTCAAACTGTGGCTTAACCTTAAGAAAAGAGAAGAGGTTGAGGAATTTAGTGGTTATCTGGAAATAATATCAGGTTTGGTTTAATCACTGGGTAATATAACACAATAGTGAAAACTTTAGTCAAACCCCTCTTTTCCCACAATTCCTTAAACAATTAATAATTTGTTTTTACAAAAATCTGTTTTTGCCTACTGTGCCTGAGGTACTGTGGCAGGTGCTGAGAATTAAAAACAAAACCAAAACAAACACACAGCCAGCCCCTGCTCTCAAGGAGCTTACATTCTACTGGGAGGAATACATTATTTACCCAAATTAGTAAATACCAAATATATAAAAATAATTTCCAAAGGAAGGGATCAATTACAATAGCAATTCTTTCCTTCATATTAGGAACAAATGATTGATTGATAGATTGATTGACCACTTAGGTGACTAGGGTTCCCTCAGACACTACAAGCACACCTTCTGCTAAGGATTCTCTAAATCTCTGAGTTTCTAAGAATCCTAAGGTAAAATCTCAGAATCTTAGTTTGAAGATACCTCAGTGACTAATCTATGCACAGTCCTACTAATAAAAAAAAACAAAACAGCCCCAGTATCGAACATATCTAATGAGTTGAAGGGCAGTGTGGGGCAGTGGACAGAGTGCTGGATTTGTATCCAGTGGACTTGGGTTCAAATCCTGGTTCTGCCCATACCTGTGTGACCTTGAACAAGTTACTTCACTTCTGTGGCCCTCGGTTTCTTTATCCATAAAATAAGGGGCTTTGCCTAGATCACTGAGCTCTCTTCCATGTTCAAAATCTATGATCCCACTCTCATATAGCTTGAAGAGGGACAGTGAGGAGGGACAGTGGCACTGTGAAGAATACTACCTTTGGAGTCAAAGGTTTTGGATTCCAATCCTGCCTCTGATCCTTACTACATGTGACTTTGTACAAGTCACTTCGGGCTTCAGTTTCCTCATGTGTAAAAGGAGGAGGTTGAACTAAATGGCCTCTGAGGTCCATTCCAAGTCTAGATTTATGATCCCATGAACTTCTCATTCCACAATTAGATAACTCCAGTTATTAGAAAGGTTTTCTTTATTTCAAGTTTAAATTTGCTTCTTTTCAGCTTCTACCCATTACTATTGGTTCTGTCTTCTGGGACCAAACAGATCAAATCTTATCCCTCTCTATCCTTTCAAGTACCTGAAGACATCTACCATGTCTCCATTGAGTCTTCTCTTCTCCATGCTAATCAACCAATCAATAAACATTCACTAAGCACCTATTATGGATTTAGGCACTGTGCTGTGTACTGGGGGTACAAAGACACATCAACCCTCTTTTTAACCTGGAGAAGAAAATGGCTCAAATTGGTTTCTGAATTTCAAGTACAGAATTAGTTGCCTAGAAATCAACATCATCTCATACTTCTTGTGTTCAGTTGTTTCAGTGGTATCTAACACTTCACAACCCCATTCCAGTTTTGGGGTTTTGTTTGTTTGTTTTTGGCAAAGATAGTGGAGTGGCTAGCCATTTTCTTCTCATTTTACAGATGAGGAAACTGAGGCAAACAGGGTTAAGTGACTTGCCCAGGGTCACACAGCTAGTAAATGTCAGAGGCCAGATTTGAACTCAGGAAGATAAGTCTCCCTGACACCAAGACCCAGTGCTCTATCCACCGTGCCACCTAGCTGCCATTTTCAAATACTTCAAGGTAAATATTTTGCTCCCCCTCAGTCTTGTCTTCTCCAGGATAAATAATCCCAGCCCCTTCAGTGGATCTTCCTATGAAGCCTCTTTTGGACACTTCCCAGCCAATCAATGTATTTCTTTACACACACACACACACACACACACACACACACACACACACACACACACACACACGTAAAACATCACAAGTTAAAATTTTGTATCTGGAAAATAATTATTTATGCTTCAGATAAATTCCTCCAATAAAGTCATTATCTTTTTTTTCCAAATGCTTTATTAACTTCTGGTTTACATCATTCATTTCCACCAGATTTTGAGTTACAATTTTTATCCCTGTTTTCTCTCTACCCACCACCCCAAAATAGTGGTCTCACCAGTGTATATCTTATTTCCCAATTACATGTAAAATAGTATAAGTAATAGTATTTATTTATTTTTTTTTCCTTTTTGGAGAGCAATTGGGATTAAGTAACTTGCCCAAGGTCACACGGCTAGGTTTTTGTTTGTGTGCGTTAAGTGTCTGAGGCCGGATCTGAACTCAAGTCCTTCTGACTCCAGGGCTGACTCTCTACTCACTGCGCCACCTAGCCGCCCCTAATAATAGTATTTATATATATATATATATATATATATTTTTTTTTTAAACAAATGCTTTATTAACTTCTGTTTTACATCATTCATTTCCGCCAGATTTTGAGTTACAATCATTTTCCCCCCATTATTCCCCTACCCAACCTCCCAGAACAGTAATCCCACAAGATATCGCTTCCTCCACTCTGCTCTCTCCCATACCTTCTCCCATACCCCCATCGACTTTTCCATTAGAGGAAGGTGAATCTTTGCATCCCAATGCCTGCACATTTTATCTCCCTATTACAAGCAAAAGAGTATTAATAATAGTATTTATATATATTTGAAACATTTAATGTTACGACCTCGAATTTCAGATCCATTTCCTTCCTCCCTTGTCACCCATTCCCTCTTGGGAGATAAGTAATTCAGTATATGTTGTACATGTCTAGCTATGCAAAACATTATCATAGTAGATATATTGTACAAGGCTGCTTATAATTCCCTCCCACTCATCCCACCCCCAACCTGGTCCATTCCCTACATGATCCTGTCCCTCTTCTATAGTGGGTGCTTCCAACCTCCCCTCACCCCAAGGATGCCCTCCCATCCATCATCCCTCCTCTCATCCCCCTTCCCCTTATCCTGCTGCAGGTTGAGATATCCCATTTAGTATGTATGTCATTTTCTCCCTGAACCAAATTCAATGTGAATGTGGTTTTGCCTTTTTAGCCTTCCTTATTCTCCCCCTCCTTTGCAACCACTTCCCCTACATGGGATAGTTTACCCTACCCTGTCTCTCCCCATCTCCTCTTGCCACTTTCCTCTCTCACCTCATAATTTCATCCCTTGAGTATTCTCCCTTCCCAACAAATTCAACCTATGCCCCCTATCCATATATAACTGTAACCATATACACACACATTCACATATGTATTCATATGACCACACCCCTTCTTCCATTATTTTCATAGTGAGAAAGATATCATCAGTCACAGTTATTGCTTTTCCATATAGGAATGTAAATAGTTCAACTTTGATAAGTTCCCCTTGATCTCTCTTCCCCAATTACCTTCTCAGGCATCTCTTCCTTCCTGTGTCTAGATGTCAAATTTTCTATTCAGTTCTGGTTTTTTCCTCAAGAATGCTTGAAAGTCCTCTATTCCAGTGAATGACCATATTTTCCCCTGAAACAAAATACTCAGTTTTGCTGGGTAGGTGACCCTTGGGTTCATTCCCAGTTCTTTTGCCCTCTGGAATATCATATTCCATGCCCTTCGATCCCTCAGTGTAGAAGCTGCCAGGTCCTGGCTATTCTGATTGTGTTTCCACAATATTGAAATTGTTTCTTCCTGGCTGCTTGTAGTATTTTCTCCTTGATCTGGGGATTCTGGAACCTGGCTATAATATTTCTGGGAGTTTTCTTTTTGGGATCTTTTTCAGGAGGTGATCTGTGGATTCTTTCAACCTCTATTTTGCCCTCTGGATCTAAAACATCAGGGCAGTTTTCCTTGAGAATTTCTTGAAGGGTGATTTCTAGGTTCTTTCTTGATCATGGCTTTCAGGTAGTCCAATAATTTTTAAATTGTCTCTCCTGGATCTATTCTCCAGTCAGTGGTTTTTCCCATGAGATATTTCACATTGCCTTCTAATCTTTCATTTGTTTGGATCTGCTTAACAGCATCTTGATTTCTCATAAAGTCATTAGCTTCCATTTGCTCCAGTCTAACTCTGAAGGAATGAATCTCCTCAGTGAACTTTTGAGATTCTTTTTCCATCTGGCAAATTCGACTTTTTAAGGCATTCTTCTCCTCATTGCCCTTTTGGGCCTCCTTTGCCATTTGAGTTAGTCTATTTTTTAAGGTGTTGTTTTCCTCAGTCAGGCTGTTGACCCTCATTTCATACTTTTCCTGCATCCTTCTCATTTCTCTTCCAATTTTTCCTCCACTTCTCTTATTTGATTTTTAAAGTCCTTCTTAAGGTCCTCTATGGCCTGCAACCCGCTTATGTTTTCCCCTGGGGCTTTTGGAGCAGGACTTCTGACCTCACAGTCCTTTTCCCGCTCTATGCCCCCAAAATAGGAGTCTAGGGTTGCATTTTTCTGTTTCCTTTGCCTAGGCATGTTGCCACTCAATTACTTGACTTTTGGGCTTGTTGCCACCAGACAGGAGAGCTTCTGTCCTAAACACTGGAGTTTTCTCAGCTGCTGGAGGTATTAGTTAGGTGCCCTCTCTGAAGCCTCCACAAGCTCTGGTAAGCTGGTCACACACCCCAAGACCTCTACCCTAGACTGCAATCCAACTCCAAGAAGGTTAAAGCAAGAGTGATTACTCCCCCCAAGATTGGTCACCTGGTCCCACTACAGTCTGCAGGCCAAGAGCTGAAGCTGCTGTGACTCCTCAGTGGCTTCTCGCCCTGGGGGAAGAGGCCTTTGTGCTCTCCCAACTAGTGGGTCCCACAGTCCATATAGCACTGACCTCTCATTTTGTCCTTAGCATCTATGTGTTGATAATGCTGGAAATACCACAGCTGCTGGTGTTCTGGAGTCCCTCCAGCCGGCTGCTGGTCTGGCTGCCCTGGGCTAAAACCTCCAACTCACTTGGACCTGGGCTTGGCTCCCAGAACACTGTGCTGGCCGCTCCCTGCTGGGCTGCCAGGCTGTCCTCAGCGGGAGGTTAGCTTCTCTGTGTCATTTTGTGGGTTCTGTAGCACCAACGTTTGTTCAGAATCCCCTTTTACATGGATTGGGGAAATGGGGAACTGGGGCTGCTCAGAAGTCCTGTTTCTACCACCCATCAATGTATTTCATAAATCCAGGGAGCCCAGAAACAAACACAATACTCCAAACTTCGTGAGATGCAACATGATCAAAGAGAAAGAGCCATGGGCTTGGAGTCAAGAGGCTAGGGTTCAGCTGAATTCTGTTACTAGCTGTGAGACTTTGGGTAAGTCACTTAATTTCTCTGAATTTTAAGTACTTCATTTGTCAGAGCAAATCAATTGAACAAATGTATGAAACAGCTACACTCTACCCATAAGACATTGTGCTGAATAATAAAGAACAGTATAGATCCTCTGCCTTACATGTAGTAGATACTGAATGTTTATTGAATGAAGGAGTTTATAATCTAATATGTGAGGAATACCACATATCCCCAGATGAAAAGGATTCAAGGGAGACTGTGATTCAAGGGCAGAGAAGAAGTCTAGACTAAGTGCTACGAGAAAATTCGAGGAGGGGGAGCTCATCTTGTAAGAGAGATCTATAAGGCTTCTTGGAGAAGGGGGCCCAACCTGAGTTGGGGCTTGAAGAAGGAGAAAGATTTCAGCAGGTAGAGATGTAGAGGGAGGGACAGTATTAGCCGCCCCACCCTGCCTAACAGAATTGTGAGGAGCAGATGGAAGCAAGCACAGGAGAGAATATCTTAGACTCCATAGAGACTGGAGGGGGATATTACTGTCGGTTTCTGGAACAATCTCTGAGTATCCATCCACTGACTAAAGTAGCTTCAGAATGAATGCTTGCTGCTCTCTCTCAGGGTTTCTAGGGAGGAGGTAGCAGGACAGTGGAGGAGGAATAATCTAGGGCTGGGGGGCAAAGGTATAACTAGAACTAGCTTCCCAGAAAGGAAAAAGGAACAGTCAACTGGTCTGGGAGAGGCCATTCTTTCCTCTTTCCCCTCCCCTCCTGCTTTTTTCCTTTTCCTTTTTATTCTGAACTTAACAAGCACCAAATAAGATGAACATTTCTATATGCAAAGCAGAAGGGGGAAAGAGGACTGACCCCAAATAGCTTGCTTCTCACCCCAAGTATGATTTTTTAATATACCTGTTTTCCAGAGCTTTTCCAGCATTTGCCATGCTCCTTTATTTAGGTCAACTTTGCCTGATGGGTGTGAGGTGGTAACTCAGAAATGCTTTAATTTTTCTAAGTATTAGTGATTCTGAGCATTTTTTTCCATCTGACTAATGATAGCTTGCATTTCTTCCTCAGAAAGCTTCCTGTTTATATCTTTTGACTATTAATAGTGGAGGTGGTTGCAGCATATGAAAGAGTTTAAGGTGGTTTTGGAAAGGACAAGGAGGAAGCCAGAAAATGGCTCAGATAAGAGGAGGCAAGGAGGGAAAGGCTGGCGTGTGTGTGTATTTGTGTGTGTTTGTGTCTTTGTGTGTGTGTGTATGTCTGTGTGTGTGTCTGAGTCTGTGTCTGTGAGTATATATGGACTCCCAGTAATATAACTCATAGAGATTAGGCAGATCTTGATTAGTTCGAAGGAAGACAGAATTAGGTTCCTAGGATGGATGGTGGTGTATATCATGACTTTCTTCTAGAATGTTGGAAATTCTATTTCTAATCATTTGTGAATAAATAAGTTCATATTTTGAGTTTAGGGGTCTGTCAAGAGAACTTCTGACTCTTTCTGGGGAGTAGTAGTTCCTGAAGTTCCCAGATCATCTGGGTGGGGGCAACAGGCCAACAAACCAAAATCATATCCAAAATGTATTCAAGCCATGCATTCACATCTAACATAGTTACATCAGGTTACCACATGCTTATATAAATATTCTTGGGTGTGTGCTCATATATCTAGTTACAGAATAAATAAATCCGTAGTGATACACACAGAGAAATGTCTACATACGAACCCACAAGAAGACAGGCCGATATAGTCACTGGCATTCAGATTCCCTGTACATTTGCAGGGTTGGATGTTTTCCAGAACCATTCTAACCATAATTTTCATTTTGATCAATCAATCTATCATTATAGGAGTAGGCAAAAGGTGAAATAAAATGGAAAGAATATTAGACTAGAAAATGGAAGACCTGTTATTTTTTTAAAATCATGGCTCCCTTTCAAAATTAAGCAGCAGCTTCTATATGTACCCCCACCCCAATTGCCCATGTATTTTCTTTGTATAACCTATTTATCTGCAATTTGTCTTTCCTAAGAGAATATAAGCTAACTGAAGGCAGAGAATGTTTCCTTTTTGTCTTTATATTCCCAGAGCTTAATATGATATTGGCATATAATTGGTGCTTAATAAATGCTTGCTGAGCAATCGCCACTGTGTGACCCTGGGTGAGTCATTGCACATTCTGAAATAGTCTCCTTCACTTCTACCTACCTTTTGGACTCCTTGGTTTTCTTCAAGACTTAGCTCAAATGTTACTTCTTGCATGAGTTCTTTTTTTCTGGTGCCCACAGTTACTAGTGCCTTTTCCTCTAAGGTTACCTTGTATTTGCTTGTATAGACCTGTATCTGTATGTGCTGTGCTGTCTTCCTCCTTAAAATGTTGACTCCTTTGTGAACTGATAAAATCATTCTGGAGAGGAATTTGAAACTGTAACCAAAGGGCTATAAAGCTGGGTATACCCTTTGATTCAATAATGCCACCGCTATGTCTATATTCCAAATATTTTTTTTTACAAAGGGAAAAGAACCTGTTCGTACAAATAGCATCTCTTTTTGTGTTAGCTAAGAATTGGAAATTGAAGGGATACTCATGAATTAGGGAATGATTAAACAAGTTGTGGTATATGATTAAGATGGAATATTGCTGTGCTATAAGAAATGTCAAGCAGCATGATTCTAGTAAAACCTAGAAAGGGTTACATGAACTGATGCAAAGTGAAAGGAGCAGAACCAGGAGAACTTTGTAGACAGTATCAGCATTATTGCATGATGAAGAGCTGTGAGTGACTTAGCTATTCTCAGCAATACAATGATACAAGAAAATCTCAAAGGACTCATGATGAAACATGCTATCTGTCTATAGAGTAAAGAACTGATACTGCCTGAATACAGACTAACGTATACTATTTTCTATATTCTTTCTTTGTTTCTTTCTTTGTTTGTTTTTCTCTCTTACTTTTTCGTTCTTTGTTTCCTTCTCTGTCTTTCCTCTCTTTTGTGCTCTCTCTCTCTCTCTCTCTCTCTCTCTCTCTCTCTCTCTCTCTCTCTCTCTCTCTTTCTCTTTCTCTCTCCTTCTTTCTAGATTCCTGCCATAAATCTGGGAACATTCTACACAGTCAGCTGGATCAGTTTCTGTCTGAATTTCTACCAGGGCTCTTATTTGTCCTTGAAGAGGGAGTTCTCTAGCCTCTGTAGCTACTTGGGATTCAATTATTGGTCTGTGAGATCTTGAGGGCCAGGGTTTCATTGGGTAGAAGGAAGAGAGGAGAAAGAGGGAAGTCCAATTCAACATTATGAGTGCAAGGGGTGTATGTATGTATATATGTGTGTGTGTGGGGGGAAAGGGTGAGGGTAGAGAAACAAAGGTACAAGAAAGGAGGCAGGAAGGGGCACACATTCTCATGACTGGACAGCATGGAAGATATTTGAGATCATGAGAACACAGATCAGTGCTGGAAAAGACCTTAGAGCTCGTCTAACTCAACCCACTCATTTTACATGCCAGCTAACAGAAAAACCAAAATCTGTCATTTTTTAGAAGAGGGAGTTATTATTGTGTTTAATGATGAGGACAAAGTGGACATAGAGAGTAATCCTCAGTTGAGAATTACATTGGCAGTGGTCATGGCAGCCTAGGATAGTGAAGGCAGCATTAAAGGTGACTGGTCTCAGAGTCTGGAGTGGGTAGGGAGCCAAAGGTAGTCAACAGTGAGTTAATGAAGTGGGAGAGGTTGAGTGCTTGGAGGGCCCAGTGTGGGTGAAAAGCAGGTTCAGCAGGTATGGGAGAGTGGGTGAGGTGACAGTAAAGAAGCTGAGATCCCAAAGGGGAAGGACCCTGTTTGAAATCTCAAGGGTGGAGCAGGATCCAGGGATGAGGAGGTCTAGGGTGGGTCCCTGCTGGCATGTGCCAACTATTTGCATGGTGCTGAAGCATGTACACAACTCAGTATTGATAGGATCATAGGTCTAGAGCTGGAAGAAACCTTGGAGAGAGGCCATCTGCTCCAATCCCTTCATTTTGTAGATGGGGAACCTGAAGTATAAGGGGGTTAAAGGACTTGAGAAAAGTTACAGGTAGTAAGTGTCAGAGGTAAGATTTGAACTCAGATCTCCTAACTCCACAGTCAGAACGCTTTCTCCTGTACAACCCTGTATTTGTCAGGAATGCTGCTTGGGGGACAGGTTTATTGCTTGAAATTCATGGAATAAATTAGCCCTCAGAAAATGAAGACTGTCTAGCTGAAATTAATCCACATTGACTTTGTCTTGGTCATATTTATCTGACAACTACTCTCTGTCTACTTCATTCAGTGCTCCATAGACTTGACTTCATATAAAGAGACCAAATAGATGATAATGAGAGGAGGACAGGTTACCAGGAACAACTGTTATCAAGAATCAAACCAGGGTATTACACCACTTAGCAACTCTGCATTTCCATTGTTTTGTACAGCTTCCCAGTGTCTCATCTGGTGGCAGTCTTTTTTGGGCATTTATATTCAATGAACATCATTATTAATAAAACAGTAATCCTTATTAGTATTGATTTTACACATATCTACATTCATAGGAAGGTCAAATAGTAAAGTTGAAACTTAAATCCTTTGGCCACATAAGGAGAAGTTGGGACTCATTGGAAAAGACCCTAATGTTGGGAAAGATTGAAGGCAAAAAGAGAAGGGGAAGGCAGAGGATGGGATGGATATATTATGTCACAGAAACAATGAACAAGGACTCGGACAGACTTCAAGAGAGAGTGATAGATAGAAGGGCCTGGTTGCTGTGGTCCATAGGGTCCCAAAGAGTCAGATACAACTGAACAAACCCTTGCCTCCCCCCCGCAAAAAAAAAAAAAACAAACTACTGAGAGAACTGTCATACTTCTTGAATAAAACAGACAGAAATGGGCTGACCAGTACATAGTTTCTGAAATATCTTTCACATTGCATTTCTATTGTGACAGTTGCTATGGCTAAAGAAATTATAACCTGTGGTGAACATTTCTGATGACAAGCCTCTCCCCATTTAGCTAAGCTTGCCCTCAGAGAGCAGACATATTCTGTTGCTAGGCCCCTGTTCAAAGTCTTTCTTCATTATTCTTCAGTTGTTTCAGTCATGCCCAACTCTTTTGACTCCATCTGGGGTTTTATTGGCAAATGGAGTGGATTGTCAATTTCTTCTCTGGTTCTATTTTTTTTTTTTTGCTTTTTGGAGGGGGGAAGTCAGGGTAATTGGGGATAAGTGACTTGCCCAAGGTCACATGGCTAATAACTGTGTCAAGTGTCTGAGGCCGAATTTGAACCCAGATTCTTCTGACTCCAGAGCCAGTGCTCTATTCACTGTGCCATTTAGCTGCCTCTGGTTCATTTTACAGATGAGGAAACTGAGACAGGATTAAGTGACTTACCTGGGGTCACACAGCTAGTAAGGCAAAATTTGAACTCAGGAAGATGACTCTTCCTGATTCCAGGCCTGACGCTCTATCCCCTGAGCCACCTACTTGCTCCAAACCCTTTATAGCTTGGTAGAATCTGTCTGAATCAATCCTCTGCTGTCATAGTCAGTGAGAATCTCCATGCCTTCCATATGATGCTAATTAGCTGATTCAGTCAATTCAGTAAAAACAACAACTAGCCATCACCCCATCAATTCTGTGGAAAAAGTTCAGTCAAAATAGGTCAAAGGAATTACACAGAGAAAAAAACTGTATGCAGTTAACGTTGTCTAACTCTTCAGACAGGGGCTCCATGAGGGCAGGCATTTCATTTTGTACAACCTTGTGTCTTTCAGAGTGCTTGGCACAGAGGGGGTCATTAGATCATAGGTTCATGGATCTAGAGGTGGAAGGGACCTCTCAGGACATCTAGCCCAACCCCTTTACTTTGCAGATGAGAAAACTGAAGCCCAGAGAGAAGCAATTTACCCAGTGTTACACAGGCAGTGATGTAACCTAGGTCCTCTGACTCTAAAGTTTGTTCTCTTGTATCAGTGAATGAAAACCAACTGATTGGTCATATCTTTCATTATTCCTGCTTTGGTGTCATGTGGATGGATCTTTAGCCACATGCTTATGATGGCTTAAGAATGTTATTGTGTCCACATCACCAGTAGATAGGTAGAGAAGTTAGATATGGTTTGCTTCTATTTCTGAGGACCCCAGGAAGACAGAAAGGATTCTAGATCCTCCTTAAACACTGGGGTGAGCCTGAGTATAGTTTGGCACCAATCTTCCAAGGTTACTATGGATGCAGAAGAATTGCAGTATAGTGGAAGGAGCGATGGGCTTGGAATCCAGCACTCCTTCCAAGAACTGGCTTTGAATCAGGACTGACAATTATAACCTGTGTGGCCTTGAGCAAGTGACTTCACCTTTCTGGCTCTCAGTTTCCTAATCTGTAAAATGAAAGTGTTGGATTAAGTGACCCTGAGGTCCTTTTAAACTCTGAGTCTAGAATCCTATAGTCTACCCATAGGAGAAATATTGTACCTCCAGAGCAGGTCCTAGTTAGGTAATTTTTTTTTTTAGAGAAATTCACAAAAATTATGATAAAAATGATGAAAGGGGTTGCAATCTGCACCAGAGGAGTGAATACTTGTAGGAGTCTTCAGGACTCAGTGCCTTATGGCTGGCTCAAACACTCCAAGGCTGCTATTGAAAGAATGAAACTTCTCAAACTGGTCTGATCTAGTCTAAACCCACAGGATTAGGCTGGAACCCCACTGCTCTTGATCCTGTTGAAAGTCAAATGCATTCTTGTCTCACCACATTTAACTGCTCATTAGTCAGGGCAATTAAGTGAGGGCAGCCTCCCTGATGAGCCATGTGACTGTCTGTCCTCATAGGAGAAGAGGAAGCAAAGGAATCACACTTGCTTTATCTTTTCTCATCTTTTTCTTTTGTTTTTCCATTGGTTTTTATGGGTTTCTTAGAATCATAGAATCCCAGGGTTGCAAGGGTCCTCAGAAGCCATTTAGTCTTAACACTCTCTTTTTATAGGTTAAGAAACTGAGGCCTAGAGAGTGTAAGTGACTTGCCCAAGGTCATACAGTTCAGACAATAAGTGTTTATCGAACACTTGATCTATGTCTGGCCCTGTATTAAACTCTGGGGATACCCAAAAGACTCCCCTTCCCCACAAAAGGAGTTTGATCCAATATATTCAGCAATAGTCATCTCTGTCTCTGTCTCTATCATTTCTCAGTTATATCTGTACATGTCTTATTTCTCTTACTGGATTCTAAGTTTGTGTATCTGAATTTCAGATACTGTATAAAAATTCATTATGTGCCAATATTTACATTCATCTACAATTAACTGTAAGTACTTAATGAGATAAAATTCCCAGCAGAAAAACTAGATTAATAGAAGAAAACAGATCTCCAAGGTCCTCAGAGTTGTAGAAACGAATGAGCGGTCTTTGGCATATTACAATTGAAACTGTTTATGTAAATTTGATTTTGCTTCAATACTTTATGAATCTATGTGGGCCTTCCCTCCAAAAGTGCAGATTAAAATCCATACATCCTTCATCTTCCATGTTTGTCTATCCATAGCCACAGGTGATGTACCCATTCCTCTAGATTTCTCCATATTATTTAGAAATCAGTTGAACATGCAGACCATCCATCAGTTAGCCTTCACTTTTCCTACGTGACTGACTGTCGTAGTCCATTTCAGTAATTTTGGGAATTGGGGGCTTTCATAGAGGAGAAAGACTGAATAATAATATCTAAAACAGTTGGCTTTTACTTTGGAAGTATTTTACTATCTACCTCACACAGAGTAAGACTTGAGGTAAAATTGAGATATCCAGGGACATGAGGGGAAGAGCAGGAGTCAAGGGTAGATGGATTCAGGGGAATGGCTTATATGAGTATAGCTGGAGAGCCAAAAATGCAGCCAGGACTGAGTGCCTAGAGTGGGGTCACTGGTCTGGATGATGGGCTTTGGACCATGCCAATAAGGAGGAAGGGGACTGATGATTCTGAGAAAGGCTGCTTTCTGTATTTGGCACATTCATACTACACTAAGCTCTCATTGTCCTATGGTATGGTGACCTCTAAATTCTGGCTTCTACACCAGGGCTGCTTAGTGCAGAAGCAGTCAGTCATTTTGGGAAGAGAATGGACTGCTGAATCTCTAATAGACAACTATGATTGTTTTCCCACCCTAAGTGTTAGAGGTTAAGGAGATGCTGAGGAATGAACAACGGATTTCTTCTTCTCTTGTAACTGTCAAAAATGGGGCACGGAAATCTCAGCATGGAAGAGTCTAACATATCTGTCCTCTTATTGAAGATTCCAAGAAATAAATCAGATGGAGTACCTAGAAGGAGATGAGGCTGTGTCTGGAGTGGAGGTAGTCTATTTACACCATAAAAGTGTATTTTGTGGTTTTGTGGATCTCACAGAGACTTTTTAGATCACACTGGCTCACCTCCTTCTCACGGTCAAATAGACCCATCATGTATGTCACTTCTGTGTAATTCTTTCTTGGTATTGTACTATAACCTATTCACACCATAATTTTTTTTCCATGCTTCCTGAGTGACCCTTAGCTTTGATATTTTTGGACACTGTTATATTCTGTAATACAGAGCCATATGCATCATCACAATGGTAGTGTTAAGAAAATGATCTCTGATTCAGGAAAATAATTGGGCTTATTTAAATTCTGTACTTTCCAAAACTGAGCCTAATCTCCTTCTCCTCTTTCTCTTCCATTCTAGATCTGGTTCATTATGCATCTTCAGTGTTCATCAGAGATGGATGTATACTGATGGGCCAGCTCTGTGGCCTGACAATTCATTTAACTCCATATTGTTGTCTATATAGTGGACAATTTTTATCTACTTGTTTTTCCCTTTGATTTTGAATCTCTATGACTACAAATATTCCAGGTTTTGATGCAATCTGCATAATGTCATACAGCAACAGGAGCATCTGGAGGATGTCACCATTTTTTGGGAATCCCCTTTCTAGTTGGACATCTTCCATGACAAAGGCATACTGTGTTGGCAGTAAACAACTCAAGTAAACTCAAGATTATTATTATTTTTTTTCATTTAAGTCACATTGAAGGATGAAAATGTGCAAGGCCTTTGAGTGTCCCATGATTTAAGTCTGTTCCACATGGGCATGAAGACAAATTTAGGAGGCTTCACAGGTACCCTTGGGCAAGTACTTCTTTTGCTTAAATGAAAAATTAGAGTTTAAAAATATTTTCAGGTCGATTTTTCATCTAACATGGTCTCTTTACCTTCTGCGAGGACAAGTACTAGGTGCTATTCACTTTTGCATCTTTTCTAATATGTAGCATAGTGCTTTACATATAGGAAGCATTTAGTAAATGCTGAGCAAATAAAAGGGTCTCTTTTGGTGTTAGGAATGTGCAATCTTTCAGACTGTGACTGCTTGGATGATGTTAGGAACACAGAGATCTGTTCCAGCTGTAATAGAAGAACATAAGACTTGCTACACTGTTGTAATGTTAATGGGACTTAAGATCTTCCTTGTCCATTAATAGGCTTCATGTGGAGCCCATTAAGGGAAGCTTGCTTAGGGGAGGCTTGCTTGTAGGAAGGCTTTCACAACTTTTGCTAATTTCTAATTAAGCTCTGAGTCACTGAGGATTGTGATGCCTTCTGGCTCTGAGAAATGTATATATACTCTGAGTTGGTATTTTGCTTTGGGGGCTCGCTTATGAGAAGGATCTTATGATTCCCAGGTGGACATTCTGAGTGGCTGTATGTTCAGAGCTCCCCAACTGCTCAGATGTAATGGCTCTCTCCATCCAGGGATGTACATAAAGTGTACAGCAATATTGCTTTGATTCAGGCAGTCAGAGCCCTATCTGTTGGTCTTTATTTCTCTGCTTGTATTTTCTCTGTTTGCATTTTCTCTGAAGTTCAGGGTGCTAACATTTCCCCTGAACTAGTGAATGTAATTTAAAAAGATTGTTGAGCCATTAAATAGCGATTTTTCCTAGTAAAGCAGATCTAAGAACCTATGTTGGCAGCTGTCTTGGATATGCCATTGTGGTTGGCACTGCAACTATGCTGGACTCAAGGCCCACCAGGTCAGGAATTCATCTCTGACAGTGGCATCAAGGGACATTTCTGCTTGAATTTCATCATAACTGCAAACTCAAAATATTGAGAAATACCTTCAACAATCCCCATTAAAGCCCTTGAAAAGGAACCTGGCACAGTGGATAGTACTCAGGCCTTGAAGTCAGAAAGATCTGGGTTCAAATTCTGTCTCAGATTCTTATAATAAAAAGTTCTAGGAACCTCTTAGTCATTCAAATTCTTATAGCTCCTGTTTCTTCCTCTGTAAAAATGGGGAAAATCATGCCTTTTTCAAAGGGTTATCATGAGGATCAAATGAAATTTTATACACATATACACACACACACTGTTTCAATTGTGTCCTACTTCATGACCCTAATCAGGGCTTTCTTGGCAAAGATGCTGGAGTAATTTGCTATTTTCTTCTCCAGTTTATTTTATAGATGAGAAAACTGAGGCAAACAGAGTTAGGTGGCTTACCCAGAGTTGCACATAGCTAGATTTGAACTCAGGTCTTCCCAACTCCAAGCCCAGCACTCTATCCACTGAGTCACCTAGCTGCCCCTCCATATACACAGCAGAGCAGAAAAGGAGGATTATGCATTAAAGTGGGAGTCTCTACTATGTACAGCTTGATTTCTTCTTAAAACATGTAATAAATTCAACATATAACTTTCAAAGCTATAGTGCTTTTGTCTATGCTTCTTTTTGGCCTTCCTTCTGTGTGGAGTATGGAGACCCTAACCCAAAACTGACTACTCAGAGACTGCTCAAAGTGAAGGTAGAAAGTTTTATTAGAATCTCGCGAGAAGCGGGAAGTCCCGTCTCTGAGAAATCCAGGGAGGGGAGGCCATCCCACAAAAGCAGAAGGCAGGTTAAATAGACAAGGATTACCCGCCTCTCTCAAACATTAACCTAATTATTACTAATGAGGCTCTAATTCTGTTAGATAACATACATAGTACATGAGGTCCACTACACAAACACAGTAACAACCCCAGAATACTGAACCCCCTTCAGTCCAACCTAGATGTGTCCTTATCTGGGCCCAAGTGTCCAAGGCCTCTGTCTGCTTTCTGATTGGTTAAATCCACCTGCTGCCTCCAGCTCCTTTTATTCTACATTATTTCATTTTTAGTATTATCTAGGAGTTCTCTGGGAACTGGGAACCCAACTTCTTCCCAAGGCTACTGCCTCAACTCTTCCCAAGGCTACTGTCTGGTACTTTTTATCAGTAGTCTTGTTTCATCAATTCTTGCAGTTCTATAGAAACTTAACCCTTTGCTACCTCTCACACTACCATTCCTTTCCCCAAACTAAAACACCTTTAATTTGGCTTCAATAGTTAATCCAATCAATTGTATTAATACTCAATAGCTCTTACATTACCTTGAAATACACAATGAGTTACACATATATATGGGGAAACAATACTGAACTTAGTTACAAAATACAAGGAAGTAATAAGAATGTATATATGATATTCGGAATGAGGAAACAACTGCAAGTCATCCCACACACTTCTCTTCCTCATAATAAAAGTTTCTGTGTGCATTAGAATTTACTGTGGATGGGCTATCAGAAGGTGTGAAATATGGTAGGTCACCATAGAAGTTTAGAGAGCAAATGTGGGAAACTTCTTGGGAGTTAGAGGCTGCTTTTGTGTGGGCGCATCTCAAGGGCAGCCAGAGTTCTAACAGTTAAGAAGGCAGCACGTGAGTGACAGCAGGTCCTCTTCCTTCATTGTCTTCTGCCGCATTTCCTATCATCTATTTCTGCTTCATTCAGATCTATGCTCCTTGAGGGCAGAATCCTCCCAACCTGTACCTATGAAATTGTTGCATGAGTAAAGGCACCTCAATCAGCTGATCAATCAATAAACCACAATTTAGTACACACTGTGTGCTAGCCTCTGGTGATACAAATGCAAAAGTGACTTTATATTTTGAACTGAGTCCAGTGGTCTTGCCTGTCAAGATCTTTTTTTTGTATCCTGACTCTGCCATACAGTGTAGTTCTCTATCTCAGCTTTGGGATGTCTGCAAATTTGATGAGCATGCCCCCTGTGTCTTTAGCCAAGTCAGTGATAAGAGTATTAAACAGCATGAGGCCAATCACAGATTATTTTCCCCATTATATAGGTGTAGAAACTGAGACTAGGGAAGAGGAAGTAAATGTACCTAAGTTCACACAGCTAGTAAGTACCAGAGGTAAGATTCAATCACAAATCTTATTTCTAAATTGAGAATTCTACCCTTTACACCATGCTTCCTCTCCACAAACACCCTACTAGCATGGGACTGATTCATAAATTGAAGCAGATAGTCAGTATGCAGGGTCTCCATGCTAATTGTTTTGTTGCATGTTGCCTGGAGAATTTCATTGTCCTCAGTAAACTATAATGATAATAATTATGGCTTATATTTGAACCACCATTTATGGTCACAAAATGCTTTCCAAGCATTGTCTTATTTGATCCTCATAAGGACCCTGAGGTATATGGAATGTGTATTATCTTTCTCACTTTCCTATAACAGGGCTTCCATTCAACCTTGGGGAATGTAAGGGAAGCAAGCTCCTCAACAAGTCCCTGATATCTAGCTTGCCTTCCTAGAGACCTTAGGAAGAGGACTTCTTGGATCATTCTCTATCTCTTTTTCTCTCTTGGTTTGAGCTAAGATATCTTTGTCCCCAGATAAAGCTCATTCATGTGTGTATTTTTTTTTAACATTTTCTGATCAATAAAACTTGCTTAGATAAACAGGTTTACTTGCTATTCATTATTGTGATAATGGTTTGTGTAACTAACATTTGGTGGGACAGCACTAAATTGGTTGAGTGTAAGCTAAGGGCTACCTTTGCCCTTAAGAATGACTAGGGAGGGGCAGCTAGGTGGTGCAGTGAATAGAGCACCAGCCCTGGAGTCAGGAGGACCTGAGTCCAAATCTGTCCTCAGATACTTAACACACACACACACACACACACACAAACTAGCTGTGTGACCTTGGGCAAGTCACTTAACCCCAATTGCCCTATTAAAAAAAAAAAGAATGACTAGGGAAATAACTTTCCTTCTGAACTCAGACTCCAACATGTAAACTAGAGAATTTTAGGTAAGCAGGCTGTAGCAGCAGGCACCCCAGCATCCCTAGGGTGACTGCCAACACAGGTTCTTAGATCTGCTTTTCTAAAGGAAAGCAACTCAAAATGTTTAACAATCTTGTTTTAATCAATCAAACATATATATATATATATACCTAGTTCGGGGAAAAAAGGTCAGCACCCCAAACTTCAGAGTATACAGACAGAAGTTACAAGACAGAGAAACAGATCAAGCAGACAGGCTTCCAAACTGTCCAACCATTACATTCATACCAAATCACAGTTATCAGAGAGCGAAGCATCAACATCTATCAACATCTGGGTTTTCAAAGCCAGGGTTGCTCTCAACGGCTGCCCAGAGTCTCATCTGGTCAAGTCATACAACACTTCTTAAAGTGAGCCCCAAAGCAAAGCCTCACCTCAGGGATTATATAGCTTTCTCCTGGGTCAGAGAATGTCACAACCCTCTTGACTCACTGCTGAATCACACAGCATCAAGGTGTGGGCATTCCTGAAAACCAAACCTTCAGCCACAGGCTACATGTGATCATATTTAGCCTATTAGGGGGCAGAGTATGTTTTCAAATCAAGGAAGGTTCTCAGAGTCTCTTAAACCTATCAAAGGGCCTAGGGGCAGGGAAGATCTTTAAATTTGTATTTCCATTACACAGGCAGATAGATATAATTCTAGGCCAGTACCTCTCTTGGGGAAATAAGAGCTCCCCACCATGGTGGTGTTCCAGAGAAGCCTGTTTAGCTCATCCCCTTCAGGCTCCTTCTGACTACATCTATGCTAAACTTCTATCTGTAGGTGACAACTAAGACAGAAAAATAAATAGATTATCATTTTGGTCGCAAATATTAGAATTATTGCCACTAGAAATGGTTTTGTTGCTTGGAAAGTGTCTGTTTGTTAACTTATTAATGAGAGGCTTTTAGGGTCTCTTTTGTAACATGGCTTCATTCTATTCTTTTTGGCCTTAACAAACAAGGTTATTCCAGTGGTTTCGAAATCATATTCATCAAATTGTTAATAATCTAACACTTTAGTTACATATTGATTCCACTCAATAAAATGAGAAAAAATGTCCTTGGAAACTTAGTTGATTATCATAGTCTCAAAGAATGTTAGCACTGGAAGGCCCTTAGTTATCCCCTTTTTAATTTATCCCTTTTTCAGATTAAGCAACAGAGCTGGGACTAGATACTGGCTCTAAAATTAAACATTACATGATTAAAAAGAAGATCTGAATAGAAGCAGTAACTTGTTCCATTCTATAGTATTTATGTCCCCCTTCATAAAACCACTGTTTTCCTTTTTTTCCCCTTTGATTATATATTTTTAGTCTGATAAATCAATGATTTCTTAGTGGAATCATAAGTACACCTAGATCTTGTAATTGATTTAAATTAATTGACAATAAAAAGTATTGATAATGAGTTAGAAATGAGCCAGTTCTCATTTTTGTCAGCATCTTGTTCATGAATGAAAGCAGGTTATCTGTTTCTGATTTTTTCTTCATAAGGTACAGGAAACTATGTAAATTCATTCTTTACTCATAGGTTGAATTTCCCTATTTTCTAAAATGTCTACTTCCCAAATATAGTCATTCTGAATGTTCCCTTCAGTATCCAGAGAAGCACGTATTTTTGTTTTTAAAATTGATGCCTTTCATTTTTACATGCCCTTAATTTCCAGATTCACTCTTCTTCTCTCTCCTCCTTACTGAGTCATGCTTTGTCATAATTACTTTTTTAAAGAGAAAAATAGAGCTGTTCAATAAAAACCAACAAACCATGTCTGATAGTTTAGGAAACATTCTGCACCCACCCTTCTGCAAAGAAGACCTGATCATATTTCTTTTCTGGGGCCAGCTTGGACATTATAATTACACAGTATTTGGTAAGAGGTGGGCAGTGGGGGGAAGGTGTGTTTTCTTTTTTGCTTCATAGAATCATAAAACTAGACCTGGAAAAGACATCATGGACCCCCTACCCCAATACCTTCATTTTACATTTGAGGAACTGGGATCCAAGGGGATTAAACCAGTTACTGAAGGTCATGCTGATAGTAAGAGTCAGAGCACAGGACTAAACCCACTTGCTCTGACTTCTAAATCAGTGCTCTTGTCACTGTACCAGATCCACGTTGCTGTAGCCATTGTGTATATTCTTTTTTCAGTTTCTACTTATTTTGCATCATCCCATATAAGTTTTTCCATGCTTCTCTAAATTCTTCAGACTCATCATTTCTTATGGCATATGAAGGCTCTATTTTATTACTGTGCCATTTTTTAAAAGTCATTCCCCTAATCAATGACCATCTAACTTTTTTTTCCAGTTCTTTGCTACCATAGAAAATGCTGCAATGGATAAACTGGCAAATGAGAACGTCATAGAGATGATAGAAAAACCTAAAACTAGTTCTTTGAAAAGAATGACAGAGAGACAGACACAGAGAGAGAGAGACAGACAGACAGACAGACAGACACAGAGAGGGGGAGAGAGAGAGAGACAGACAGACAGAGAGAGAGAGAGAGACAGACAGACAGACAGACAGACACAGAGAGGGAGAGAGAGAATGGTTATCAAGTTACTGGAACACATTATTTTCAATTAGATCTTTAATTTTATAGAATGTACCAGCTCACCTCGTCCACTATCTTCTGAATTTCTGGAGTTGCAGGTTGAGTTTCCCCTAAGCCTCCAGGCATCATTTTGCTGTTGGTTGATTTGCAGAAAGAGAAGCTGGAACTGAAAGGATGAAATGATTAAGGTAAATCATCCTAATTCCACTTTTAAAGGGAGGCAGGCTCTCCTCACATCCAATGAGTACAAAGGTGTGTCATCATAAAACACGGCCTTCTTGGCCGCAGAAATGACTCATTGCTCACCTGTGTTACCATGAACACAAATGTATTGTCATATAATAAGATAATTAAATGCCTTTGCCCCTTTCTTCCCCAAGCTCCCTTTTAAAGTGGGTAAAGAAAAGCAACTTTGTATTCTCTGAGTAAATAGTTCAGTCCAGGGGGGCCTTTTTAAAAGCACTAATTAAACAAAAGAGGAATGTCCATTTTATGGTGAAAGTTAATAACTCGAAATTTCCAAATCCTCTTTTTTTTCAGTTATACTTGTTCATTTTTAATAATGATTAATTTTCACTCCCTTCCTCAGAAATAGGTGGAAACTTTGGCCATGCACGCTCCTCTAACATACTGATAGTCTATGAAACTATGGAGGAAACGCCTTTATTCTACAGTCTTTTTTTTTTTCTTTTTGGAGGGCAGTTGGGGTTAAGTGACTTGCCCAAAGTCACACTGCTGGTGTGTGAAGTGTCTGAGGCTAGATCTAAACTCAAGTCCTCCTGACTCCAGGGCCTGTGCTCCATTCACTGTGCCACCTAGCCACCCCTCTACAGTCTTTTTGGTGGGATTTATTGCTTAGTATTTAAATTTACTTACCAAGCAGAGCTGGTCTTTCAACCTAAGTGAAGGTATGTGGAAATCCCTTGAGGGCAGAGACTGTGGCTCAGACTTTTGGATCTCTCCCCTAGCACTCAGCATAGTGCCTAGCAAATAGCAAATAGCTTGATAGACTTTGAATCTATCATACAATAATTTGAATCAGTCACCATACATATATTAAGCACCTACTATGTGCCAGACATTGTGCTAGGGACTGGGGATAGATAGAAAAAGATGGATTAGTTCCTTCTTTCAAAAATTTACGTTCTAATAGTGGAGATAAATGCATAAATTAGTATGTTTAAAAATAAATTTAAAGAGAATAAATTAAAATAAATCAAAGTAGTTAAACAGAAAGCAGCATGTTTGGAGGGCAATAGAAATTGGGGGGATCTTGAAAGACTTCATGTAGAAGGTGGTCTTGGAGAAATAGAGGGATTCTCTGAAGGGATGTAAAGGAGCAGGGATGGGACAGCCAGTGCATAGGCACAAAGATGAGGAATGAAATGGAAAATGAAGAGAACAGTGAGGGAACAGATTGATTGGAATGTCATATGTATGAAAGAGTATGTGCAAGAATCCTGGAAAGGTAGGCTGGGCATGGATTGTAAAGAGCACTAAAAATTAGAATTAAAAGCAGGAAGGAGCCCTTGGGTGAATCCCTTTGCTGTAATTTCATGGTGTGTTGTGGAGGCAAGGTCTCAAAGAATTCAGAGTCAGATCACCTTAAATCCAAGTACAGCCATTTATTGAGGACTGACACCTCTCAGAAGTGTGCTCGGCTCCAAAAGGAACCAGAAGCTTCAGAGAAAGCAAGATGAATTTTTATAGAGTAAAGGTGCAATTACATAGCAGAAATTATGAATATTAAAAAGGCAGGAGAGGGTTTGTCAAGGGACTAGGAAATAGGGGAGGGTTGCCTTCTATACTTTGATGGTCAAACATCCTGGTCATGTTACCCTCTGATTGGCTAGCTATTGTGGTCCTGTCTGGTCAAGATAGACAGGTATTATGGTCCTTTCTTGGACTAAATGGATGATGTGATATGTATAAGAACACACCTGTTCAAATACGTGAATTGGATCTGGGGAAAGTGGCTAGCTAGGGGCAGTAGTTGTATTGAGTCTGGGGGCTTATGGTATGTCTAAATCAGTTTGTGTGGCTAAATTAGGACATGCCTGCTCTTTAGTGGAGCCCATAAGGAAGTCAGAATATTGGGGTTAGGGGCAGTTTTATTAGAATTTCATCATCTTTCTCTGGCAAATGATTCTTTCATTTTGAGAAGCTTGGATTTCTTAAATGAATATGCCTGCCTCTTAATTTTTAAAATAATTTATTATTTTAAACAAAAATAACAAGAATTTTTTTAAAAGTTAGTCTAGGGGCGGCTAGGTGGCACGGTGAGTAAGAGTGGCGGCCCTGGAGTCAGGATGACCCAGGATTGCTCCCGGCCTCAGAAAATGAGCACCCACACATAAATAATGACTGGCCATGTAATCTTGAGCAGTTACTTAACCCCAATTGCTTTAAAAAAAAATTAGTCTATTCCTCCTGCTACCTCCTTCCCCATTCAGCAAATTTTAAAAACAAAAGTCAATCTTTCGAAACACATTGTCTTCCAAAGCAAATTCCCATATTGGTTCTGTCTCTAAATGTTGGTGTCTTTCTGCATCTCCAGTTTCTCTTCTCTCTATCAGAAGGTGAGTGGCATGTTTCCTCTTGATTCTTTTGGACTCATGGTTCATCATTATATTTTGCTGAAGAGAATTCTGAAATCTTTCCCACTTTTTTTTTCTTTCTAATCTTGTTATCATCATATAAATGTTCTCCTGGTTATTCTCACTTCTCCCTTCATCAGTTCATAAAGTTCTTCCCAGTTTCCTCTGAAATCACCAGTTCCACCATTTCTTGCATCAGAAGAATATTCCTCTTCATTCATATGTCAGAATTCATTTAGCGATTCTCTAAGAGGCCCATTAGTTTCCAACTTTTGGTTGCCATGAAAAAGCACTGCCATAAATATTTTGCCTTTATAGATCCTTTTTCTCTTTCTTTGTGGTTTAGACTCCCAAAGTAGTGGTAGGTACTTGCAGGTTTAAATGGATCTTCTGGTACCTAGTCTTTGTTAGTCTGTAGAATATCAAACAATCACAGAAGAAAATGTAGGGTAGTTGGAAAAGCCCTGGACTTGGAGGCTGGAGTCTTAAAATCACTTTATGCATCTAGCACCATGTGACTTTTGGCACCTCATCTAATCCATGTGAAGCTTAGTGTGTTCATCTGTAAAATGGGCCTGATAAAATTGGCACCATCTATTTTGTCTCATAGGGACAGCATGCTGTAGTGCATGCAGTTCTGGACTGAGAGTCAAAGCCACCTGGAGGCAAATCCAGCTTCTGACACTTTTTGGCTTTGTGACTTTGGACAAAGAATAACCTCTCTGTGCCCTAGGGACTAAGACCATATACATTTACTAAGATTCTACTTATCCTGTGCCAGGTACTAGGGATTCAGAGATAAAAATGAAATATTCCTCATTCTCAGGTTCTTCCATTTCTGTCAGGGTAGACAGCATGAACATAGATGTTGATAGATATAAGGCAATTTGGGGAGGGGAGGCACTAACAGAGGAGTGGTTCTCAAACTTTTTGGTTTCAGAATCCCTGTAAAAGTTAATGCAGACCTCCATCCACCTCCCCACCCAAACTTTTATTTGTGTGGGTTACATTTATCTAATTTTACAGTATTAGAAATGAAAGCATCTTAACATTATCATCAAAATAGTTTTCACCTGGTGGACCTCCTGAAAGGGTCTCAGGGACCATACTGTGAAAACTGCTGAGCTGGGGGCAGCAGGAAAATCTTTCTGTAGGAAGTGACCTTGGAGCTATGCTGCAGGAAAGTACCCATATGCTCTGGGAGAGGGAGCTGCCTCTCAGGAATTTCTCATAGGGACAGGGACTAGTTCTGTGCTGCAGCAGAAATATCAGACACATAAGCATATTCCCTGGCCACATGCTGCCCATGACAGTCTCAGTCTTGATGGCAGCCTGAACCCAAACAAATTGTAACTGGGAAATGTTCACCAACATAAATAAAAACAGAATAAAACATATAAAATGTTAATTTGTGGCTTTCTAAGTCAATCTGCACCAAAAGGCATCAGTTTCAATTTGAGTTTGACATTACTATAGAGTACCCCCTAATGAGATCCCTCCCTCTAGTACCTAGGCATGTGGAACCTTCATCTCCTAGTCTTACAGTCAAAGACACTGACATGTTATGTGATTTGCTGAGAGTCCCATCGTCAGTATGGCTCAGAGGAACTCATATCCTCCTGATTTGGAGGACAGCTTTCTCTCCACGATGCCAAGCTGTCTCTTGCTAATGAACTTAAAAGTCTGCACCCTTTTTCTGCCCCACCTCCACCCCTACCCAATCCATTTATCTCTCAGAAGTTTTTAATTTTTTTTCATTTTGCCCTTAAATAAAAAACAAAGAAAGAACATTTTCATGAATACAGAATAGCATAAAAAGAGGATTCTGTATAAAACCACAGATTTCCATTCCACATTGTTTATTTAAAAAACAAACAAACACTATATAATAAATACTATGCATTACTTTCAAAGCTACCCAGCTTTTTAGTGCTTCCTTCTGAGTTTTCTTTTTTTCCTTTTTTATGCACTTTTTAATTTTTTTCTCTCTTCCTTCCAATCCCTCCCCAGAGGAGGTTATCATTAGACACAAGTATGTGTACATTATACATACTTCTGTTTATCAGTTCTTTCTCTGCATGTGCAGAGCATCTTCCTTCATAGGCCCTTTGCCATTGATTTGAGTATCCGTAAAACTCAAAACGACTCAGTTGTTCAAAGTTGTTCTTAGAACAATATTGCTGTTACTGTGCACAATGTTCATTCAGTTCTGCTCATTTCACTCTTGCCTCTCAGAGTTTGTGTGAGGAATACTTCAGTATTTGGAGGCGAACATCCTCTCCAAGAATGTAGCTCTCCACCCACCTGCTCTTTCTTATTCTGGGTTCTTGGCCATTTCCTCCCAGAAATCCTCATCTGACATCTATCCAAGATGTCTATCTAGAACCCTTGGCCTTGTGTTGATGACCATGGAGCAAGCATGTTGTCTTAACCTTAACTTGTCTGAGGAAAGCACTTCACAAACCTTAAAATGCTATCTTTACAAAATGGAGTGATTGTTTCACAAATGCACCATTCATTCCTAATAAGTGAATAGAAGGCCCTAATGACTGTGTGGCTCTCCCCCAAAGTCCCAGCTCTAGGAGACAAGAGAAAAGAAGACTAGACAATGAGGCACAGGAAGAGATGAGAGCTGGACAGAAAACCCACCCCAGGGCCATTTGCTCTGCTAGTCACAGAACAGAAGCTTTCCCCTGGTGTCTCTTCTCTTCTCTCTGGCTTCAGAGCCAGCAGTAGCTCACATTTACATCTCACCTTATGATTTACAAAGAGCTTTTCTCACAGAGCCCATGTGATGAAGGGAGGACAATGGCCCAGCCTGGTTGCACACCAAGCAGCTGCACTAGGCTCATGGAAAGTCACCAGTAAAATTATCCTGCTCAGTGCCATGGACAGTTTTTAATCACTTTGCTTGTGGCTAAATTAAATGATAAGTGAAAGTAAAGTCAAAGGTCTGTGCGACTGGGTATAGAGTTAGAGGTCCCTGGGTTATAATCCTGGCTCTCTCACCTCCTGTCTGTGTTACCTTGGATAAATCACAGCCTCCCTGGGCTTCATCTATTAAAGGAGCTTGGACTAGATGGACTCTAAGATCCTTCCCACTCTTCACCTATGGTCTTATGATTAGTTATCACATTGAGTAATAATTTGAAAGGGATTGCAAAGATGGCAAAAATGGGGAGCACATGAGGCAGGCAAAAAATTGGGTAGGCAGCTAGGTGCCACAGGGGATGGCACACAAGACTGGCGTCGTAAGGACCTGAGTTCAAATTCAAGTTCAGACACTTGCTATCTGTGTGACCCTGGGCAGGCCACTCAACCTCTCTTTACCTCAGTTTCCTCATCTGTAAAGTGGAAATAATAATAGGACCCACCTCCCAGGGTTCTTATGGGTCTTCAATGAGATAATAACTGTAAAGAGTTTAGCACAGTGCCTGTGAGGCATATAACATATGTATATAACACATAACATATATGCATGCCTGAATGTATATATAACATAAAACATATAAATGTTTGCTGTTGTGGTTCATTCATTTTTTAGTTGTGTGTGACTCTTTATGGCCCCATTTGGGATTTTCTTGGGAAAGATATTGGATTGGTTTGCCAGTCTGTTTTTCCTCCTTTCTCAGGGTTTCTTGAATGGTGATTGCATGGGGAATCAAAGCATGATCAGTTACTTTCATTCTCAAACACTCTGGGATCTTTGAACAGTGTAATCATAATAATATTTAACATAGATATCACACCTACTGTGTTTACTTATAAACACCATACAAAACAGCACAATGTATGTTTACCAATACAACCTCATTTATCCTTAAAAATTTCTGTGACTTAGGTGCTTTCATTTTCCTTGTTTTTACAGATGAGAAAACTGAGGCAAACATAGCTTGTGACTTTTCCAAGGTCACACAGCTAGTAAATGTTTCAGACTGAATTTGAAGGTAGGCCTTCCTGACTTCAGACCTAGCACTCTGTCCACAGTGCTGCCTACATTGTACCATGTACAATGAGCTATCTACTCTTAACCAGCTACATTGTAATCCGTTTACAGGGTAAAAGAGGGAAAAAGGAGAGGTGGGAGACAGTCTGACTTATCCACATGGTTGGGTTTGGGACTGTTCTCAGATAGAGAGGAAGCAGTTCATTCTGACCTTTGACTTTGGCAACATTCCTAGAGTTCAGGAGTCCACTCTTATTATATAGAGCTCACAAGGAGTAAAGTTGACAAGTAGAATGTCATGATTTCACATGCAATCCAATGTTTGTTGTTTTTTCTTCTCATGAAATGTTTATATTTGCTAATGTTTGTGATGTTTATAATGAAATGAAAAAGAAAAAAAGAGAGACAGATGTTTGTTCATGGCCTGAACTTCTGATTTGACTTTCAACTCTCCTGGCCTATCTCTAGGCTCTCAAGCAAATTCTGTTCTGGAGAGCAATTTGGAACTGCACCTGAAGTTTGTTGTTGTTGATGTTGTTTGTTGTTGGGAGCCAGAGAGGCCTGAGCCAGGACTTCAGATAATTACCCTGATATCAGTGGACCTGAACAACAAGGACCTCTTTGAGATGAGACTTTTCTCTAAGTTGGCTCCGGAGTTCTTTTGATATGGGTTACACTTATAAGGATGGTATTTGAGTTCTGAGGCCAACAGGCTCTGCCGCAAGACACCTCTGATTCAGCACTCAGGTATCTTTGGGTGGCCAGCTCTAAACATGATGACTCTTGAAGACTGTGCTTCAGCTTTGAAGTCTGCTCTCAATTGTATCGGTTTATGACTGCGGCTTCATTAGCAGGTACCTGAGGCCTAGATCAAAGGGCTTACCCTAAGACTTTAGTCTCCTAGATAAGAAATCCTTATCAAATTATCTATTCCATGCTACTTCCAGGATACAACAGACTAAGATTATGATATGAATATTTGAGATCCCTTCCATCCCTTCCTTTGTCTTCCTTTGCTCTATAAAAACCTTGTCCTAGGCAAGATGGCAGAGTAGAAACAGCTCATCCAAGCCACCCTACCCCCAGATTCCCCCCAAACTATGTAAAAGAGGACTCTGAACAACTTCTGGAACCCTAGCACCCACAGAATGACACAGAGAAGCTAACCTCCCACTGAGGACAGCCCAGCAGCCCTGCAGGAAGGACCAGTGCAGCGGTCTGGGAGCCAGCAGCACGCAGCGTGCGGGGAGCTGAGCGAGGGGAGCCCAGGTCCCCATGAGCCAAGGTTTTAGCCCCAGGGCGGCAGGGCCAGCAGCCGGCTAGAGAGACCCCAGAACACCAGCAGCTGTGGAGATTCCAGAATTATCAACATAGACATGCCTAGGACAAAGTAAGAGGTTAGTGTCCTATGGACTTTGGGACCTGTATTTGGGGGAATGTGTCGGCTCCCTCCCCTGGGGGCTAGAAGCTGCTGAGGAGACACGCCATTTTGTAGTTTTCAGAGGCATCTCCAGCTCCTGGCCTGCAATTAATTGTAGGGAGATCCAGCGATCAGTCTTGGGGGTAATCGCTCTTGCTTTAACCTCCCTGGATCTGGATTGTGATCTAGGGTGGAAGTTGTGGGTGGGTTTACAGCTTGCCAGAAACGGAAGTTGCCCCACACACGTTCGGGACGAAAATTCCTCTATCTGGCCCTAAAGCCATAGTGTGGCAACAAGCCCAAAAGTCAAGTAATTAAGTGGCAACATGCCAAGGCAAAGGAAACAGAAAAATGTAACCCTAGACTCCTATTTTGGGGGCATAGAGCGGGAAAAGGACTGTGAGGTCAGAAGCCCTGCTCCAAAAGCCCCAGGGGAAACCATGAGCGGGTTGCAGGCCATAGAGGACCTTAAGAAGGACTTTAAAAATCAAATAAGAGAAGTGGAGGAAAAATTGGAAAAGAAATGAGAAGGATGCAGGAAAAGTATGAAATGAGGGTCAACAGCCTGACTGAGGAAAACAACACCTTAAAAAATAGACTAACTCAAATGGCAAAGGAGGCCCAAAAGGGCAATGAGGAGAAGAATGCCTTAAAAAGTCAAATTTGCCAGATGGAAAAAGAATCTCAAAAGTTCACTGAGGAGATTCATTCCTTCAGAGTTAGACTGGAGCAAATGGAAGCCAATGACTTTATGAGAAATCAAGATGCAGTTAAGCAGATCCAAACAAATGAAAGATTAGAAGGCAATGTGAAATATCTCATGGGAAAAACCACTGACCTGGAAAATAGATCCAGGAGAGACAATTTAAAAATTATTGGACTACCTGAAAGCCATGATCAAAGAAAGAACCTAGAAATCACCCTTCAAGAAATTCTCAAGGAAAATTGCCCTGAAGTTTTAGATCCAGAGGGCAAAATAGAGGTTGAAAGAATCCACCGATCACCTCCTGAAAAAGATCCCAAAAAGAAAACTCCCAGGAATATTATAGCCAGGTTCCAGAATCCCCAGATCAAGGAGAAAATACTACAAGCAGCCAGGAAGAAACAATTTCAATACTGTGGAAACACAATCAGAATAGCCCAGGACCTGGCAGCTTCTACACTGAAGGATTGAAGGGCATGGAATATGATATTCCAGAGGGCAAAAGATCTGGGAATGAACCCAAGGGTCACCTTCCCAGCAAAACTGAGTATTTTGTTTCAGGGGGAAATATGGTCATTCAGTGGAATAGAGGACTTTCAAGCATTCTTGAGGAAAAAACCAGAATTGAATAGAAAATTTGACATCCAAACACAAGAAGGAAGAGATGCCTGAGAAGGTAATCAGGGAAAAGAAATCAAAAGGAACTTATCAAAGTTGAACTATTTACATTCCTATATGGAAAAGCAATAACTGTGACTGATAATAGCTTTCTCAGTATGAAAATAATGGAAGAAGGGTGTGTGGTCATATGAATACATATGTGAATGTGTGTGTATATGGTTACAGTTATATATGGATAGAGGGCATAGGTTGAATTTGTTGGGAAGGGAGAATACTCAAGGGATGAAATTATGAGGTGAGAGAGGAAAGTGGCAAGAGGAGATGGGGAGAGACAGGGTAGGGTAAGCTATCCCATGTAGAAGAAGCAAGGGGAAGTGGTTGCAAAGGAGGGGGAGAATAAGGAAGGCTAAAAAGGCAAAACCTCATTCACATTGAATTTGGTTCAGGGAGAAAATGACATACATACTGAATGGGATATCTCAACCTGCAGCAGGATAGGGGGAAGGGGATGAGAGGAGGGATGATGGATGGGAGGGCATCCTTGGGGTGAGGGGAGGTTGGAAGTACCCACTATAGAAGGGGGACAGGATCATGTAGGGAATGGACCAGGTGGGGGGTGGGATGAGTGGGAGGGAATTATAAGCAGCCTTGTACAATATATATACTATGATAATGTTTTGCATAGCTAGACATGTACAACATATACTGAATTACTTATATCCCAAGAAGGAATGGGTGACAAGGGAGGAAGGAAATGGGTCTGAAATTCGAGGTCGTAACATTAAATGTTTCAAATATATATAAATACTATTATTAATACTCTTTTGCTTCTAATTGGGAGATAAGATGTGCAGGCATTGGGACACAAAGATTCACCTTCCTCTAATGGAAAAGTCGAAGGGGGTATGGGAGAAGGTATGGGAGAGAGCAGATTGGAGGAAGTGATATCTTGTGGGACTGCTATTCTGGGAGGTTGGGTAGGGGAATAACAGGGGGAAAATGATTGTAACTCAAAATCTGGCGGAAATGAATGATGTAAAATAGAAATTAATAAAGCATTTGTTAAAAAAAAATACAAAAACAACAAAAAAAAAACCTTGTCCTCAGAATCAATAAATGGAGTTCATGATTCTTCCTTGAAGTACCCACATGGCCTGGTCATTTCTTATTCACGTCTCTGAATCATGCTAAGTGCTGGACACTGAGCAGCCCACGGCAGTTTGTACTTCATTCTCAAAGAGGACCATGAAGTCAGGGAGGTGAAGCCATGGTATGCAGGTGAATTGGATTTAAGTGAGGCAGGGCTGTCCAAAGTTCCCAATCTTGCTTTCTCCTCAGAGGCCATCTGAGTCACGTGGCAAGATATAGATCAGAATCACTGGAGATAGCCCTGGAAACAGGGGGAGACCTTGGACTTTTTAAGTTAAAGTCTTTAACTTGTCTCAGTTTGACTGAGGCCCCACCCATTCTGTGATTAAGGCTATTCAAGAATGAGGAAGAGAATAACCTGGTTACCTGGTTTTAAAAAAATCAGACTGAGTTGGGAAGACCTTCAGAGTTTGTGGGCAAAGGAAAAAAGAATGAAAGAAAGGTTAACCAAACTGTGCATATCCCTTGATGCAGCAATATCACTACTAGTTCTGCATCCCAAAGATAAATAAATAAAAAAGGGGAAAGGACCTACATGTACAAAAATATTTATGGTAGCTCATTAAAAAAAACTCATTTAAAAATTAATTTTCCCTATTAAATGTAAAATCAATTTGCACATTTTTTTTTCTAAATTTGTGCTCCAAATTCTCTCCCTCCCTTCACTCCCTGACAAGCTTCCCCTTGCCCCCATGTTGACAAGGTGAATAATTTGACATGAGCTAAACAAGTGTAATTATTCAAAATTCATTTCCATGTAAGTCATTCTGTAAAAGAAAACACAAACAAAAAGCCCAAGAAAAAGTACCTTTGGTCTTCATTCAAGGTCTACCAGTTCTTTCTCTGGAGATGGATAGCACCTTTTATCATATGTTCTACAGAAGTGTCTCAGATCATCGTACTGCTGAGAATAGCTAAGTTCTTCATAGTAGAACATCATACAATGTTGCTGGTCCTGTATACAATGTTTTCCTGGTTCTGCTCATTTCCCATTGCATCAGTTTATGTAAGCCTTTCCAGGATTTTCTGAGAGCATTCTGCTCATCATTTCTTGAAGCATTTTAGTATTCCTTCACAAATCATATATAAGAGCTTGCTCAGCTATTCCCTAACTGATGGGCATTGCTCAATTTCTAATCCTTTACCACAAGTAAAAGAGCTGCTATAAATATTTTTCTATGAAGTTCCTTTTCCTTTTCTTTTTCTATCTTTGGGATACAGATTGGTATTGCTTTGTCAAAGGGTTTGCATGTTTTTATAGCCCATTGCCATAGTTTCAAATTGCTCTCCAGAAATGTGGAATAAGTATACAACTATAGCAATGGTACATTAGTGTTTTAATTTTTTCACATCCTGTCATTTTTCTTTTCTGTCATATCAGCCAATCTGACAGGTGTGAGGTAGTAGTTCAAAGTTCTTTTATTTTGCATTTATCTCATTACTAGTGATTTTGAGTATTTATTTTACATGACTATAGGTAGCTTTGATTACTTTGTCTGAAAACAGTTCATATCATCTGACCATTCGTTAATTGAGAAATTCTTTTATTTCTATAAATTTGACTCAGTTTTCTATGTTTGAAGAATGCAGGTTTTATTACAGAAACTGTAAAATTTTGTTTCCCCCTAATGATTACCAACTATGTATTTCCCTCCATCCTATTTTTCCCTTTTTCCTACTCTCTCTCTCCTTTTTTTCCTGTCCATTCTCAAGTGTTTTACTTCTGGCTTTTACCTCCCCTAAACTGCCCTCCCTTCCCTCAGCTTCCCCCTTCCCCACCTTATCCCCTTCTCCTTCTATTTCCTGTGGGGTAAGAGAGATTTCTACACCCAACTGAATGTGTTTATTTTTCTCTCTTTGAGCAAATTCAGAGGAGAGTAAGGAATGAGAGCTGGGTAACATGCTTCCTCCCAGGTCCTCTGGAGACATGATTCTTAAGATCATGAGTTCTTAAGGTTTTCACACTTTTTTTGGTTTTGGTTTGTTATGGTGATGCTTTCTTCATATGAAATTTTCTCATCCTGGTTACTTTATTCTGTGGCAGGTCACATCCTGCAGCATTCTCTGAAATATTTTGTTCAAAATTTGATTAGCTATTCCCCAGTTGTCTATGAGGAAATCTAAGACTTCCCTTAGATCCTAGTTCACTTTTGCCTTCCCCCCTTCTCAGGATTAGGAAGTTGGTTTTGCTTGCACATATACAATCTCCAGTTGTATCCTTTCTCTTAACAATCCTTCTCTCCATTTGGGAGCAGGCTCTAAAAGGAGATGCCATGTGCCCAGCAGCAATATTGTGTCAGTTGTGAAGACAAGAAGAGAAGAGAAAGAACATCAGGACCTGAGACAATAGAAGTATGATTCCCTTTGACTTCATATTTTCTCTCATTGTGTGTTCACTCCTTCCAATGATGTGATCTTTTGTGGGAGAGTATGTTTCTGGTTTATGGGGGGAATATTTGATGGTTATGATTCTTACAATACCATTTTCAGTAAATGCCTTTGCTTTGAGTTAGTTGTGTCAAACGACTCATTGTTAAAGGCAAAAGCATGAGTGGGGACTCATGAGCTATAGTTTTGAGAATGTGAAATCACAGAGTACGTTAAAACTGAGGGGGGGGTCTCTCTACCACCTCTAACCCCAGGCAATCATGCAAAAGTTTATTTCTTGAATGTCCCACTGAGGCAACTGAAGTTTGCTTAGTTCTGACTAATGCAGTCATACAGGAGGCAAATTAGTATAGAGTGTTGGAGAGAACTGTTACCACAGTAAGAGAAAGCTTCATAATCATTGTAAGTAGACCTGGTCTAGCAAGGAGAATGAAAAATAAAACCCACCCCTAGTGAAAGTCACAAGAGAATAGCAGAAAGAAGAGGACCCAGGGAAAGAAGCTGAGAACCCCTACTAGACAGTTGAGGGCAGATCCAGGATACTATAGGGTTATTTGGAGATGTGTGGGCACAGGGAGCACAGTGTGGAGGTGGTGGTGTTATAAAGGCTATTTTAAGTACTCAAAACTCCTCTTACTGAAAAGTAGAAGGAATAAAATTAAGAAATGGCCATCTTTTCCATATTCTCTTGAGTCCCTAGACCTGGAGCTAGAAGGTAGTAAGAAGCTGCCAGCTCTCAGATCAGGTGAACACAAGCGTCAGTGAGGAAGTTGACTCTATCAAGACACTCTAAGGAACAACCAAGAGTAGAAAGAACTGTGGCAAGTGCTGGAGGAAAGACATTTTGATGAAGCATTAACTAATGCTTTAACTAAGGAGCTTCTTTAAAAGAGAGTGTTATTGGAGACTTGGAACATCCCTAGTGGTAAATGGGATAGAGAATCAATTAAAGTGGAAAAAAAAAGTATTGCCTTGCTGTTGTAAGGAGCCATTTGAGCATGTTTTCTTTCCTCTAATTTCATTCAAAAGCATTTGAGTAGGAGTGGAGGGTACAGATGTTGGGAATGATTCAGGGTTTTAATTTAAGCTTTTAACAAAATATTTATTTGCCAATGTCCTGATTTATTTTATGACTACTCAGATTATTCTTATTTTAAAAATAAGAATATGAATCTAATTTCTCTAGTAACATTGAAAGTTATTGGAAAACATAATTTGTGCTTGTTACTAGACTTTTTTAGTATTGTGTAAAAATGTGAAAACTGAAGGTTCACATTCAAGGTATTTTGTGGGACAGCATTATGGTAAATTCTACTGCCAATAATCCTTTTAAACTACATTATTTTTCATAGCAGGTAGTATATTAAAGGAAAAATATTGGGTGTTCTAATTTTCAGTACAAGGTTGATAAAATGACTTGAGGAACTTTAGTTCTAACTTCTCTGTTTAGAGATTTCCTGTTTAAATAAATGTTTTTAGAATCCAGTCTGGCATTGTGGATAGTGAGCTGACCTCAGAGCCAGAAATACCTGTTCATGTTCCACTTCTGATGTACATTGATCCTGTATCTCTGGGCTTGTTCATCTCTTCAGCGCTCTAGACATTTCTTGGAGATTATAAATTTCAGAGATGACAGCCAGTCCCAATCCTAGTCTCTATCCTTATGCTTAAACTCAAAGAATGAATACCTTCTCTTTGTTCATTTTTTATAGTTTGGACTTTGATGTCACTGTGTTGGTAGTTCCAAGTGGGAACTCCCTCCATTTGAGATGTATAGTCTCTGAGTTATTTGAGGCACTAAGATTAAATGACTTGCTCATAGTCACAGATAATATATGTGAAAGAGAGATGAGCCTAGCTTTCCTGATTCCAAGTCTGACAATCAGTTACTGTATCAATGCTTCTCAGTTATTTGTACTTGTCTATAGAGTTTGTTCCTAAGTGTTTATGAATGTTGTTCCCAAATTCGGAGGTGGATTATATAGAGAGTAGAATATTTGTAATAAAAATAAGATGATACAAATGTACATTCTTTCAACCAGTTTAGTAGAAAGTGAAGTTCAAATGATACTTGCTACCCCCACTCCTTCCTTATTTACAGTTAGCACAGTACTTGACACTTAGAAGGAACTTAAAATTATTTCCTGACTGACCAATTAATGCAATTTTTTAATTTGGACCCCTTTTTTTGTCGATTTTTTTTCTGTGTACCTCTTCTTGCCCCCAAATTCTAGATTGCACATGTATTTCTCATTTTACTATACTAGATGAAAATTAAACTTATTTTAGGGATCTTTTAAATAAAATATTGTGAAATACCTTTAAAAAAAAAAGAGATTCCTAAAAGGGCAGGGTTATCCAACTTTTTGATGAGGAGGAAATACTTTGAAATCATCCAGGTGGTGCTATTACTGACAGGTAAATACTATTCATCAGTGTAGGCAGCAGAGAAGAGCTGTCATTTCAGCCCCAGCAATTCTGTTCTGCCATCAGATAGACACAAATATAAAGAGAAAGCCACACTAGGGTAGGAGCAGTTTAAGGGACATGAAGAATCAGAGAGTCTGACTGCAGAGAGAAGACCCTGGACATGCAGCTGAACAATCCATCCAGAGAGAAACAATCTCTAGGTCATGTTGCACCAGGAGATGGGAGTTGGCTTTGCCACACATGGATCCTGCATGTGTACCTCACTATCACTATACTCTAAGCTTGAGTCCGATTTCCCCTGGATACCATGTATTTGTGGGAGAGTATACTTCAGGTTTATGGGATTGCCAGGTGCGGGGGGAGGTGTTTGGTAAGTACTAGTCTTTCTATGCCATCTAAGTAAATGTCTTTGCTAATTGTATCTGCTGGCTGCTGGCTAAAAGGGGGCTCCTGTGATACAGTATAATACATACAGACCCACAGGGTTGCCCCTACTACCTGGGATAGCATCCCTTATTTGGGAACCCAACCCATAACTTCACATATAAATTGGGGGAGGAGTCTAGAGGGGGTGCTACCCAAATTTGCTTGGCAGTTCTATAGTGTAACTTAATGCTCCTTGACTATTGGAAAATAGTATCTACTATGGGATGAGCTGAGATATAAAATTATTTAAAGTAAATAATTTTGGAGTTGATTATAAATTTTGAATTCTTATCTTTCTATGCTTAAATCACTTTATTTCTGAATATATCCTGTCCTCTTCCTCTATTCAGTAAGTCATCCAATTTAACAAAGAATAAAAAAGAGAGGAAAAGAGGGAACATTGACTAAAACTAACCAATACATCATCAAAATCAAAATCTACTTTACAATGTTCCATGTTTCATTTCAATTGTGCTATTGATATGGGGTGCTCATGAAAATGACCAAATGCATTCTGGATTGTGCCTCTAAAAGTAGGCCACTTCATCCTCCTTGGTTTTGCCAGTCTGGTAGTCTGACAACCCTATTGGCTTATTCGTATGAGGGAGAGGTTTGAATATTTTCAAATGAGCATATTGATCATTCCCAAGATGTACCTGCAAATAAAGAGAAGTGGAGAGTCAGTGGCATATATTTCAACCCAGTCCCTCTCACCTCTCAGGTGAGAGGTCACTGTATTAGGTACATTCCTGTTTTACTTAGGGGTTATGGCCAGATGACCTCTGATGTGAATTGTACATTTTTATTCTATCCTATGAATGAGCCTATTTATGCTTTGAAAACAAGATTGTAGCAGGGAGTGACCTGAAAGATCCTTTAGTTTTATTTTTAAAGCTAAGGGAATTGAGTCCCACAAAGGGCCAAAGAACAAGAATGTTCGGATAGGCAGCCACATCATGCTACTGTCAGTTCTTAAGATCACAGATTTAAAGCTGGATGGGACTTAAGTCCCATCTGCTCACTTTGTAGTTGAAGAAACTAAGGCCCAGTGAGGTCAGTTATTGTCTAGAACTTGTATGTTACTTGTAAGGGAGCTAGGGGATACAGGGGATACAATGACAGGCCTGGAAGACCTTCAGTCCTTTCCTGTCTGCCTCAGTTTCCTCAATGGGTAAAGAGGGGATGACAATAGCACTTGCCCCTTTGGGTTGTTGTATCAATAAGATAACATCTGTAAAGAGCTTGGCATAGTGCCTGGCACAAAGTAGCAGCTTAATAAGTACTTGTTCTTAAGCTCCCCTCCCCCCACAATTCCCTTCCATGTGTCCATTCCAGTGTCCAAAGTCACAAAGCAGCTGAGCCAGAATCTGATCCCAAATCCAGGCTGTTTTCATTACACCACACCTGACTCTAGTTGTTAAGTTGAATACCTCAGCAACTAATTTTTAATAAGAGGGTCATCTGCTATTTTGAATTTGAATTGTGCCTCTGTCCCAGAGATACATTGATTTTTCAGGGTATAATTTTCTGGAATGTGTATAGACGAGTGTCAGACAAAAATACGGGCTCCCCGTTTTTGACTTTTACCCAAACTTCTTTGAAAACACTGTAGCCTTTGTACATCTTGTGCCTTCCTTCTTAGGTTGGGTCCCTGGAGGGAGGATCCAATCTCCTCACTGTTCTCAGCTCTGGTGTTTTAGCTCCCATTCCCTCCCAGATAGTAGCACTTAGCACACTATCTTTAGAAAATATAGTGTAAGTGAAACCAACAAGACAGCTAGGTAGTGCTTTGGATAGGTAAGGCATTGGTTCAGTCACATGACCATTGTAGGCCCCAAGTAGCCCCCTAGGATTGATCTGCAAAGTCAGTAGTTGGGTTCAGATCTGTGTCAGTTGAGAGGGTGCTTAGGTTTAGCATTTCCCACAATGAGAGAATGCTGGGCCTGGAGTCTAGAAGACCTGAGCATGACTCTTAGCTCAGACACTTACTAGCTGTGTGACTCTAGGGAAGTCACTTAAACTCTCTCTCCTCATCTAGGAAATATTTCTATCTCATTTGTAAGGAGAAAATGAGAATATTCATGAAGGGCTTAGGGAGTTTTTGCCTCTTAATAGACATTGTTCCCTTCCTTCCTGTGCTGTAGCAGGTGTTGCTGCCTGCCTGACATCTCCTAGTACCTTCATATATCCTAGTTAACCCAGCTGAGGTAGTTCTATACTGCTACACCTTAAAGGACAGAAACACTTGTATCCATCCTATCCACATTTCCTAGGTATCTACCCACAATCCCCAAAGGAGTGGCCAAGGAATTCCCAGATATGTGCCCCCTGCTGGCTACTTTGAGCATCTTTGGGTCATATATTTCTTCTAAAATTATGCTCTAGTACATAGAATGCTGGCTTTGCACCTAAAGAAGGTTCAAATCCTGTGACACTTATGGGTTGTATGAACCTAGGTAAGTCACTTAACCAACTTAGGTCCCAAGCAACTCCCTGGGGCTAATCAATAAAGTCAATAGATGGGTTTAGATCTGTTTTCACAGAGAGGGTTCACAGATCATAATTTACTACAATGATAAAATTTCATCATGAGTTTGGATAAAATACCCCAAATAAGTCTAGGATTTGGAAGAGGAAAAAGTATATTTCAGTCATTTCTGATGTGCTTGTGTTTGCAATCCTGTCACCAGTGGTGACCTGACACTCACGTTTTGTGTAGCTCTCACATGAGACTGGATGCTCACTCTCAAGCTACATATAATCTAGGCCATGAATATCTAAGCCTGGTTTCAGAGCCTATGGTGACATGAAGGGCCAGTACTTTGGGATTTTTCTCACTCTTTTATCTTACAGTTCCCATCCAGGAAAGCCTGGGACAATGTTTCCTGAGACTTACTCTCCACTTGTAAGCATGTAATTCACAATTGTGTGAGCTAGCATGTTATTAGAGAATCATGAAAGGAAATGGAATTCCCCAAATGAATAATCATGAGTATCTTAAAGTCTCTATGTAAATTATCAGTCACAACTTTAAACATGAGAACTTCCCCTGATAGAAACATTCTATAAACAGTCTTGTCCTTACTTCTCTCCAGTTGCTTGGCTACTCAAAAGTGAGTAGGGAGAAACTTTATCATTCGCCTTTTCTCTCCCACTCTCTTCCCGTCTCTCTCATTTCATCATCCATCTTTGGTTGCCAGATCCCAGGTTCAATATGACACCAAACCCTACCAGGTGAGGCCTCCTTTGCTCTTCTGGTTGACATGAATCTTTTTCTTAAAGTTCCTTCTCTCTTCTGCCTTCTTTACTTTCCCTCAGGTACCACACCATCACTTTATATTGCCCCTGGGGCAGACACTGTTATTTCTCTAGTTACTCAAAAAGGGACAAACTATCCTCATCCTTTCTGTGTGCATCCAAATAGAAAGAAAATGTAGTACAATTCAATAACTTGTTGAACACTGACCTTCACATAATACATGCTCCCAGCAACCACCTGGCTTCTGTACTCTACAGCTTTAAAGCTGTCATATTTTTCATTGGTCTTTTCTTCCCACTGTGTCTTTACCTTAAGAAAAGAGAGGAGGATAAAGAATTCAGAGTTTATTTGGAAATAATATAGGTTTTGTCTACTTAGTGGTCATTACAGCACTGGCAACCCTGGAAACATTAGTCAAACCCTTCTTTTCCCCCAATTCCTTAAACAATTAATAACTGATTTTTACAAAAAAATCTATGTTTTTGCCTACTGTGCCTGAGGCACTGTGCCAGATGCTGAGAATTAAAGAATAATAACACAGCCAGCCCCTGCTCTCAAGAAGCTTACATTCTACTGGGAGGATGAAATATTTACCCAAATTACTAAATACTAAATACACAAAAATAATTTCAAAAAGGATGGATCAATTATAATAGTAATTCTTTCCCTAATACTAGGAATAAATGATTGCCTGATAGATTGATTGACCACTTAGGTGACTAGGGTTCCCTCAGAGACTACAAGCACATCTTCTGCTAAGGATTCTCTAAATCTCTGAGTTTCTAAGAATCCTAAGGTAAAATCTCAGAATCTTAGTTTGAAGATACCTCAGTGACTAAGCCATAGATAGTCCTACTAATAACAAAAACACCAGCCCCAGCATAGGACATATCTAATGAGTTGGAGGGCAGTGTGAGGCAGTGGACAGAGTGCTGGGTTTGTATCCAGTGGACCTGGGTTCAAGTCCTGGCTTTTGTCACTACCTGTGTCCTTGAACAAGTTACTTCACTTCTGTGGCCCTCAGTTTCCTTATCCATAAAATAAGGGACTTTGCCTAGACCACTGAGCTGTCTTCCAGATTTAAAACCTATGATCCCAGGACCATTCAGGGTTTGTTTCAAGACATCCAGTGAGGAGGGACAGTGGCAAGGGGAAGAATACTAACCTTTCCTGCCAGAGGACCAGGATTCCAATCCTGGCTCTAATCCTTACTCCACGTGACCTTGGGCAAATCACTAGGGCCCTCAGTATCCTTGTCTGTAAAAGGAGGAGGTTGGACTAAATGGCCTCAGAGGCCCCTCCCAGCTCTAGATTTATGATCACATGACCTTCTTATCCCACTTTTAGGGAACTTTAGTTATTAGAAAGGCTTTCTTTATTTCAGTCTTAAATTTGCTTCTTTTCAACTTCTACCCATTGCTTCTGTTCCAGGCTTCTGGGACCAAACAGATCAAATCTCATCCCTCTCTATCCCTTCAAGTATCTGAAGACATCTACCATGGCTCCAGTGAGTCTTCTCCATGCTGATCAACCCATCCTCAAGCATTTATTACACACCCACCATGTGATTAGTCACTGTGTAAGGCACTGGGGGTACAAAGAGAAATCATTGCTCTGTTTAACCTGGGGAAGAGAAAGACTCATTTTGGTGTCCAAATTTCAGGTGCAGAATTAGATGCCGAGAAGGCAACATCATCTCACACATCTTGTGTTCATTAGATTCAATGCTGTCCATCTCTTCATGACTTCCTTAGGGATGTTTCTTTGTTTGGGGGTTATTTTTGGGAGGGGGGGGGCAAAAATACTGTAGTTGTTTGTGGTTTCTTCTCCAGCTTATTTTACACATGAGGAAACTGAGATAAACAGGGTTAAGTGAGTTGCCCAGGGTGACACAGCTAGTAAGTGTCTGGCACCAGATATGAAATCAGGAAGAGTCTTCCTGACTCCAGGCTTTATCCCCTGTGCCACCTAGCAGTTGTAAATTTGCAAAGCACTTTATTTGCATTAACTCATTTGACACTCTCCTCAGTCTAGAATTCATTAAATCAAGAGGCATCTTGTTTGGAAAAGAAGAAAATTGAATTAGCATCAGCTGATGGGTGGTTGGGCAGCTAGGTGGTGCTGTGGATAGTGCATTGGGCTTGGAATCAAATTCTGCCTTAGACAGTTACTTCCCTTGTTAGGAAAGTTGATCTTTGTAAGGGTAAGACCAGCCAGAGCTGGAGGACAGGCCCATGCAATGTGTATTCCTTTGATATGATAATAAACTCCTTTTGCTACATTTTTTCTGGTCCTGCTTTATTTCTTTAGGGTGAAACTCCAATGAACATTTTTCTTTTAACACTATGGGAGTTTGTGAGAAGGGTTTTGGTTTGTTTTTCCAATGGGGCTAAGTAGGGGAAGGAGAGAAAATAGATTTATTTTTTCGTTGGAAAAACGAAAAACCTAAGTGAAAAAACTTTCTTAGCAAGCAAGAGTCAGGAAAGCAACAAGAGAACATGTTTCCCCCAGCTTCTCCATACCATACAATCTATTATCAGATTTAACATCTTTGGCCCTGAGCCCTGAGCTTCCCAGGATTGCCTCACCCACCCTAAACCCTTCAGGCAGTATTCAAATTGTAGTCAATTTGAGTAGTCAACTTCTAGCTTCTCATCTAATCTCTGATTTTTTATACAAGCTCACATTTTTGGATTTTCAAGTAGTTGTTACTGTCAGCAACTTCCTTAAGAAAGACAGGGGCTTGTAAGAACCAAGACAAAGGAAGGCATAAAACTATGTTTCAAACACACATGATTTTGTCAGTGTGGGTATATCCACTGCCTGCATAGACTACAAATAATCCATAGATGGACTTCATGGGTGTCTGTGGTCAAAACATGCTCATCACCTGGGTCAGTATTTTCCTCATAATGGACCTTTCATTGTTAATCTAGGCTGGTCCTTCGTCATCAGGCATATAATTTCTGGCTAGGGAGAGCCTGCTAGAGCTTATACTCCACTGACATAGCTTTGGAGATCCCAGGATCACAGGGTCTCTTTTGCAACCTGGCTTTGTCCTATAGCTTTTTGACCTTAACAAACAAGGTTGTTCCAGTGGTGGGTAGTTGGGTTTCCAAATTTTTAATGCTCCTATGTTAGTTTTGCACAACTTGACAGTAGATAGAGGCCAAAATTAAAATTGACTAAACCTCTTCAGGCCCCAGATTGGCTAGACTAGGGACGGACTGACAATGTTTGGTTGCTGTGGGTAACATGACAAATAGGAGAGTACTCAGTGGCAACCCTGTGTTTTTTGTGGGTCCCCTGAAATCCTTCTGCTGGTGGAAAATGGTCTCAGACTCTATCTTGTTCAGGCCTTTCCTACACTTTAGGTACAAATTGATTCCACTCAATAAAATGAGAAAAGTGTCCTCAGAATCTTAGTTGATAGTCCTAGATTAAAAGAATGTAACACTGGAAGGTTCTTAGGGATCTCTTTTCTAACCTCTCCATTTTTCAGATTAAACAACAGAGCTGAGACTAGATGCTGGCTCTGAAATGTGAAACATTACATGATTAAAAAGCATGTCTGAGTGGAAGCAATAACTTGTTCCATTCTACAGCATTTATGTCTTCTGCCTTAAGAAATTCATTATTTACTTTTTGTATTTCTTTGATTATATATTTTTAGTTTGATGGACACTGATTTCTTATTGGCATCATAAATACACCTAGATCTTGTAATTGATTTAATTCATTGAGAACAAAAATAATTGATAATGAGTTAGAAAAGAACAAATTTTCATTTTGTCAGTCAGCTTCTTGTCAGTGAACTAAAGCAAATTATCTGTTTCTGTTGATTTCATAATATATAGGAAACTATGTGAATCCATTCACTACTCATAGGTTGAATTTCCATATTTCCTAAAGTGTCTGCTTCCCAAATACAGCTATTCTGAATGTTACCTTCAGTACCCAGAGAAGCACATTGGTTTTTTTTTTTTATGCCTTTTATTTTTACATCACTTTTACTTACAGATCTATCCTTCCTCTCTCTCTTCCCTAGTGACCCATGGTTTGTAATAAAGATTTAAAGAAATAAAAGAGCAAAGAAGAACAGCTGAACAAATGACACCCAAGCCCATCTCACAGTCTAAGTAACATGCCAAACAAATAGTTTCTCCCCTCTGCAAAGAAGACTGCCCATATCTCTTCTCTGAGCCAGGTTTGGTCTTCATAATTTAGTAAATTACCTTGTAAAATAACTTCTATATTAAACATTTACATAGAATTCCTAATATTTAGCAGGGGTATTTTTGTCCTTTGTTATTCATACAATCATAAATCTAGACTTGAAAAAGACATCAGGGACTGCCTCCCTTCATTTTGCACTTGAGGAATCTGGGGCCCCAGAGGATTAAACCAGTTACTGAAGGTCATGCTGATAGGAAGAGACAGACCTCAGGACTGAAGCCACTTGCTCTGACTTCTAAATCAGTGCTCTTGGTACAGTGCCACTGTACCAGATTCACAAGGTTGTAGCCATTGGGTATATTCTTTTTTCAGTTTCTGCTTAATTTGCATCATCTCATATAAGTCTTCCTATGCTTCTCTAAATTCTTCATACTCATCATTTCTTATGGCATATGAATGTTCTATTTCATTCATGTACCACATGTTTTAACTGTTCTGCAAATCAATGAATGTCTAACTTTGTTTCTAATTTTTTGCTACCACAGAAAATGCTGCAACAGATAAACCATTAAATGAGAACATCATAGAGAAGAAAGACACACCTAAAATCTAGTTCTTTGAAAAGACTAACACAATTGACAGAGAAAGAGATAGACAGATAGAGAAAGAGACAGAGAAAGAGAGAGAGAGAGAGAGAGAGAGAGAGAGAGAGAGAGAGAGAGAGAGAGAGAGAATAGTTATAAAGTTACCAGAACCCATTATTTTCAATAAGATCCTTCTTTTCATAGAATGAACCAGCTCACCTCATCAACTATCTTCTGAATTTCTGGAGTTGCAGGTTTAGTTTCACTTAACCCTCCAGGCATCATTTTGCTGGTGGTTGATTTGCAGAAAGAGAAGCTGGAACTGAAAGGATGGAATGATAAGGTCAGTCATCCTGATTCCAGTTTTAAAGGGAGGCAGGCTCTCCTCACCTCCAATGAGTGCAAGGGTATGTCATAATAAAGCACCGCCTTCTTGGCTGTAGAAATGACTCATTGCTCACGTGTTATGTGTTAATTCATGAACAAAAATGTAAAGTATTATCATATAATAAGGTAATTGATTACCCCTCCCAAAAGCCCTCCTTTTAAGTGAGTAAGTAGAAGCAATGCTCTATTCTCTGAGTAAATGTTTCAGTCCAGGGAAGGCTTCTAAAAAGTACTAATTAAACAAAAGGGGAATGTCTATTTGTGATGAAAGTTAATACCTCCAAATTTCCAAATACTTTATTTCAATTATATATATATATATATATTTTTTTCCTTTTTTGAGGGGAGAATGCAGGGCAATTGGGGTTAAGTGACTTGCCCAAGGTCACATGGCTAGAAAATGTATCATGTCTCAGGCCCCTTTGAGCTCAGGTCCTCCTGACTCCCAGGGCTGGTGCTCTATTCACTGTGGCACCTAGCTGCCCTCTTATTCACTTTTAATAACAAGTAATTCTCACTCACTTTCACAAGAAGAAGTGGAGATTTTGACCATGAGTGTTCCTCTAACATGCTGATAGCCTAAGAATTTATGGAGGAGATGCTTTTATTCTAATGGTTTTTTGGTAGATTTTATTGATTAGTATTTAAATTTGCTTAGCAAGCAGAGCTAGTCTTTCAACATATGTGAAGGCATGTGGAAATTCCCTCGAGGGCAGGGATTTGGGCCCAGACTTTGGGATCTATCCTGCAGCACATTTGGATCTGTCCCAGCATATCACCTAGCATATAGCAGTAGCTTGATAAAATTTGAATCTAGTAATCAATCATTTAAATCAGTCAACATACAGTTATTAAGTACCTACTATGTGCCAGACATTGTGCTAGGGTCTGCAGATATATAGAAAAAGATGTATTAGTTCCTTCTTTCAAAAATTTATATTCTACTAGGGAAGATAAGTGAATATAGATTGTCTAGCTAGTGTGGTCCTGTCTGACTAAGATAAACTGGTATTATGGTCCTTTCTTGGACTAAATTGATGAGTGGATTGTGGTTGAGTATAAGAACACACCTGTTCAAATACATGAATTCAATCTGGGGCAATGCCTACCCAGGAGCAGTGACTGTATTGAGTCTGGGGGCTTGGCTAAAGTGAGGTTGTATGGTTAAAACAGGACTTGCGAGCTCTTCAGTGGAGCACATAAAGAAGTAAGAATATTGGGGCTGGGGGCAGCTTTATTAGAATTCCATCAACTTTCTCTGGCAAATAATTCTTCCTTTTTTAAAAGCTTGGATTTCTTAAATGAATGAGCCAGTCCATTTATTTTATTTTTTATTTTTTTGCTTTTTTGGAGGGCAATTGGGGTGAAGTAACTTGCCCACGGTCACACGGCTAGGTTTTTGTTTGTGTGTGCATTAAGTGTCTGAGGCTGGACCTGAACTCAGGTCTTTCTGATTCCAGGGCCGATGCTCTACTCACAGTGCCACCTAGCCACCCCCAGTCCATTTATTTTTAAAATAATTTATTACTTTAATTTTTCATATAATAAAGATTTTGAAAAAAACAGTCTTTCCTTCCTGCTACTCCTTTCTCCATTTAGCAAATTTTAAAAACAAAAGGAAATCTCTCAAAATACAACCACGTTGTCTTTCAAAGCAAATTCCCACATTGGTTCTGTCTGTAAATGTATTTGTCTTTCTGCATCTTGAGTTCCTCTTCTCTCTGTCAGAAAGTGAGTTCTTCTTGTTTCCTCTTGATTCTTTTGGACTCATAATATATAATTGTATTTTGCTGATGAGAATTCTGATGTCTTTCACAGTTCTTTTTCTCTGTAATCTTGTTATTATTGTAAAAATATTCTCTTGGATATGCTTACTTCTCTCTGCATCAGTTCATAAAAATCTTCCCAGTTTCCTCTGAAATCATCTGTTCCATTATTTGTTGCATCAGAATAACATTACACTTCATTCATATGTCACAATTCATTTAGTAATTCTCCACTTGTCCCATAATTTTCCAATTTTTGTTAACCATAAACAAGCACTACCATAATAATTTTTGCCCATAAAGATCCTTTTCCTCTTTCCTTGGGGTATAGGCTCCCAAAGTAGTGTTAGGAACTTGCAGGTTTAAATGGATCTTCTGGTACTTAGTCTTGGTGATTCTGTAGAAGATCAAACAATCACAGAAGAAAATGTGGGGTAGTGGGAAAAGTCCTGGACTTGGAGGCTGGAGTCTTAAAATCACTTTGTGCATCTAGCACCATGTGACCTTAGACACCTCATCTAATCCATGTGAGGCTTAGTGTGTTCATCTGTAAAATGGGCAGGATACAACTTACATTATCTATCTAACAGCAAGGCTAGAGGGGTGATGAGTCATGAGGACCATGGTTCGAGTCTAGCTTCTGACACATATGGTTATGTGACTCTGGGTTACTCACCTAAGGAGCCAATGTCCCATCAATAGAAATAAGAAGAAAAGGAAAAGGAGTAGGTTTTGAGGAAAGAGGAATACAATTTTGGAAATATCAAGCTATTACTTACAGAGCATTGTACAAAAGATACTGCGAGATTAGAATTTAGAATTAGAGGTTAGAAATACAGCTTTATGACTCATCAGGTTGTCTTTTTTAAATTAAAAATACTATTTGTTTTAATCACCCAAAATCTACCTTCTCAGTTTTCTTCCCCTCCCCAATGGAACACATAAGAAAAAAAATTCATTAAGAACATGAATAGGCAGTTAAAAGAAATTTCAACATTTGCCACGTCCAAAAAAAAAAAAATTCTGTGTTGTAAGTTCCTAACCTCTTTGTCAGGAGGTGGGTAGCATGTTTAATCCATGGGTCATTGTGAGTCATCTATATACAAGTGAAATTTGAAACTGTTGGATGGGATAACTTTGGCAAGGGAGAAAATCTAGTGAGAAGAGAGGAGGGCCAAAGATAGAATCTTAGGGAATAACTGTATTTAATGGATAAGAGAGAGAGAGAGAAGGTCACAGAAAGTCCTTTTTCCTCTTATCCTTGTAAAAAATGATACTCAATAAAATCCATTGGATCTTGTTTGAATTAAAAATTGATATTGGCTTAAACCATATAAAGCAGAAGACTCAAAGACTATTGTGAGAATGTCTTATTTTCAATGAGCCTATATAAAGGATGCTCAGAAAATGTCATATTGATAAGTCTAGAAAAATGTTTTCATGCTGTTTTGATCAAACAAGAAATACTAATTGAAAATTTTCAATGTGCCTATGCCTGTGTTAAGCTATTTGGGTGGGTGGAGTGGGTGATAAAATTATAAGACATAGTCCATGTTCTTAAGAGACTTGTGTTTCGTCCTTCCTTTTTAAAGACCATTAGCAGTAGGGTGACCTCTTAACTCACGTGTGCATTGGATTTAAGTGAGGCAGAGTTGCTCAAAGTCATCAGCCTCACTCTCTCTTACAGAGTCATACAAGCCCAGTGGCAAGACAAGTCAGGACACCTGGCTATGGCCCAGGATGCAGTTTATGATCTTGGTGTCTTCAATGTCTCACCAAACTTTAAGCACTCCACAGCACCTGCTGCAGCCATTTTTATGACTGTTGGAACAAATTGTCCTCATCTACCCCTTCTGACAGGGAAAGTCTTCACAGGCTTGGGGCAGACATCCCCCTAACTCACTGAAGGGTTTGAGATCTAACCTCATTTAACCCATCTGCCCAGATGCTTTTGCCAGGGTATGGCCCCTGCTTATGCCACAGCTTCTTGGAGCCATAGGTGAGATCTGGCTTAAAGATGGACACTCAAGGTGAATGAGAAGCCCTGAAAAGGGCCAGGGCAAGCCCTTACACCAGAGGTGTTAGTGGTCCCTTAATAAGAAGCTTACAGTCTAATGGACGTCATCATCTCAGTAAACCTGTGCAGGTCAATTGATCAGCATTTAAGGAGGAACAACTTCTTGTGGCCAAGGTTGTAAGGGAAAAGTAAAGACTTATATTTGTAAAGGTCACTTAATTGTAAAGGTCACTTAATTGTAAAGGTCACTTTGTAAAGGTCACTACTAAGGACCTTATACCTACCTATATTACTCTTATACTAAGCTACTAATTAGGCAGGTTAATTAGAGCACTTTTTCTTGTAGCGTTTATCCTTACACTGAAAAGAATTATTTCAGTTCACCTATCCCTTTTACTTTCAGCATTTGGTGACTAAATGCATCGTTTGTCAGATAAATAATTCTGAAGTTATTGCAAAAGGCTCTGTACCAAGTCAAGCTTCAGCAGAAAAATGGAGGTAGAATGCCATTAATCTTCAAGATTGTATCCTGCCCAGTTCATTGAAGACAGATTGTGGAAGGGGGCTTCTTTACAAATTGACTTCTCTTCTTTACCCTTTTGTCCTGGAAAGTTTTCCTTTCAGATGCATACTAGTCAGTCTGCTTTTCCTCCCATCTCACTGTTTCTTGGATGGTGATTGTATGGGAAAACAAAGTGTGATCAGTTACTTTCATTCTCAAACACCCAGGAATCTTTTGAGCATTGTAATCATAATAATAGTTAGCATTGATAGAACACCTACTATATGTACTTTATAAATTCCATTCCATTTGATACTTAAACCTGTAATGTGACAGAGGTGCTTTTATTATCCTTTTTTTTAACCAAGGTCACACAGCTAGTAACTGTTTGAAGTCAGATTTGAAGGCAGGTTTTCCTGACTTCAGACCTAGCATTCTGTCCACAATACTGCCTATATTGTACCATCTATACTGTCCTGTCTACACTGAACCTTCTGCATTGTAATTGGTTGATGGGACAGAAGTGGAAGAAATGAAAGGTGGGAGACAGTCTGACTTATCCACATGTTTGGCTTTAGGGCTTTCTCTGAGAGAGAAAGCTGTTCATCCTGATCTTGGACTTTGGCAAATTCCCAGGGTTCAGGAGTCCACTCCTATTATACAGAGCTCACAAAGAATAAAGATGCCACATAGAGTGTCTGGTTACTGTTGTGCCCCAATAAAGTGAGACAGAAGATCCCCGAAATTAGAATTTGCATGGATTTATTACTGTGGGACTGTCGGGGTGCATGGTCACCCAAATCAGACAGTGGTTTGGCATAGACATTGTGCTGGATTTTATAGAGGTTCCATAGCCAGGTTAAGTAAGCTGAAATCACAGTGATTGTTCAGTGTACATTTGAATTTCCTTCTGGCTGGAAACCCTAGGTTGAAACTCCAGCCCAGGGATTAATTAGGGGAAGGGGAGGGGTGGGGGTTGTGCTGGTTTATAGAACAATTAGGGGAGGGGAAGGTGGAGTTGTCTGTTTTACAAATCAATGAAGGGAAGTGGAGGTTGGAGTTTACAAATCAATAAAGGGAAGGGAAAAGTGGAGTTGTGTCCAACAGTTACATATGCAATCAAATATCTGTTGTTTTTCCTTCTATATGAAATGTTTATATTTACTAATGTTTGTGATGTTTATAATGAATTGAAAAAGAAAATAGAGACAGATGTTTGTTTATGGCTTGAACTTCTGATTTGACTCTCAACTCTCCTGAAATGTCCCTAGGCACAAAAGGATATTCTAGTCTAGAGAGCAATTTGGAATTCTGTCTAAAGTTTGTTGTTGTTTTTGTTTGTCCTTCATTCTCAGAGGACCTTGACATCAAGGAGGTGATGCCATGGTATGCAAGTAAAATGGATTTAAGTGAGCCAGGGCTGTGCAAAGTCCCCAGCCTCACTTTCTCTTTAGGGGCCATCTCAGTCAAGTGGCAAGATATAGATCAGAATCCCTGGGGATGGCCCTGGACATGGCAGTGGGAGACCTGGGACTTTTTAAGCTTAGGTCTTTAACTTGTCTAAGTTTGACTGAGGCAACACCCATTCAGTGATTAAGCCCAGTCAGGAATGAGGCAGAGAATAACATGGTTAACCTGGTTAAAAAAAAATCAATCTGAGAGGGTAAGACCTTCAAAGTTTGTGGGCAAAGCAGAAACACTTTATATTTACTGTCACTCTGGTCCAGTGAAGGCCCAAACAATGATCAAGAGGGCACAATCTGGGAACTATTGTTGGTCAATCAATGAAAGCCAGAGTGATTTAGGTTTAAGTATGATCCTTAATAAAAAAAAAAAATTGGTGGGTAAACTCCAAGATAAATTGAGAAATTTCAAGTATGATCCCTTTCTGGTCAGAGGGAGTGGGGGAGAGAGAGAGAGAGAGAGAGAGAGAGAGAGACAGAGACAGAGAGACAGAGAGAGAGACAGGGAGAGAGAGAGAGAGAGAGAGAGAGAGAGAGAGAGAGAGAGAGAGAGAGAGAAGGAAGAAGAAGAAGGAGGAGGGGGGGTAGGAAAGAAGGAATAAATAATGACTAAAATAAAGAAAGAGAAAAAAGAAAAAGGAAAGGAAGGAAGGAAGGAAGAATGAAAGAAAGAAAGACAAGGAAGGAAGGAGGATAGAAAGAAATGAAGATAGAAAGAAAGAAAAAAGGAAGAAAGAAAGAAAGAAAGAAAAAAAGAAAGAAGGAAGGAAGGAAAGCTGTGTTGGCCACCTGGTCACTTCCAGTTGGGTCCCCTAACCTAACCTAACTCCAAACCTAAAGATTGATCCAAGTATGTATTCCCTTTGGTCCAGCAATGCTACTACTTGTTCTAGATAAATAAATAAATAAGGGAACAGGACCTATATGTACAAAAATATTTAAAGCAGTTCATTTAAATATCTTATTTAAATTTTATTTTTTCCAATTAAATGTAAAACCAATTTTAACTTTTTTTTCTTATTTGATTTTTAAAGTCCTTCTTAAGGTCCTCTATAGCCTGCAACCTGCTCATGTTTTCCCCTGGGGCTTTTGGAGCAGGACTTCTGACCTCACAATCCTTTTCCCACTCTATGCCCCCAAAGTAGGGGTCTAGGGTTGCATTTTTCTGTTTCCTTTGCCTTGGCATGTTGCCACTTGATTACCTGACTTTGGGGCTTGTTGCCACACTATGGCTTTAAGGCCAGATAGAGGAATTTTCGTCCCAAACGGGTGGGGGGCAACTTCCGTTTCTGGCAAGCTGTAAACCCACCCACGACTTCCACCCTAGATCACAATCCAAATCCAGGGAGGTTAAAGCAAGAGCGATTACCCCCCAAGACTGATTGCTGGATCTCCCTACAATTAATTGCAGGCCAGGAGCTGGAGATGCCTCTGAAAACTACAAAATGGAGTGTCTCCTCAGAGGCTTCTAGCCCCCAGGGGAGGGAGCTGACGCATTCCCCCAAATACAGGCCCCAAAGTCCATAAGACACTAACCTCTTACTTTGTCCTAGGCATGTCTATGTTGATAATTCTGGAGTTGCCACAGCTGCTGGTGTTCTGGGGTTCCTCCAGCTGGCTGCTGGCCCTGCCGCCCTGGGGCTAAAACCTCGGCTCACGTGGACCTGGGCTCTGCTAGGCTCCGCTTCCCGCGCTCTGCGCGTTGCGTGCTGCCGGCTCCCAGACCGCTGTGCTGGTCCTTCCTGCAGGGCTGCTGGGCTGTCCTCAGTGGGAGGTTAGCTTCTCTGTGTCGTTCTGTGGGTGCTGGGGCTCCAGAAGTTGTTCAGAGTCCCCTTTTACATAGTTGGGGGGAATCTGGGGGCAGAGTGGCTTGGATGAGCTGTTTCTACTCCGCCATCTTGGCTCCACCCCAATTTTAACTTTTTTTCAAAATTTGAGTTCCAAACTCTCTCCCTCCTTTCACTCCCTTTACCTTGAGAAAGCAAACAATTTGACATCGTGTAATCATTCAAAACACATTTCCATCTAAGTCATTCTGTGAAAGAAAACAGACCAAAAAACCCATGAAAAATTATCTTTGGTCTTAATTCAAGCTCTACCAGTTCTTTCTCTGGAGATGGATAGCACCTTTCATAATAAGATCTACAGAATTGTCTTGAATCATTGTGTTACTGAGAATACTTAAGGTATTTATAGTAAATCATCACACAATGTTGCTGCTTCTGTATACAGGGTTCCTGGTTCTTCTCATTTCCCTTTGCATCAGTTGCTATAAGTCTTTCCAGGATTGTCTGAGATCATCCTGCTCATCATTTCTTGAACCCTTATAGTGTTTTTATCAACTTTTTTTTTTTTTTTGCTTTTCGGAAGGCAAAGATAGTACAATTGGGGTTAAGTGACTTGTACAAGGTCACATGGCTAGTAACTGTGTCAAGTGTTTGAAGCTGGATTGAACTTGGGTCCTCCTGACTCTAGGACAGGTGCTCTATTCACTGCACCAGCTAGCTTCCCCAGAATTATAGTGTTTTTTTCAAAATCATATACAACAACTTGTTCAACCATTCCCCAATTGAGTGGCATTCATGGAATTTCTAATTCTTTGACACCACTAAAAGACCTGGTATAAATATTTTTGAACAAAGGTCCTTTTCCTTTCTGTTTTTTTTTTATCTCTTTGGAATACAGACTTAGTATGTGTATTGCTTTGTCAAAGGGTTTTCATGTTTTTATAGCTTTTTGCCATAGTTCTAAATTGCCCTCTAGAATGGTTGAATCAGTATACAACTATACTGTACATTAGCGTTTTAATTTTCCCACATTCTATCATTTTCCTTTTCTGTCATATCAGCCAATCTGACAGGTGTGAGGTAGTAGCTCAGAGTTGTTTTAAGTTGCATTTCTCTCATCAATAGTGATTTAGAGCATTTTTTATATTTCTATAGGTAGCTTTGATTACTTTATCTGAAAACTGTCTGTTCATATCTTCTGACCATTCATTAATTGAGAAATCCTCTTATTTCTATAAATTTGACTCAGTTTTCTATGTTTGAGGAATGCAGTCTTTAGTACAGAAACTGTCAATATTTTCACATGAATGATTACCAACTATGTCTTTCCCTCCATCTTATTTTCCCCCTTTATCCTACTCTCTCTCTCCTTTTTTCCTGTCTATTCTCAAATGTTTTACTTCTGGCTTTTACCTCCCCTAAACTGCCCTCACTTCCCTCAGCTTCCCCTCCCCTACTTTATCCCCATTCCCTTCCTATTTTTTGTGTGGTAAGAGAGATTTCTACACCCACTGAGTGTGTTTATTATTCTCTCTTTGAGCAAAGTCAGAGAGTAAGGAATGTGAGCTGGTAACATGCTTCATCCCAAGTCCTCTAGAGACATGGTTCTTAAGTGCATTGATCACGAGTTCTTAAAGTTTTCACACCTTTTTTTGGCTTTGGTTTTTTAAGGTGATGCTGTCTTCATGTGAATTGTTCTCCTTATCCTGCTCACTTTACTCTGTGGGAGGTCACATCTGCGGCATTCTCTGAAATATTTTGTTCAAAATTGGATCAGCTATTCCCCAGTTGTCTATGAGGAAATCTAAGACTCCCCTTAGACTCTAGGTCTCTTTTGACTTCCCCCTTTCAGGATTAGGAAGTTGGTTTTGCTTGCAGCTATAGATTTCCAACAGTATCCTGCCTCTTAACAGTCCTCCTCTCCATTTGGGAGCAGGTTCTGAAAGGAGATGCCATGTGCCCAGCAGCAATACTGTGTCCATTGTGAAGACAGGAAGAGAAGATAAAGAACGTCATGCCCTGAGGCAATGGAAATTGCCTTTGACTTTGTATGTTCTCCAATTCTGTGCTCACTCTTTGCAGTGATGTGAGGTTTTATGGGAGGATCTGCTTCTGGTTTAAGGGGGGGAACATTTTATAGCTATGATTCTTACAATACCATTTCCAGTAAATGCCTTTATTTGAGTTAGTTATGTCAAATGACTCATTGTTAAAGGCAAAAGCACTGGTGGGGACTCAGGAGCCATGCTTTTACCTGGGATTTCATTTCTGTGGGTTCCCATCAAGGAAACTATTCATTCAGATCTATAAGCATTCCATAAATTGTAGTTTTAGAGAATTGCCTGGGGTCATACATCACATATATGTCAAAGGCAAGACCTGAACTCAGATCTCCCTGATAGTCGGTCAACAAACACTTATGAATTACATACCCTGTTCCAGACATTGTGCTAAGGGCCAGGCTTACCAAGGAAAGCAAAAGAGAATCAGTCCTCTATTCTCTGTCCTACATTGCCTCTTAGTTCAAAGTTACCCAGCTGGTAAGTGGGATAGCCAGCATTTGACCTGAGACAGATGTCCCTACAATCTCCAGCATTTATGATCCTAGCACCCTGGGCTTTATATTGTCCTTCCTCCTGACTGGGACGACATTTCAGCCATTTCTCACTGTCAACAAGTACAGGGGAGTGGCACTGATAACAATTGTGCTATTTCCATGAACAAATACATTATTGAGTATGAGCAAAGGGAAATTGACCAACATGGACAGACAGGCCATGCTTTGATGAGGAGGAGGCCATAAAGATAGCCCTGGGAGGAAGAGACCCTTTGGTCTCATCATCCCAGGACAGTGGCAGAGTTGGGGCAGCTTCAGGTGATCATGATGTTTAAGGTGGGTGTGGAGCAGAGGTCCTTGGGCAGCCATGGTTAAGGTTTCATAGCACGTCTTTGCCCCTGAATACAGGTGCACATAAGGGTGAAGTAGAGGCAAGGGATTGGGAAAGCTCCCATCTTGCCCAAGAGAAGCGCTCACTTCCATCTTTGAGACATTTAAGTAGAGGAAATTGTAACCAAACCACAGAGAGTTCTTGGTCAAGATAGGGAGGTGCCAGCAAATGTGATGAAAGAAACTCACACTGAAGTATCCTCAGTGTCAACACTGCTCTGGCTACACAGTCCCAGTAAGGAGGAAAACTCAGCAGCTGCCCTGTGTATGGCCAGACTCTTTCACTCACTACCAATCAGCTTCCTGAGTTCACCAGTAGTCCTATAATGCCTCCCAGCCATGCCTTCATTTTTCCCCACCCCCACTGGCTCAAAGCCCAGGCACATATCAGTACTATTCAAGGGGTAAGCCATTCCTCAACCAGCTAAGGAATAGCACAGAAACAGGGATGGAGATTGAACCTTTGGTCTCAATAGTGTAGGAAGCTCCCAGGGGAGGAAAGTACTTCCAGCAGTATAGGTTGGCACCCCCTTATAGTCTTTAGGAGTTTCCTAAAGCACTGAGAAGTTAAAGGTTGCCCAGTCAAGAACGTGTGTATGTGTGTGTGTGTGTGTGTGTATGCGTGTGTGTGTGTGTATGCGTGTGTGTGTGTGTACATTTTGGCAAAGCCCTTTGCTTATATTTCTTCCTTTGTGCCTCAGAACAACTCCCAACATAGGTGCTATAGGGATTGTGTTCTCTACTTTACACAAGGAAGCTGAGGCTAAGAGAATCTGATTGATGTGCCCAGGGTCACACAGTTACTAAGTGGAAGAGCCAAGATTTGTACCCAAGCCTTCCTCCCTCCAAGCCCAGGCTTCTCCCATGAAGCCCAACTACCAAGAAAAGGAGGAGATCATACTCTTAGGCTATAAGGGGCCTGCCTCACTGGTCCCAACTACAGAAGTCTGCCTTCATTCACTTCTCTGATGTTATTCCTATTCCAAGTCCTGGCTTTAAGACCAACCTCCTCTGGAAGCAATAGAGTATGATGACAAAAGCACTAGCTCTTATCCAAAGGACCTGAGTTCAAATCCTACCTCTGACACTAGCTATGGGACCTCAGGCAAGGCATTTCATTTCCATGGACCTTGGTCTCCTCCTCTCTTAAAATGAAGCATTGGACCAGGTAACCTCTGAGGTCTCTTTTGGTTCTAAGTCTATGTACCTACACAAACTAGCTCTTACTGAGTATGTCCCAAAATTCCCAGGTCATTGGGATTGCAGAATTAAAGGGCCTCTTCCATCCATCCACCCAACTACCCATCCATTCACTCATCCATCTACCCATCCATCCATCCATCCATCCATTCATCTATCTATCCACCCACCCACCCATCCATCTACCCAACCACCCATCCATTCACTCATCCATATACCCATCCATCCATCCATCTATCATCTCCCTGTTTTAGTTTCTCTCCTCAGTAACCTCAATTATCCCTCTCCTACACAGTGACCCCCTTGCCCTTAGATCCAACTTCACTTTCCAGTAATGAAGTAGCTCCACATTGTCTGGGAAGAAAGAAATCAGTGGAGGGAGATGGGTTGCTTCTTGTCCTTTCTTGGCCCTGCAGACATTCCAGGAGGGATTATAAGCTCTCTAACCAATCTACTTTCTATTATATTGTTCCCAGTCTGGGCCTAAGACCACATGCCAAGCAGTGAGCTCTACCATCAACAAATCACACTGAATGTGATGAATGAAAGAGCCTTAATTTCACTGACAAGAAAATGAAAACTCAGAGGGTTTCTGTGGCTTGCCCAGAATCACACAGCTATTTAGTGACCTGAGCTCACAGAATTTTTTTTTGTTGTGTTGTTATTTTTTTTTCAGCCAGCTATTGGATTTCTCCAGCTTTTCAGTCCCTTTGCCTGGGGGGTGATCACTAAAAGTCCCCATATCTTTGATGCTTCAGAATATTGCTCTATTTAGGCCCTGAACAGTGCCTGGAACAAACCATACAATGCTTCCCCAGTTGTTTTTGCTTTTGAGAAGACCAGAGGAATATATTCCCTGGAGGCTCAGGGTTGGTAAGTTTGACCAGGATGAAAATAATGTTAGAAAAGAGCATCTCGGGGCGGCTAGGTGGCGCAGTGAGTAAGAGCGCTGGCCTTGGAGTTGGAGATGATCAGATCCGGCCTCAGAAAATGAGCACCCACACATAAATCATGACTAGCTGTGTAACCTTGAGCAAGTTACTTAACCCCAATTGCTTTAGAAAAAAAAAAAAAAGAAAAGAGCATCTGCTCACTCATGTTTGAAGGAGAACTTTTGCCCTCCTGGAGCCTTTGGATTTCAGTTGATCAAATATAGAGGAAAATGGAGAAAAAATGTTTACTTTAGAGATGAATGTACATTGCTAAATGCTAACCACAGAGACTTGTGTACAGAAACCACATTTCAGCAATGCTGGGGAGTGTCACAAGCAAAAGGGCTTGCTTCTGCCACTGACCTTCAGGTCCAGGCCTCCACCTCCTTCAGGGAGCTGTCCCTGATGGGGAATCACCCAGCTTGGGTGGGGCAGGGCACTGCCTCGACATCCATCATGTCCCACACACCCACGTGCTGCTAGACTGGATGTAAATTGAGATGAGAAGGAAACTCAACCTTTGTTTTAGGTTTCCCCAAATAGTTTCCAAGGCAACTGGAATTTGACAAAGCCCAAGCCACATTTTGCCTGGGGTGTTCTTACTCAGGGTCTCTAACTTTCAGAGAAATGTGGTTTATATATATGTTATGTGATTATATATAAATGTGATTTATATATATGTTATATATATATTTGTTTCTAAATCATTCTCCATTGAATGCACCCCAGGGTGGTTTTACACAAAGTTCTTTAATGTCCACAAAGCCCTTGGAGCTTTTTCCCCTAGAAGTGGTAAATGGGGTTAGCCAAGACCAAATTGCCCAAAGCCCAGTATCCTTGAGGTTCAAACTCATTGGGAAAGTCTTTCCCTGGAGCTCCAGGGCTGGCTAGCCAGCCAGGTGGCCCATGGCCCAAAGGTAAAGTTGATCCACTGAGGTGGCTTTTTTCTCCTCTGGTTGGCATCTTTCCTCAAGCCCTCAGTGCCATGTCCCTGCTTCCCTCCCTTCTCCCCTAAAAGAATATCAGAAACTCAAAAAATGAAAAGGAGTTCAAAGGTCATTTGGTCCAGCTTGTTCTAGGGCAGGAATCCCTATAGAGCATTGCCAACACCTATCCACTGAGCCTCCACTGGAAATCCCCCAGTGTCAATTTAGTAACAAGCACGTACTAAACATCTACCACGTGCTAGCCACTTTGCTAGGCACAGGCAATACAAAGACAAAACACAAAGCAGTACTTGCCTTCAAGGGGTTTACACTCTAAGCAGAGAAACAACACAAAACCACGCAACAATACAAAATGTACATGAATAAGAAAGGAAAAGAAGAAATGCCCCTAGTGCTTGGGAGTTCACCTCCTCTCAGAACGGTCTATTCCACTTTGGAGTAGCTTCCAAACTCCCCATGTTAGGGAGTTTGAGCTGAAATTCAACCTTTGTTACTAGAGAAATCTTCCCCTGGAGCTAAGTAACACCAGCCTCAATGTTCTTCCACCCTTCATTTATTTGGCAGGCAGAGACTGCATTAACATATCCCCTATACCTTGACTCTGAAGATTTAAGAGGTACAGTTAGGCTTGGTTTGATGAAGAGGGCATTGGGTTTGGAGTCAGGAAGATCTAGATTCAAATCTTACTGCAGTTTTCAAATCTGTACAATGAGAGCACTGGGCTGGGGCCAGATGACTTTCAACACCCATTGATTGTCCTATGATTTCTCAGCGGCTCAGTTATTAGTGATCCCTTGTGCCACAGAGGACGCTATACTGCATTTGATGGAGTAGGCATATTAGGAAGCCAAGTCTTGGGTATTTGGACAGAGTGTGTCGTTGAGAGTAGAGTGGGAAAGTGCAGAAAAGCACATATCATGTAGTTTGAGAGGTGATGTGGAGAGTATGGCAAATCAGAAGGTGTGAGTGAGTGTAAAGTGTTGTGAGTGGGGTAATGTTCAGCTGTGGATGTCTGGAAGGACTGGCAGCAGGTGGAGGGGAGGGGGGTGGGGTATGGGTGCAGATTCCTAGAGAGACTAGGTTGTCCTCTAGGGCAAAACTTGATTAAAGGAGTGTGGGAGAGTAAGACTTGAAGTCGCATTGGAAAGTGGGTATGCCCAGCCTATGAGATTTAATGCCTCCTGCTCCTGCTGCCCCTCCCCCCGGAATTCCAATTCTGAAGACAGTAAGGACAGAGCCCAGTCAGATATGGGGCATCTGAATGTTCAGTTCAGAGCCCCAAGTAGTCTCATAGAATCACAGAATAATAGTTGGACCTCACCAGCCTGCACCCAAATGGATTCTCTAGTACTACATACTTGACAAGTAGTCACTCAGCCTCTGCTTGAAGCCCTCCCAGGAAGAAGATCCCACCATCTCTCCAGGCAGTCTCTATATATGCAAGAAAAAAAAATCATTTCTGGGGAAAAAGACTGCCACTGAGCCCCGAAGAAGAGCTTCACAGTGTATGTCAATGGGTCCATGACACAAGGCTTCAGCCTACACATATTCAGCCCTTTAGCCAATTCTTAAATGATGGCAGCATGTTATGATACAAGGAGTCCTAACCTAGAGTAAAAAGAGATGCTGGATAGAATCCTATTTCTAATGCTAACTTTCTATAAATCCTATTTCTGATACTAACTAATATATGGCTGTAACAACTCTGGCATAATGATGGCATTTTGGTCCTCTTTGAGAATGAGGGACAACAACCACTCAATAAGGCATGGGCAAGTCACTTAGCCTCAATGAACCTTATCTTCCCCATTACCTGTTATAGAATATTGTGAAGATCACATGCAATCTAGCATATGTGAATCATTCTGTAAACCTTAAAGCAACATCTAAATGCCAGCTATTATTAATATATTGTAGGTCTCCTGCCTTCTTGCCAACCTGGCTGCCCTATGGCTGCCCTATGGACTATTCCAGTCTGTCAGAGCTATGGTCATATGTATATAGAGCCTATTCCAAATTGCCCTCTAGAATGGTTGAATCAGTATACAACTATACTGTACATTAGCGCTTTAATTTTCCCACATTCTATCATTTTCCTTTTCTGTCATGTAAGCCAATCTGACAGGTGTGAGGTAGTAGTTCAGAGTTGTTTTAAGTTGCATTTTTCTCATCAATAGTGATTTAGAGCATTTTTACATGACTATAGGTAGCTTTGATTACTTTCCCTGAAAACTATCTGTTCATATTGCCTGACCATTTGTTAATTTAGAAACTCTCCTATTTATAAATTTGACTCAGTTTTCTATGTTTGAGGAATGCGGTCTTTAGTACAGAAACTGTAAAATTTTTGTTTTCCCCCTAATGGTTACCAACTATGTATTTCCCTCCATCCTATTTTCCCCGTTTATCCTACTCTCTCTCTCTCTCTCTCTCCTTTTTTCCTGTCCATTCTCAAGTGTTTTACTTCTGACTTTTACCTCCCCTAAACTGCCCTCCCTTCCCTCAACTTCCCCTCTGCCATCTTATCCCCTTCCCTTCCTATTTCCTGTGGGGTAAGAGAGATTTCTACACCCAACTGATTGTGTTTATTATCCTCTCTTTGAGCAAAGTCAGAGGAGAGTAAGGAATGAGGGCTGGGTAACAATCTTTTTCCCAGGTCCTCTGGAGACATGATTCTTAAGTGCATTGATCACCAGTTCTTAAGGTTTTCACACTTTTTTTGGCTTTGGTTTTGGTTTGTTATGGTGATGCTTTCTTCATGTGAATTGTTCTCCTTATCCTGCTCAGTTTACTCTGTGGCAGGTCACATCCTGCAGCATTCTCTGAAATATTTTGTTCAGAGTTTGATCAGCTATTCCCCATTTGTGTAAGAGGAAATCTAAGACTCCCCTTTTCAGCATTAGGAAGCTGGTTTTGCTTGCAGCTATAGATCTCCAACAGTATCATGTCTCTTAAGGGTTCCCCTCTCCATTTGGGAGCCAGCTCTGAAAGGAGCTTCCATGTGTCCAGCAGCAATATTGTGTCCATTGTGAAGACAGGAAGAGAAGGGAAAGGTCATCAGGCCCTGAGGCAATGGAAGTATGAGTCCCTTTGACTCTGTATGTTCTCTAATTGTGTCCTCACTCTTTGCAGTGATGTGAGGTTTTGTGGGAAAGTCTGCTTCTGGTTTATGGGGACAATATCTTATAGCTATGATTCTTACAATACCATTTTCAGCAAATGCCTTTGCTTTGAGTTAATTTTGTCAAATGACTCATTGCTAAAGGCAATAGAACTGATGGGGACTCATAAGCTATACTTTCAAGAACGTGAACCCAGAGAATCCCTCAAACTTGAGATGGGTACGCATGTCCAACTCCCAAGCAATCCTTCCAAAGTTGATTTTCTGAATGTCCCACTGAGGCAGCTAAAACTTTGCTTGGTTCTGACTAACACAGCCATGCAGGAGGCAAATTAGTCTGGTATGCTGGAGGGAACTGTCACTGTAGTAAGAGAAAGCTTCATAACCTTTGTAGGTAGATCTGGCCTAGCAAGGAGAATAAAAACCAAAACCCATCCCTGATGAAAGACCCTAGTGAAGAGCAAAAGAGGAGGCAGGAAAAGAAGCTGGGAACCCCATCCAGACAGTTCAGAGCAGATGCAGGATACTGAAGTGTCATTTGGAGATGTGAGGACACAGGAAGCTCACAGTGTGGAGGTCATTGTGTTAGAAAGGTCATTTTACGTGTCAAAACTCTTAGTGAAAACTCGACAAAAGAAAACTAAGAAATGGCCATCTTTTCCATTTTCTCTTGAGTCCCTAGACCTGGAGCTAGAAGACAGTAAGAAGCTCCCACCTCTCAGATCAGATGAGCACAAGCCTCAGTGAGGAAGTTGACTCTATCGAGAATCTTTAATTAAGCACCAACCACATGTGGAAAGAACTTTGGCAAGTACTGGGGGACAGACAATGTTTCAATTAGAATTGTGCCACGGGCTGGGGGAAAGACATTGTGATTAGACATTAGCTAAGGAGCAGCTTTAAAAGAGATTCCTAAGAGGGCAGGACTATCCAACTTATGATGATGAGGAAATACCTTGAAATCATCCAGGCGGTGCTATTACTGACAGGTAAATACTGCTCATTAGGGCAGGCAGCAGAGAAGAGCTATCATTTCGGCCTCAACAATTCTGGTCTGCTTACAGATAGACACAAATACAGAGACAGCCAATCAAGAGTAGAAGCAGCTTTAAGGAACATTAAGATATCAGAGAAGAGAATCTGGCTGCAGAGAGAAGACCCTGGACATGCAACTGAACAATCATCCAGAGAGGAACAATTTCTCAGTCATGTAGTACCAGGAGATGGGAGTTGCCTTTGCAACACAGGGATCCTGCAAACCTCACTACCACTCTACTCTAAGCTTGAGTCCACTTTCCCCACTGACTCCATGTATTTGTGGGAGAGTATACCTCAGGTTCATGGTATTGGCAGGTGGGGGGGTGTTTGGTAAGTGCTAGTCTTTCTATGACATCTAAGTAAATGTCTTTGCTAATTGTGTCTGCTGGCTGATGGTTAAGGGTGACTCTTGAGACGTGATACTATGCATGCAGACCCACAGGGTTACCCCTAGTACCTGGGATAGTTGCTCTTATTTGGGAACCCAAAACATAACTGCATGTATAAGTTGGGGAAGGAGTCCAGAGGGGGTGCTACCCAAATTTGCTTGGGATTTCTATAGTGTAAGTTAATGCTCCTTGACTATTGGAAAGCAGTATCTACTATGGGATCAGCTGAGACATAAAACAACTTAAAGTAAATAATTTTGGAATTGATTATAACTTTTGAATTGATATCTTTTTTTCTTATATCACTTTATTTCTGAATATATCCTGTCCTCTTCCTCCATCCAGTAAGTCATCCATTATAACAAAGAATAAAAAAGAGAGGAAAAAGAGGGAACATTGATTAAAATTAACCAATACATCATGAAAGTCAAAATCTATTTTACAAAGTTCCATGTTTTATTTCATTTGTGCTTATTCATATAGGATGCTCATGAAAGGGATCAATTGCATTCTGAACTTGACGTGTGAAACGACTCCACTTTATCCCCCTTGGTTTTGCCAGTCTGGTAGTCTGACAACACTATTGGCTCATCTGGGCGAGGGAAAGGTTCAGATATTTTCAGATGTGCATAACGATCACCCCCAAGATGTACCTATAAATAAAGAGAAGTGGAAAGTCAGTGGCAGTTGTTCCAACCCAGTCCCTCTCACCTCTCAGGTGAGAGGTCACTGTATTAGGCACATTCCTGTTTTACTTAGCAGTTTTGGCCAGATGACCTCTGATGTGAACCGTACACTTTTATTCTATCCTGTGAATGAGCCTATTCATGCTTTGGAAACAAAATTGTAACAGGGAGTGACCTGAGAGATCCTTTAGTTTTATTTTTAAAGCTAAGGGAATTGAGTCCCACAAAGGGCTAAAGAATAAGAATGTTCAGATAGGCAGCCACATCATGCTACTGTCAGTTCTTAAGGTCACAGATTTAAAGCTGGAAGGGACTTAAGTCCCATGTGCTCATTTTGTAGTTGAAGAAACTAAGGCCCAGTGAGTTGAGTCATTGCCCAGAACTTGTATGTTACTTGTAAGGGGCTAGGCAATACAGGGGATACAATGACAGGCCTGGAAGACCTTCAGTCATTCCCTGTCTGCCTCAGTTTCCTCATCTGATTTCCTCAATCTGAAAAATGGAGATGACAATAGCACCTACCCCTTTGGATTGTTGTGAGGATACATAAATAACATGTATAAAGAGCTTGGCATAGTGCCTGGCACATAGTAGCTGCTTAATAAGTACTTGTTCTTTACAACTTCTCCTCCCACCATTCCCTTCCCTTCCCTTGTCCAAAGTCACAAAGCAGCTGAGCTAGAATCTGTTCCCAAATCCAGGCTGTTTTCATTATACCACAGCTGACTAGTTGTTAAGCATCTCAATTTTTTAATACCTCAGCGATTAATTTTTTCTTTTTTTGGAGGGCAATTGGGGTTAAGTAACTTGCCCAAGTTCACACGGCTAGGTTTTTGTTTGTGTGTGCATTGTGTCTGAGGCCAAATCCAAACTCAGGTCATTCTGACTCCAGGGCCGACACTCTACTCACTGTGCCACCTAGGCCCCCCAGCGATTAATTTTTAATAAGAGGGTCAACTATTGTTTTGAATTTGAATTGTGCCTCTGTCCCAGAGATACATTTATTTTTAAGGGTTTTCTTTTCTTTTTCTCTCCCTCTCTCTTCCCCTGTTCCTCTCATTTCATCATCCATCTTTGGTTGCCAGCTCCCAGGTTCAATGTGACACCAAACCCTCCCAGGTCAGTCCTCCTTTGCTCTTCTGGTTAACATAAATCTCTTTCTTAAAGTCTCTTCCTCTCTTCTGGCTTCTTTACTTTCTCTCAGGTACCACACCATCACTTTATATTTCCCCTGGGACAAACACTTTCATTTTTCCAATTACTCAAAAAGGAAGGGGACAAACTATCCCCTTCCTTTCTATGTGCATCCAAATAGAAAGAAAAGGAAGTAGAATTCAATGACTTGTTGAACACTGACCTTCACATAATACATCATCCCCTGAACCACCTGGCTTCTGTATTCTACAGCCTTAAAGCAGTCATATTTTTCATTGGTTTTTTCTTCAAACTGTGGCTTTACCTTAAGAAAAGAGGGGAGATTAAAGAACTTAGTGGTTATCTGGAAATAATATCAGGTTTGGTCTACTTAGTGGTAAGTACAGCACTGACAACCCTGGAAATGTTAGTCAAACCCTTCTTTTCCCCCAATCCCTTAAACAATTAAAAATTGATCTTTACAAAAATCTATGTTTTTGCCTACTGTGCCTGAGGCACTGTGCCAGATGCTGAGAATTAAAGAATAACAACACAGCCAGCCCCTGCTCTCAAGGAGCTTACATTCTACAGGGAGGAATACAATATTTATCCAAATTAGTAAATTCCAAACACACAAAAATAATTTCAAAAGGAACAGATCAATTACAATTATAATTCTTTCCTCAATACTAGGAATAAATGATTGACTGATAGATTGGTTGACCACTTAAGTAATGGGTGGCTACTATTCCGTCAGAGGCTGTAATGCTGTAGCAGCCAGTATCCCAGAACCTCAGGGTGGCTGCCAACACAAATACTTAGATCTGCTTTTCTAAAGGAAAGCAACTCAAAATGGGTTAACAATCCCTTCTTTTTACATTTGAGACAACTGGGGCCCAAGGGGATTAACCCAGTTACTGAAGGTCATACTGATAGTAAGAGGCCAGAGATGGGATTTGAACCAACTTGCTCTGACTTGTAATTCAGTGCTCTTGTCACTGAACCAGATTCACAAGGTTGTAGCCATTGTGTATATTCTTTTTTAAGTTTCTGCTTACTTTGCATCATCTCACATACAAGTCTTCCCATGCTTCTCTAAATTCTTCATACTCATCATTTCTTATGGCATATGAACGTTCTATTTCATTCATGTACCACATTTTTTTTAGTCTTTCCCCAAACTAATGAACATCTAACTTTGTTTCTAATGGTTGGCTACTACAGAAAATGCTACAACAGATAAACCAGTGAATGAGACCATCATGGAGATGATAGAAAAATCTAAAAATTAGTTCTTTGAAAAAACTAACACAATTGATAGAGACAGAGAGGGAGAGATAATGGGGGGAATAAAGAGAGATAAAGACCAAAAGAGGGAGGAGAGGGATGGGGAGATAGAGTGACAGAGATAAAGACAGAGAGACAGAGAGAATAAATGGTTATCAAATTACCGCAACCCATTATTTTCAATAAGATCTTTCCTTTTGTAGACTGTACCACCTCACCTTGTCAACTATCTTCTGAATTTCTGGAGTTGCAGGTTGAGTTTTCCCTAAGCCTCCAACCATCATTTTGGTAGTGGTTGATTTGCAGAAAGATAAACTTGAACTGAAATGGAGAAATGATAAGGTCAAACATCCTAACTCCAGCTTTAAAGGGAGGCAGGTTCTCCTCACATCCAATGAATGCAGGGGTATGTGATAATAAAGCACCACCTTCTTGACTGTGGAAATGACTCATTGCTCAACTGGTAATATGTGCTAATTCAGGAACACAAATGTAAAGAATTGTTATATGATACGTTAATTAGATTCCCCTCTAAGCCCCCTTTTAAAGTGGGCAAGAAGAAGCAACCCTTTATTCTCTGAGTGAATAGTTCACTTCAGGGAGGATTTCTCAAAAGTACTAATTAAACAAGAGGAATGGCTACTTTGTGGTGAAAGGTAACAGCCTCAAATGTCAAAATCCTTTTTTTTTTCATTTATACTTGTTCATTTTGAATAATGACTAATTCTCACTCCCTTTCTCAGAAATAAGGTGGAGACTTTCTTTGGCCATGAGTGTTCCTCTAACATGGTGAAAGACTATGAATCTGTGGAGGAAACACCTTTATTCTACAATCTTTTTGATGAGATTCATTGCTTAGTATTTAAATTTGCTTACCAAGCAGAACTGGTCTTTCAACATATGTGAAGGTACGTGGAAATCCCTTGAGGGCAGGGACTGTGGCCCAGACTTTTTGGATCTCTCCTCTAAGACCCAGCATAGTGCCTAGCAAGTAGCAGGAGCTTGATAGACTTTGAATTTATGTTTCAATAATTTGAATGAGTCAACATACATATATTAAGCACCCACTATGTGCCAGACATTGTGCTAGGGACTGGGGATAGATAGAAAAAGATGGATTAGCTCCTTCTTTAAAAATTTTACATTCTTATAGGGGAGATAAGTGCATATATTAGCATGTTTAAAATAAATTGAAAGAGGATAAACTCAAATAAACCCAAGTAGTTAAACTCAAGGTAGCTTGTTTGGAGGGCAATAGAAGTTGGGAGGGATCTGGAAAGATTTCATGTAGAAGGTGTTCTTGAAGAAATAGAGGGATTCTCTGAGAGGATGTAAAGGAGCAGGGAATGGGAAGAGGGGACAGCCAGTGCATAGGCACAAAAATGAGGAATGGGATGACAAATAAAGGGAACAGTGATGGGCCAAATTGATTGGAATGTGAAGACTTTGAAAGACTATATGCAACACACTTGGTAAGGTAGGCTGGGGACTGATTGTAAAGAGCATTAAAAATTATAGAAGTGTGTAACTAATCCTAAAAGCAGATGGGAGCACTTGGGCTAATCCCTTCCTTGCAGTTTCATGGTGTGCTGTGGAGGCAAAGGTCTCAAAGAATTCAGAGTCAGATCACCTCTAATCCAAGCACAGCCACTTATTGAGGACTGACACCTGTGAGAAGTGGGCTAGGCTCCAAGAGCAGCCAGCAGCTTCAGAGAAAGCAAGATGGATTTTTTATAGGGAAAAGATGCAGTTACATAACAGGAATTATGAATATTAAAAACGCAGGAGAGGTTTGTTAATGGAGTAGGTAATAGGGGAGGGGTCCATTCTAGGGTTTGATGGTCAAACATCCTGGTCATGTTGCCCTCTGATTGACTAGCTATGGTGGTCCTGTCTGGTCTAAGTCATATTATGGTCCTTTCTTGGGCTAAATGGATGATGTGGTTGTGGTTGAGTACAAAAACACCCCTGTTCAAATATGTGTATTGAATCTGGGGGAAGAGGCTAGCTAGGAGCAGTGGTTGTATTGAGTCTGGGGACTTATGGTGTGGCTCAAGTCAATTTGTGGGGCTGGGACTGGGGGCAGCTTTATTTGAAATGTATCACCTTTCTCTGGCAAATAATTCTTCCATTTTTAAAAGCTTAGATTTCTTACCTGAATATGCCTGTCCATTTTTTTTTTAAAGCAATTGGGGTTAAGTAACTTGCTCAAGGTTACACGGCTAGTCATTATTTATGTGTGGGTGCTCATTTTCTGAGGCCGGATTTGATCTCAGGTCATCCCAACTCCAAGGCCGGCGCTCTTACTCACTGCGCCACCTAGCCGCCCCTTTAGGACGATTGGGGTTAAGTAACTTGCCCAAGGTTACACTGCTAGGTTTTTGTTTGTGTGGATTAAGTGTCTGAGGCCGGCTCCCAACTCAGGTCCTTCTGACTCCAGGGCCAACGCTCTATTCACTGCTCCACCTAGCTGCCCCTGTCCATTAATTTTTAAAAATAATTTATTATTTTCAAATAACAAGAATTTAAAAAAAAATAGTCCATTCTTCCTGCTACCCTTCCCCATTCAGCAAATTTTAAAAGCAAAAGGAAATCTCTCAAAACACATTTTCTTCCAAAGCAAATTTTATATTGCTTTTGTCTGTAAATGTTTGTGTCTTTCTGCATCTCGAGTTCCTCTTCTCTCTATCAGAAGGTGAGTGGCATGTTTCCTCTTGTTTCTTTTGGACTCATGGTTCGTCATTATATTTTGCTGATGAGAATTCTAAAGTCTTTTCCAGTTCTTTTTCTTTCTAATCTTGTTATCATCATATAAATGTTCTCCTGGTTATTCTCACTTCTCCCTGCATCAGTTCATTAAAGTCTTCCCAGTTTCCTCTGAAATCATTAGTACCATCATTTCTTGCATCAGAAGAATATTCCTCTTCATTCATATGTCACAAATTCATTTCACAATTCTCTAAAAGGCCCATTAAGTTCCAATTTTTGGTTTCTATGAAAAAGCACTGCCATAAATATTTTGTCTTTATAGATCCTTTTTCTCTTTCTTTGTGGTTTGGACTCCCAAAGTAGAGGTAGGTACTTGCAGGTTTAAATGGATCTTCTGATACCTAGTCTTGGTGAGTCTGTAGAAGATCAAACAAACACAGAAGAAAATGTGGGGTAGTGGGGAAAGCTCTGGACTTGGAGGCTGGAGTCTTAAAATCACTTTATTCATCTAGCACCATGTGACTTTTGGCACCTCATCTAATCCATGTGAGGCTTAGTGTGTTCATCTGTAAAATGGGCATGATAAAATTGGCACTATCTTTGTTTCAAAGTCACCTGGAGTCAAATCCAGCTTCTGACACTTTTTGGCTTTGTGACTTTGGGCAAAATACAGCCTCTGTGTGCCCCAGGAACTAAGACCATATGCATTTACTAAGATTCTCTTAATCCTGTGCCAGGTACTAGGGATTCAGCCACAAAAATGAAATATTCCTCATTCTCAGGTTCTTCCATTTCTGTCAGGGTGGACAGCATGAACATAGATGTCAATAGATATAAGGCAATTTGGGGAGGGGAGGCACTAACAGAGGAGTGGTTCTCAAACTTTTTGGTTTCAGAATCCCTGTATAATATTAAAAGTTAATGCAGACCTCCATTCACCTCCCCACCCAAATTTTTATTTGTGTGGGTTACATTTATCTAATTTTACAGTATTGGAAATGAAAGCATCTTAACATTATCATCAAAATAGTTTTCACCTGGTGGACTTCCTGAAAGGGTCTCAGGGACCATACTGTGAAAACTGCTGAGCTGGGGGCAGCAGGAAAATCTTTCTGTAGGAAGAGACCTTGGAGCTATGCTGCAGGAAAGTACCCATATGCTCTGGGAGAGGGAGCTGCCTCTCAGGAATTTCTCATAGGGACAGGGACTAGTTCTGTGCTGCAGCAGAAATATCAGACATATAAGCATATTCCTTGGCCACATGCTGCCCATGACAGTCTCAGTCTTGTTGACAGCCTGAACCCAAACAAATTGTAACTGGGAAATGTTCACCAACATAAATAAAAATAGAATAAAACAGAGAAAATGTTAATTTATGGTTTTAAAGTCAATCTGCACCAAAAGGCATCAGTTTCAATTTGAGTTTGACACTGCTATAGAGTACCCCCTAATGAGATCTCTCCCTGTAGTACCTAGGCATGTGGAACCTTCATCTTCTTGTCTTATAGTCAAAGACTAGAGTCCCATTGTCGGGATGGGTCAGAGGAACTCATATCTTCCTGATTTGGAGGACAGCTTTCTATCCACTATGCCAAGCTATCTCTTGCTAATGAACTTAAAAGTCTGCACCCTTTTTCTGTCCTGCCTGCACCCCTACCCAATCCATCAAATCTCAGAGGTTTTGATTTTCTTTTTCATTTTGTGTTTAAATAAAAAACAAAGAACATTTTCATGTATACAGATAACATAAAAAGAGGATTCTGTATAAAACACAGGTTTCTATTCCACACTGTTCATTTAAAAAAACAAACACTATATAATAAATACTATGCATTACTTTCAAAGTTACCCAGCTTTTTCGTGATTCCTTCTGAGTTTTCTTTCTTTTCTTTGCTATACACTTTTTTATAAAAAAAACAATTGGGATTAAGTAACTTGCTCAAGGTTACACGGCTAGTCATTATTTATGTGTGGGTGCTCATTTTCTGAGGCCAGTTTTGATCCTGGGTCATCCCAACTCCGAGGCCGGCGCTCTTACCCACTGCGCCACCTAGCCGCTCCCACTGCTATACACTTTTAATTTTTTTCTCCTTCCCTTCCCATCCCTCTCCAGAGAAGGTTATCATTAGACACAAGTATGTGTACATTATACATACTCCTGTTTATCAGTTCTTTCTCTGCATGTGCAGAGCATCTTCCTTCATAGGCCCTTTGCCATTGATTTGAGTATCTGTAAAACTCAAAATGACTTAGTTGTTCAAAGTTGTTCTTAGAACAATATTGCTGTTACTGTGCACAATGTTTTTTCAGTTCTGCTCCTTTCACTCTTGCCTCTCAGAGTTTGTGTGAAGAATACTTCAGTATTTGGAGGCGAACATTCTCTACAATAAATACTCTCCACCCGCATGCTCTTTCTTATTCTTGGTTTTTGCCCATTTCCTCCTAGAAATCCTTATCTGACATCTATCCAGAATGGTGGCCCTTCTTCTAGATCTCTTGGCCTTGTGTTGATGACCATGGAGCAAGCATGTTATCTTAACCTTAACTTGTCTGAGGAAAGCACTTCACAAACCTTAAAATGCTAGGTTTAAAAAATGGAGTGATTGTTTCACAAATACACCATTCATTACTAATAAGTGAATAGAAGGCCCTAATGACTGTGTGGCTCTCCCCCAAAGTCCCAGCTCTAGGAGACAAGAGAAAAGAAGACTAGACAATGAGGCACAGGAAGAGATGAGAGCTGGACAGAAAACCCACCCCAGAGCCATTTGCTCTGCTAGTCACAAAACGAAGCTTTCCTCTGGTGTCTCGTCTCTTCTCTCTGGCTCCAGAGCCAGTAGTAGCTCACATTTACATCTCACTTTATGATTTACAAAGAGCTTTTCTCACAGAGCCCATGTGATGAAGGGAGGACAATGGCCCTGACTGGTTGCCCACCAAGCAGCTGCAGTAGGCTCATAGAAAGTCACCAGTAAAATTATCCTGCTCAGTGCCATGGACAGTTTTTAATCACTTTGGTTGTGGCTAAATTAAATGACAAGTGAAAGTAAAGTCAAAGGTCAGTGAGACTGGGTGTGGAGTTAGAGGTCCCTGGGTTCCAATCCTGGCTCTGGCACCTCCTGCCTGTTACCTCAGACAAGTCAGAACCTCTCTGTGCTTCATCTATTAAAGGAGAAGCTTGGACTAGATAGACTCTAAGATCCTTCCCACTCTTCCCTTATGATCTTATGATTAACTATCACTGTGAGTAATAATTTGAAAGGGATTGCAAAGATGGCAAAAAATGGGGAACACATGAGGCAAGCAAAAAAATTGGGTAGGCAGCTAGGTGCCACAGTGGATGGCACACCAAATCTGGAGTCCTAAAGACCTGAGTTCAATTTGAGGTTCAGATACTTGCTATCTGCGTGACCCTGGGCAGGACACAACTTCTATTTAACTCAGTTTCCTCATCTGTAAAATAGAAATAATAATAGGACCCCCCTCCCAGGGTTATTATGGATTTTCAATGAGATTAAAAATTGTAAAAGGTTTACCAGAGTGCCTGTGAGGCATATAGCATATGAATATAACACATAACATATATACATGCCTGTATGTATATATAACATAGAACATATAAATGTTTGCTGTTTTTGTTCATTAACTTTTTACTTGTTTCTGACTCTTTGTGACCCCATTTAGGCTTTTCTTTGGAAAGATACTGGATTGGTTTGCCATTTCCTTCTGTAGCTTCTTTTTTTTTGAACTTAATTAAACAAATGCTTTATTAACTTCTGGTTTACATCATTCATTTCCACCAGATTATGAGTTACATTTTTCCCCCATTTTTTCCCTCCCCACCACCCCAGAATAGCAGTCCCACTAGATATCCCCTCAACCAATCTGCTCTCTCCCATATCTTCTCCCATACCCCCTTCGACTTTGCCATTAGGGCAAGGTGAATCTCTGAGCCCCACTGCCTGGACATCTTATGAAAAATTTAATTTTAAAACTTCGATTTTCAGATCCATTCCCTTTCTCCCCTGTCACCCACTCCCTCTGAGAAGATAAGCAATTCAGTATGTGTTGTACATGTATATCTATGCAAAACAATACCATAGTAGATATATTGTAAAAGACTGCTTATATTTCCCTCCCACCTGTCTCACCTCCCACCTGGTCCATTCCCTACTTTGATCCTGTCGTCTTTGATAGTGGGTACTTCTAACCTCCCCTCTCCCCAGAACGCCCTCCCCTCCATCATCCCCCCTCTCATCCCCCTTTCCCAGACTCAGGAGAGTGAGTGAGGGTAAGATATTCCATTTAGTATGTATGTGATTCTCACCTTGAGCCAACTTCAATGAGAATATGCTTTTGCCTTTTTGCCTTCCTGTTCTTCCCCTCCCCTGCAACTACTTCCCCTTGCCTCTTCTACATGAGATAGTTTGCCCTACCATGTCTCTCTCCATCTCCTCTTGCCACTTTCCTCTCTCACCTCTTGACTTCACCCCTTAAGAATCATCCCTTCCGAAAATCGGGGGGCGGAGCCAAGATGGTGGAGTAGAAACAAGATGCTCCCTCCACCCCAATTTTTTTAACAGGCATTTTTTTTTCAAATTAAATTGTTCATTTTTAGTTTTCAACAATCACTTTCATAAGTTTTATATTTTCTCCCCTTCCCTCCCCATCCTTCCCCAAGATGACTTACAATATGATATAGGCTGGACACATACATTCCTATTAAACACATGTTGCATAGAAGATTTATAAGGAGTGGAAAAGACCATGAGAAAGAAAAACAAAACAGAAAAGAAAATAGTGCACTTCTTTAAGCACTGGGAGACCATAGTTCTTTCTCTGAATGTGGATGGCATTTTCCATCATTTGTTCTTTAGGATTATTTTAGGTCCTTGCATTGCTGAGAAGGGCTATGTTTATCAAAATCAGTCCTTGCACACTGTGGCTCTTACTGTGTACAATGTTCTCCCTCATTCAGCCTCAGTTTATATAAGTCTTTACAGGTTTCTCTGAAGTCTGCCTGTTCATTATTTCTTATTGTGCAATAGTATTACATTGCATTCATACACCATGACTTTCTACAATTATTTTTAAGCTCTGTTATGTACAGAACTTGAGGAGCAACAAGGGTAGAGGGCTGACGAGTCAGAAAGACCATGGTTCAAGTCCAGTTTCTAAAATACTGGCTATGTGACTCTGGGCAAGTCTCTTAAGGAGCCAAGGCCCTATCAACAGAAATAAGAAGAAAAGGAAAAGAAGTAGGTTTTGGAGGAAGAGGAGTACAATTTTGGAAATGTTGAACTTGAACATAGAGAGGGATATCCAAAAGGTAATGTCCAGTTAGTAACTGATGGTAGATTAGAGTTGAGGTTTGGGGGTTAGAGATACAGATTCATGACTCATCAAGTTGTTGCTGGGTTTTTTTTTTAATTAAAGAATAGTTTGTTTTAATCACCCAAAAGCTACCTTCTCAGTTTTCTCCCCCTCTCCAATTGAGATCACAAGAAAAAAATTCATTATAAACCCAAAGAGTCAGACAAAAGAAATTTCACAATTCACCATGTCCAAAGAAATATTTATTTCATTCTGTACTCTGAGTACCTCACCTCCTTGTCAGGAAGTGGGTAGCATATTTCATCCATGAGGCATTGTGAATCATTTACATACAGGTGAAATTTGGTACTGTTGGATTGAGTAACATTAGCAAAGGAGAAAATCTAGTGAGAAAAGAAGGGGGCCAAAGGTAGAATCCTAGGGAATAACTGAATTTAATGGATAAGAGAGAAAGAGGATCACAGGAAATCCTCTTTTCTCTTGTCTTTATAAATATGATACTCAATAAAATCCATTGAATATTGTTTGACTTAAAAATTGATTTTGGTTTAAAGTATATAAAGCAAAAGACTCAAAGACTTTTGTGGCAATGTCTTATTTTCACTGAGCCTATATAAGGGCGGTTTAGAAGATGCCATTTTGATGAGTCTAGAAAAATCTTTTCATGCTTTTTTGATTAATCAACAAATACTATTTGAAAATTTTCTATGTGCCTATATTAATCTATTTTCATGGGTGGGATGGGAGTAATAAAAATGCTAGAATTAGTCCATGTTCTTAAGAAGCTTGTTGTGGGTTATCCTTCATTTTTAAGGAACACCATTGACAATAGGGTGACCTCTTAACTCATGTGTGAATTGGATTTAACGGAATCAGAGTTGCTCAAAGCCATCAGCCTCACTCTCTCTTCCAGAGTCATCCAGGTCCAGTGGCAAGACAAAAGTCAGGACACCTGCCTATGGCCCAGGATGCAGTAGATGTTCTTGGTGTCTTCCATGTCTGACCTCAAGCACTCTACAGCACCTGCTGCAGCCATTTTTATGGTTGTTGGAACAAATTGAGCTCATTCACCCCTTCTGACAGGGAAAGTCTTCACATGCTTGGGGCAGCCTTCCCCCTGACTCATTGAGGGGTTTGATGCTTAACCTCATTTAACCATCTGCCCAGATGCTTTTGCCAGTGTGTGGCCACTGCCCATGCCACAGCTTCTTGGAGCCATAGGTGAGATATGGCTTGAAGGTGGAAACCATGGAGAGACTTATATAAACTCATGCTGAGTAAGGGGAGCAAAACCAGGGCAACATTGTACTCAGTTACAGACACATTGTATCTGTCATGACTGACTTGGATAGACTGGGCTCGTCTCAGTCATACAAGGTTATAAGACATCTCCAGAGGACTCATGATGGAAACTGCTCTCCACAACTAAAGAAAGAATTGTGGACTCTCAATGCAGATTGAAGCTTGCTCTCTTTTAAATTTTCTTCTGCTTTGTTTCTTCTTCCTCATTATCCATTTCATTGGTTATAATTCTTCTTTACAAATTGAATAATGTTTAATGTGAAGTTATGTGTAGAACCTATATTGGATTGCATGCCACAATGAGGGTCAGGAGAGGAGAGGGGGGAGAGAAAATCTGGAACTCAAAAACTCATGGAACTGAATGTTGTAAATTTAGAGTAAATATATATATTTTTTAAGTGGACACCAAAGGTAGAAGAACAGTCCTGAAAAGGATTGGGCAAGCCCTCCCACCAGAGGTGCTAGGTCTCCCTTAATCAGAAACTTATAGTCTAATGGACTTCATCATCTCACTAGACCTGTGCAAGTCAATCAGTCAGCATTTAAGGAGCAACAACCTCTTGTGTCCTAGGCTGTAAGAGAAAAGTAGACATATATTTGTATAAATCACTTAATAGATTCCAAAGTACCTCATGCCTAACTATATTACCCTCACAACAAAGCTATTAATTAGGTAGGTAATTAGAGCACTTTTTCTTGTATTGTAGAATTTCTCCTTACACTGAAAAATTGTTTCAATTCATCTGTCCTTTCTACTTTCAACATTTGGTGACTAAATGCCTCATTTGCAGATGAGCAATTCTGAAGTAAATCATTATCAACTTGATCTAGAGAGGGAAAATTTACCAAAAATTTACTCACCCCAATTTGCATATTCAAATAGGATTTATTGTAGGATATTCTCTGTGCCAACCCAAACCTCAGGAGAAAAAAGGGGGTAGGAATGCCTTTAATCTTCAAGATTGTATCCTGCTGTAATGGTAATGAAAATTTGAAAATCTTCCCTACCCTTTGATAGATCTAAGGGAAATTGAAGATGTTCCTGCTTTGAAGATCTTCCCCACCCCTTAATAATCATTCGGAGCCTGTGGGGGAAAGAGTTTGCTGAACTGGTGGAACAGAGACCAGACAGAGTAACCTGGGAGTCAGAGCAGTCGGATGGGGTGGGGAGGATACAGGAGGCAAGGAGACAGCTAGATTTGTGAGAAGGCTTTGGGACAGTGTTGCTCTCTGCATTGTTGTTATGTATAGATTTCTTTGTTGCTATGATGCATTTGGCTTCCTAGTGATGGGATTTGGCTTTCTGGTGTCTCAATCAAAGTTTTGCTTCTGTCTTCCATATGGAGAGTTTGTTACGTTTTGTGATTCAGAACTATGCTATCATATACATAGTCACTGTCAGTGCTGAGAATATCATGTTGGTGATATACCTGAGTCTTTCACTGAAGACAGATTGGGGAAAGGGATTTCTTATCAAGATAACTTTCCCTGTTTCCCCTTTGGTCCAGGAAGGTTTCTATCTCTGATGCATGCTGGTCAGTCTGTTTTTCCTCCTTTTGAAGAAAGTCATCATAAAATGATGAGGTTTAGACTAGGGGCGCTCAAGACCCCAAAATTCCAACACATTGGGTCCTGCCAAATGAGTTTCACTTAAGTCTTCTCTCAGCCAAAGAAAAGCAAAGTTTATTAAAAGTTCCCCATAATGGGTAGACTCTTAAGGAACATGGTATCTGTGATGTTTGCATTGGACAAGCAGGCCAGAATCATTTGACACAGAGTAGGTCTGTGCTAGGTCATTCTCAGGCCTTCCTCCTCTCATGGAGGCCAGATGGGGTCTCATATACAGAAAGGTTGTGGGAGGAATCTAAGGGTGGTCTAGAGGAGAAATTTGAGGAAGGTCTTCAGCAGGATTCAATGAGGTCAGACCCTAGTAATGAGTTTGGGGAGGGTCTTCAGGAGGAGCCAAGCAGGTCAGACTCCATGAAATGAGTGATTTAGGGTGGGAAGTTGCTGGAGGTTACCTGGAGATGACAGACAATGGTGGGCTAGGCCAGGTCAGGGGTGTAACAGATATGGATGTAGATATTTTGGGAGGATCAAGGGTAGGAAATTGCTGGACAAAAGAGGGCTAAAGATTTGGGCAGAGCCACAATGAAAGGCCTATGTCCTCATGCAAATGCCTTACCTGGAAAGATTCCAGGAGAGCTCAAGGGAGTTCCCAAAGCCTGTACCTCATCACTTTCTCGGGGTTTCTTGGATGGGGAAAGAAAGTGTGATCAGTTACTTTCATTCTCAAACACCCAGGGATCTTTGAACATTGTAATCATAAATAGTTAACATAGATATAACACCTACTGTGTTTACTTATAAATACCATACAAAAGAATACAATGTATATTTATTAATACAACCTCATTTGATCCTTAACTCTGTGATATAGATGCTTTTATAATCCTTGTTTTTACACATGAGTAAACTGAGGCAAACATAGATTAAATGACTTTTCCAAGGTCACACAGCTAGTAAATGTTTCAGACTGAATTTCAAGGCAGGTTTTGCTTACTTCAGACCTCGCACTCTGTCCACAATGCTGCCTACATTGTACAATCTACACTGTATTATCTGCACTGAGCCATCTGCATTGCAGTTGGTTGATGGGGCAAAAGGAAACATGGGAGACAGTCTCATTATCCATATGGTTGACTTTGGGACTGTTGTCAGAGAGAGAGGAAGCTGTTCATCCTGACCTTGGACTTTGGAAATATTCCCAGAGTTCAGGAGTCCACTCTTATTAGATAGAGCTCACAAAGAATAAAGTTGACAAGTAGAGTGTCATGATTTCACATACAATCCAATGTCTGTTGTGTTTTCTTCTCATGAAATGTTTATATTTGCTAATGTTTGTGATGTTTATAATGAAATGAAAAAGAAAAAAAGAGACAGATGTTTGTTCATGGCTTGAACTTCTGATTTGACTTTCAACTCTCCTGGCCTATCTCTAGGCTCTAAAGCAAATTCTGTTCTGGAGAGCAATTTGGAACTGCACCTGAAGTTATTGTTATTGATGTTGTTTGTACTTCATTCTCAAAGAGGACCATGAAGTCAGGGAGGTGAAGCCATGGTATTCAAGTGAATTGGATTTAAGTGAGGCAGGGCTGTCCAAAGTTCCCAGTCTGGCTTTCTCCTCTGAGGCCATCTGAGTCAAATGGCAAGATATAGATCAGAATTACTAGAGATATAGATCAGAATTACTGCCCTGGAGGCAGGGGGAGTCCTTGGGCTTTTTAAGTCTTTAACTTGTCTCAGTTTGCCTGAGGCCACACCCATTCTGTGATTAAGGCTAGTCAAGAATGAGGCAAAGAATAACCTGGTTAACCTGCTTTAAAAAAATCAAACTGAGAGGGGAAGACCTTCAGAGTT